>CM039595.1:36733939-36863986 GCA_022457205.1 Saccharum spontaneum | reverse complement strand
CTGTGGTACGTTTGGCACAAACCGTGCACCTATATTGCACCGACACAAACACTGTCTCCAAATGGACCAAAATGAGATTCCACAAGACCCACTCACTTAGGAGTTCCATCGGGTGCGTAGAAAACGATTTCTGAGCCTATTGTACGTTCATTGCAAACTATGCACCTATATTGCCCCGGCACTAACACTGTCTCCAAATGGACTGAAACGAGATTCCACATGACCCACTCACCTAGGAGTTCCATCGGGTGCGTCCAACATGATTTCTGAGCCGATGGTACATTCGACACAAACCGCGCACCTTTCCTGCAATGTGATTACCGCTATCTCCAAACGGACTCAAACAAGCTTCCACTTGAGCCTCGTCACCTAGGAGTATCGTCGGGTGCGTCCAAAAAGATTTCTGAGCCTATGGTACGTTTGGCATAAACCGTGCACCTATATTGCACCGACACAAACACTGTCTCCAAATGGACCAAAATGAGATTCCACAAGACCCACTCACTTAGGAGTTCCATCGGGTGCGTCCAAGACGATTTCCTATCCGATGGTACATTTGACACAAACCGTGCACCTTTCTTGCAATGTGATTACCGCTATCTCCAAACGGACTCAAACAAGCTTCCTCTTGAGGCTCGTCACCTAAGAGTATCGTCGGGTGCGTCCAAAACGATTTCTGATCCTGTGGTACGTTTGGCACAAACCGTGCACCTATATTGCACCGACACAAACACAGTCTCCAAATGGACCAAAATGAGATTCCACAAGACCCACACACTTAGGAGTTCCAGCGGGTGCGTAGAAAACGATTTCTGAGCCTATTGTGCGTTCGTTGCAAACTGTGCACCTATATTGCACCGACACTAACACTGTCTCCAAATGGACTGAAACGAGATTCCACATGACCCACTCACCTAGGAGTTCCATCGGGTGCATCCAACATGGTTTCTGAGCCGATGGTACATTCGACACAAACCGCGCACCTTTCCTGCAATGTGATTACCGCTATCTCCAAACGGACTCAAACAAGCTTCCACTTGAGCCTCGTCACCTAGGAGTATCGTCGGGTCCGTCCAAAACGATTTCTGAGCCTATGGTACGTTTGGCATAAACCGTGCACCTATATTGCATCGACACAAACACTGTCTCCAAATGGACCAAAATGAGATTCCACAAGACCCACTCACTTAGGAGTTCCATCGGGTGCGTCCAAGACGATTTCCTATCCGATGGTACATTCAACACAAACCGTGCACCTTTCTTGCAATGTGATTACCGCTATCTCCAAACGGACTCAAACAAGCTTCCACTTGAGGCTCGTCACCTAAGAGTATCATCGGGTGCGTCCAAAACGATTTCTGATCCTGTGGTACGTTTGGCACAAACCGTGCACCTATATTGCACCGACACAAACACTGTCTCCAAATGGACCAAGATGAGATTCCACAAGACCCACTCACTTAGGAGTTCCATCAGGTGCGTAGAAAACGATTTCTGAGCCTATTGTACGTTCATTGCAAACTATGCACCTATATTGCACCGACACTAACACTGTCTCTAAATGGACTGAAACGAGATTCCACATGACCCACTCACCTAAGAGTTCCATCGGGTGCGTCCAACATGATTTCTGAGCCGATGGTACATTCAACACAAACCGCGCACCTTTCCTGCAATGTGATTACCGCTATCTCCAAACGGACTCAAACAAGCTTCCACTTGAGTCTCGTCACCTAGGAGTATCGTCGGGTGCGTCCAAAACGATTTCTGAGCCTATGGTACGTTTGGCATAAACCGTACACCTATATTGCACCGACACAAACACTGTCTCCACATGGACCAAAATGAGATTCCACAAGACCCACTCACTTAGGAGTTCCATCGGGTGCGTCCAAGACGATTTCCTATCCGATGGTACATTCAACACAAACCGTGCACCTTTCTTGCAATGTGATTACCGCTATCTCCAAACGGACTCAAACAAGCTTCCACTTGAGGCTCGTCACCTAAGAGTATCGTCGGGTGCGTCCAAAATGATTTTTGATCCTGTGGTACGTTTGGCACAAACCGTGCACCTATATTGCACCGACACAAACACTGTCTCCAAATGGACCAAAATGAGATTCCACAAGACCCACACACTTAGGAGTTCCATCGGGTGCGTAGAAAACAATTTCTGAGCCTATTGTACGTTCATTGCAAACTGTGCACCTATATTGCACCGACACTAACACTGTCTCCAAATGGACTGAAACGAGATTCCACATGACCCACTCACCTAGGAGTTCCATCGGGTGCGTCCAACATGATTTCTGAGCCGATGGTACATTCGACACAAACCGCGCACCTTTCCTGCAATGTGATTACCGCTATCTCCAAACGGACTCAAACAAGCTTCCACTTGAGCCTCGTCACCTAGGAGTATCGTCGGGTGCGTCCAAAACGATTTCTGAGCCTATGGTACGTTTGGCATAAACCGTGCACCTATATTGCACCGACACAAACACTGTCTCCAAATGGACCAAAATGAGATTCCACAAGACCCACTCACTTAGGAGTTCCATCGGGTGCGTCCAAGACGATTTCCTATCCGATGGTACATTTGACACAAACCGTGCACCTTTCTTGCAATGTGATTACCGCTATCTCCAAACGGACTCAAACAAGCTTCCTCTTGAGGCTCGTCACCTAAGAGTATCGTCGGGTGCGTCCAAAACGATTTCTGAACCTGTGGTACGTTTGGCACAAACCGTGCACCTATATTGCACCGACACAAACACAGTCTCCAAATGGACCAAAATGAGATTCCACAAGACCCACTCACTTAGGAGTTCCAGCGGGTGCGTAGAAAACGATTTCTGAGCCTATTGTACGTTCGTTGCAAACTGTGCACCTATATTGCACCGACACTAACACTGTCTCCAAATGGACTGAAACGAGATTCCACATGACCCACTCACCTAGGAGTTCCATCGGGTGCATCCAACATGATTTCTGAGCCGATGGTACATTCGACACAAACCGCGCACCTTTCCTGCAATGTGATTACCGCTATCTCCAAACGGACTCAAACAAGCTTCCACTTGAGCCTCGTCACCTAGGAGTATCGTCGGGTGCGTCCAAAACGATTTCTGAGCCTATGGTACGTTTGGCATAAACCGTGCACCTATATTGCATCGACACAAACACTGTCTCCAAATGGACCAAAATGAGATTCCACAAGACCCACTCACTTAGGAGTTCCATCGGGTGCGTCCAAGACGATTTCCTATCCAATGGTACATTCAACACAAACCGTGCACCTTTCTTGCAATGTGATTACCGCTATCTCCAAACGGACTCAAACAAGCTTCCACTTGAGGCTCGTCACCTAAGAGTATCGTCGGGTGCGTCCAAAACGATTTCTGATCCTGTGGTACGTTTGGCACAAACCGTGCACCTATATTGCACCGACACAAACACTGTCTCCAAATGGACCAAAATGAGATTCCACAAGACCCACTCACTTAGGAGTTCCATCGGGTGCGTAGAAAACGATTTCTGAGCCTATTGTACGTTCATTGCAAACTATGCACCTATATTGCCCCGGCACTAACACTGTCTCCAAATGAACTGAAACGAGATTCCACATGACCCACTCACCTAGGAGTTCCATCGGGTGCGTCCAACACGATTTCTGAGCCGATGGTACATTCGACACAAACCGCGCACCTTTCCTGCAATGTGATTACCGCTATCTCCAAACGGACTCAAACAAGCTTCCACTTGAGCCTCGTCACCTAGGAGTTTCGTCGGGTGCGTCCAAAACGATTTCTGAGCCTATGGTACGTTTGGCATAAACCGTGCACCTATATTGCACCGACACAAACACTGTCTCCAAATGGACCAAAATGAGATTCCACAAGACCCACTCACTTAGGAGTTCCATCGGGTGCGTCCAAGACGATTTCCTATCCGATGGTACATTTGACACAAACCGTGCACCTTTCTTGCAATGTGATTACCGCTATCTCCAAACAGACTCAAACAAGCTTCCTCTTGAGGCTCGTCACCTAAGAGTATCGTCGGGTGCGTCCAAAACGATTTCTGATCCTGTGGTACGTTTGGCACAAACCGTGCACCTATATTGCACCGACACAAACACAGTCTCCAAATGGACCAAAATGAGATTCCACAAGACCCACTCACTTAGGAGTTCTAGCGGGTGCGTAGAAAACGATTTCTGAGCCTATTGTACGTTCGTTGCAAACTGTGCACCTATATTGCACCGACACTAACACTGTCTCCAAATGGACTGAAATGAGATTCCACATGACCCACTCACCTAGGAGTTCCATCGGGTGCATCCAACATGATTTCTGAGCCGATGGTACATTCGACACAAACCGCGCACCTTTCCTGCAATGTGATTACCGCTATCTCCAAACGGACTCAAACAAGCTTCCACTTGAGCCTCGTCACCTAGGAGTATCGTCGGGTGCGTCCAAAACGATTTCTGAGCCTATGGTACGTTTGGCATAAACCGTGCACCTATATTGCACCGACACAAACACTGTCTCCAAATGGACCAAAATGAGATTCCACAAGACCCACTCACTTAGGAGTTCCATCGGGTGCGTCCAAGACGATTTCCTATCCGATGGTACATTTGACACAAACCGTGCACCTTTCTTGCAATGTGATTACCGCTATCTCCAAACGGACTCAAACAAGCTTCCTCTTGAGGCTCGTCACCTAAGAGTATCGTCGGGTGCGTCCAAAACGATTTCTGATCCTGTGGTACGTTTGGCACAAACTGTGCACCTATATTGCACCGACACAAACACCGTCTCCAAATGGACCAAAATGAGATTCCACAAGACCCACTCACTTAGGAGTTCCATCGGGTGCGTAGAAAACGATTTCTGAGCCTATTGTACGTTCATTGCAAACTATGCACCTATATTGCACCGACACTAACACTGTCTCTAAATGGACTGAAACGAGATTCCACATGACCCTCTCACCTAGGAGTTCCATCGGGTGCGTCCAACATGATTTCTGAGCCGATGGTACATTCAACACAAACCGCGCACCTTTCCTGCAATGTGATTACCGCTATCTCCAAACGGACTCAAACAAGCTTCCACTTGAGTCTCGTCACCTAGGAGTATCGTCGGGTGCGTCCAAAACGATTTCTGAGCCTATGGTACGTTTGGCATAAACCGTACACCTATATTGCACCGACACAAACACTGTCTCCAAATGGACCAAAATGAGATTCCACAAGACCCACTCACTTAGGAGTTCCATCGGGTGCGTCCAAGACGATTTCCTATCCGATGGTACATTCAACACAAACCGTGCACCTTTCTTGCAATGTGATTACCGCTATCTCCAAACGGACTCAAACAAGCTTCCACTTAAGGCTCGTCACCTACGAGTATCGTCGGGTGCGTCCAAAATGATTTTTGATCCTGTGGTACGTTTGGCACAAACCGTGCACCTATATTGCACCGACACAAACACTGTCTCCAAATGGACCAAAATGAGATTCCACAAGACCCACACACTTAGGAGTTCCATCGGGTGCGTAGAAAACGATTTCTGAGCCTATTGTACGTTCATTGCAAACTGTGCACCTATATTGCACCGATACTAACACTGTCTCCAAATGGACTGAAACGAGATTCCACATGACCCACTCACCTAGGAGTTCCATCGGGTGCGTCCAACATGATTTCTGAGCCGATGGTACATTCGACACAAACCGCGCACCTTTCCTACAATGTGATTACCGCTATCTCCAAACGGACTCAAACAAGCTTCCACTTGAGCCTCGTCACCTAGGAGTATCATCGGGTGTGTCCAAAACGATTTCTAAGCCTATGGTACGTTTGGCACAAACCGTGCACCTATATTGCACCGACACAAACACTGTCTCCAAATGGACCAAAATGAGATTCCACAAGACCCACTCACTTAGGAGTTCCATCGGGTGCGTCCAAGACGATTTCCTATCCGATGGTACATTCAACACAAACCGTGCACCTTTCTTGCAATGTGATTACCGCTATCTCCAAACGGACTCAAACAAGCTTCCACTTGAGGCTCGTCACCTAAGAGTATCGTCGGGTGCGTCCAAAACGATTTCTGATCCTGTGGTACGTTTGGCACAAACCGTGCACCTATATTGCACCGACACAAACACTGTCTCCAAATGGACCAAAATGAGATTCCACAAGACCCACACACTTAGGAGTTCCATCGGTTGCGTAGAAAACGATTTCTGAGCCTATTGTACGTTCATTGCAAACTGTGCACCTATATTGCACCGATACTAACACTGTCTCCAAATGGACTGAAACGAGATTCCACATGACCCACTCACCTAGGAGTTCCATCGGGTGCGTCCAACATGATTTCTGAGCCGATGGTACATTCGACACAAACCGCGCACCTTTCCTACAATGTGATTACCGCTATCTCCAAACGGACTCAAACAAGCTTCCACTTGAGCCTCGTCACCTAGGAGTATCATCGGGTGTGTCCAAAACGATTTCTAAGCCTATGGTACGTTTGGCACAAACCGTGCACCTATATTGCACCGACACAAACACTGTCTCCAAATGGACTGAAACGAGATTCCACATGACCCACTCACCTAGGAGTTCCATCGGGTGCGTCCAACATGATTTCTGAGCCGATGGTACATTCGACACAAACCGCGCACCTTTCCTGCAATGTGATTACCGCTATCTCCAAATGGACTCAAACAAGCTTCCACTTGAGCCTCGTCACCTAGGAGTATCGTCGGGTGCGTCCAAAACGATTTCTGAGCCTATGGTACGTTTGGCATAAACCGTGCACCTATATTGCACCGACACAAACACTGTCTCCAAATGGACCAAAATGAGATTCCACAAGACCCACTCACTTAGGAGTTCCATCGGATGCGTCCAAGACGATTTCCTATCCGATGGTACACTCAACACAAACCGTGCACCTTTCTTGCAATGTGATTACCGCTATCTCCAAACGGACTCAAACAAGCTTCCACTTGAGGCTCGTCACCTAAGAGTATCGTCGGGTGCGTCCAAAACGATTTCTGATCCTGTGGTACGTTTGGCACAAACCGTGCACCTATATTGCACCGACACAAACACTGTCTCCAAATGGACCAAAATGAGATACCACAAGACCCACTCAATTAGGAGTTCCATCGGGTGCGTAGAAAACGATTTCTGAGCCTATTGTACGTTCGTTGCAAACTGTGCACCGACACTAACACTGTCTCCAAATGGACTGAAACGAGATTCCACATGACCCACTCACCTAGGAGTTCCATCGGGTGCATCCAACATGATTTCTGAGCCGATGGTACATTCGACACAAACCGCGCACCTTTCCTGCAATGTGATTACCGCTATCTCCAAACGGACTCAAACAAGCTTCCACTTGAGCCTCGTCACCTACGAGTATCGTCGGGTGCGTCCAAAACGATTTCTGATCCTATGGTACGTTTGGCACAAACCGTGCACCTATATTGCACCGACACAAACACTGTCTCCAAATGGACCAAAATGAGATTCCATAAGACCTACTCACTTAGGAGTTCCATCGGGTGCGTCCAAGACGATTTCTGATCCGATGGTACATTCGACACAAACCGTACAAATTTCTTGCATTGTGATTACCGCTATCTCCAAATGGACTCAAACAAGCTTCCACTGGAGCCTCGTCAACTAGGAGTATCGTCGGGTGTGTCCAAAATGATTTCTGATCCTATGGTACGTTTGGCACAAACCGTGCACCTATATTGCACCGACACAAACACTGTCTCCAAATGGACCAAAGTGAGATTCCACATGACCCACTCACTTAGGAGTTCCATCGGGTGCGTCTAAGACGATTTCTGATACGATGGTACATTCGACACAAACCGTACAAATTTCTTGCATTGTGATTACCACTATCTCCAAATGGACTCAAACAAGCTTCCACTTGAGCCTCGTCACCTAGGAGTATCATTGGGTGTGTCCAAAACGATTTCTGAGCCTATTGTACGTCCGGCGCACACCGTGCACCTATATTCCAGCAACACTAACACTATCTCTAAACGTACCGAAACGAGATTCCACATTACCCACTCACCTAGGAGTTCCATTGGGTGCGTCCCACATGATTTCCGAGCCGATGGTACATTTGACAAAAACCGCGCACCTTTCTTGCGTCAAGGTTACCTCTATCTCCAAACGGACTCAAACAAGCTTCCACTTCAGGCTCAACAGCTAGGAGTTCCATCGGGTGCGTAGAAAATGATTTCTAAGCCTATTGTACGTTCGTTGCAAACTGTGCACCTATATTGCATCGACACTAACACTGTCTCCAAACGGACTGAAACGAGATTCCACATGACCCACTCACCTAGGAGTTCCATCGGGTGCGTCCAACATGATTTCTGAGCCGATGGTACATTCGACACAAACCGCGCACCTTTCCTGCAATGTGATTACCGCTATCTCCAAACGGACTCAAACAAGCTTCCACTTGAGCCTCGTCACCTAGGAGTATCGTCGGGTGCGTCCAAAACGATTTCTGAGCCTATGGTACGTTTGGCATAAACCGTGCACCTATATTGCACCGACACAAACACTGTCTCCAAATGGACCAAAATGAGATTCCACAAGACCCACTCACTTAGGAGTTCCATCGGGTGCGTCCAAGACGATTTCCTATCCGATGGTACATTCAACACAAACCGTGCACCTTTCTTGCAATGTGATTACCGCTATCTCCAAACGGACTCAAACAAGCTTCCACTTGAGGCTCGTCACCTAAGAGTATCGTCGGGTGCGTCCAAAACGATTTCTGATCCTGTGGTACGTTTGGCACAAACCGTGCACCTATATTACACCGACACAAACACTGTCTCCAAATGGACCAAAATGAGATTCCACAAGACCCACTCACTTAGGAGTTCCATCGGGTGCGTCCAAGACGATTTCCTATCCGATGGTACATTCAACACAAACCGTGCACCTTTCTTGCAATGTGATTACCGCTATCTCCAAACGGACTCAAACAAGCTTCCACTTGAGGCTCGTCACCTAAGAGTATCGTCGGGTGCGTCCAAAATGATTTTTGATCCTGTGGTACGTTTGGCACAAACCGTGCACCTATATTGCACCGACACAAACACTGTCTCCAAATGGACCAAAATGAGATTCCACAAGACCCACACACTTAGGAGTTCCATCGGGTGCGTAGAAAACGATTTCTGAGCCTATTGTACGTTCATTGCAAACTGTGCACCTATATTGCACCGACACTAACACTGTCTCCAAATGGACTGAAACGAGATTCCACATGACCCACTCACCTAGGAGTTCCATCGGGTGCGTCCAACATGATTTCTGAGCCGATGGTACATTCGACACAAACCGCGCACCTTTCCTGCAATGTGATTACCGCTATCTCCAAACGGACTCAAACAAGCTTCCACTTGAGCCTCGTCACCTAGGAGTATCATCGGGTGTGTCCAAAACGATTTCTAAGCCTATGGTACGTTTGGCACAAACCGTGCACCTATATTGCACCGACACAAACACTGTCTCCAAATGGACCAAAATGAGATTCCACAAGACCCACTCACTTAGGAGTTCCATCGGGTGCGTCCAAGACGATTTCCTATCCGATGGTACATTCAACACAAACCATGCACCTTTCTTGCAATGTGATTACCGCTATCTGCAAACGGACTCAAACAAGCTTCCACTTGAGGCTCGTCACCTAAGAGTATCGTCGGGTGCGTCCAAAACGATTTCTGATCCTGTGGTACGTTTGGCACAAACCGTGCACCTATATTGCACCGACACAAACACTGTCTCCAAATGGACCAAAATGAGATTCCACAAGAGCCCACTCACTTAGGAGTTCCATCGGGTGCGTAGAAAACGATTTCTGAGCCTATTGTACGTTCATTGCAAACTATGCACCTATATTGCACCGACACTAACACTGTCTCCAAATGGACTGAAACGAGATTCCACATGACCCACTCACCTAGGAGTTCCATCAGGTGCGTCCAACATGATTTCTGAGCCGATGGTACATTCGACACAAACCGCGCACCTTTCCTGCAATGTGATTACCGCTATCTCCAAACGGACTCAAACAAGCTTCCACTTGAGCCTCGTCACCTAGGAGTATCGTCGGGTGCGTCCAAAACGATTTCTGAGCCTATGGTATGTTTGGCATAAACCGTGCACCTATATTGCACCGACACAAACACTGTCTCCAAATGGACCAAAATGAGATTCCACAAGACCCACTCACTTAGGAGTTCCATCGGATGCGTCCAAGACGATTTCCTATCCGATGGTACACTCAACACAAACCGTGCACCTTTCTTGCAATGTGATTACCGCTATCTCCAAACGGACTCAAACAAGCTTCCACTTGAGGCTCGTCACCTAAGAGTATCGTCGGGTGCGTCCAAAACGATTTCTGATCCTGTGGTACGTTTGGCACAAACCGTGCACCTATATTGCACCGACACAAACACTGTCTCCAAATGGACCAAAATGAGATACCACAAGACCCACTCAATTAGGAGTTCCATCGGGTGCGTAGAAAACGATTTCTGAGCCTATTGTACGTTCGTTGCAAACTGTGCACCGACACTAACACTGTCTCCAAATGGACTGAAACGAGATTCCACATGACCCACTCACCTAGGAGTTCCATCGGGTGCATCCAACATGATTTCTGAGCCGATGGTACATTCGACACAAACCGCGCACCTTTCCTGCAATGTGATTACCGCTATCTCCAAACGGACTCAAACAAGCTTCCACTTGAGCCTCGTCACCTAGGAGTATCGTCGGGTGCGTCCAAAACGATTTCTGAGCCAATGGTACGTTTGGCATAAACCGTGCACCTATATTGCACCGACACAAACACTGTCTCCAAATGGACCAAAATGAGATTCCACAAGACCCACTCACTTAGGAGTTCCATCGGGTGCGTCCAAGACGATTTCCTATCCGATGGTACATTCAACACAAACCGTGCACCTTTCTTGCAATGTGATTACCGCTATCTCCAAACGGACTCAAACAAGCTTCCACTTGAGGCTCGTCACCTAAGAGTATCGTCGGGTGCGTCCAAAATGATTTCTGATCCTGTGGTACGTTTGGCACAAACCGTGCACCTATATTGCACCGACACAAACACTGTCTCCAAATGGACCAAAATGAGATTCCACAAGACCCACTCACTTAGGAGTTCCATCGGGTGCGTAGAAAACGATTTCTGAGCCTATTGTACGTTCATTGCAAACTATGCACCTATATTGCACCGACACTAACACTGTCTCCAAATGGACTGAAACGAGATTCCACATGACCCACTCACCTAGGAGTTCCATCGGGTGCATCCAACATGATTTCTGAGCCGATGGTACATTCGACACAAACCGCGCACCTTTCCTGCAATGTGATTACCGCTATCTCCAAACGGACTCAAACAAGCTTCCACTTGAGCCTCGTCACCTAGGAGTATCGTCGGGTGCGTCCAAAACGATTTCTGAGCCTATGGTACGTTTGGCATAAACCGTGCACCTATATTGCACCGACACAAACACTGTCTCCAAATGGACCAAAATGAGATTCCACAAGACCCACTCACTTAGGAGTTCCATCGGGTGCGTCCAAGACGATTTCCTATCCGATGGTACATTCAACACAAACCGTGCACCTTTCTTGCAATGTGATTACCGCTATCTCCAAACGGACTCAAACAAGCTTCCACTTGAGGCTCGTCACCTAAGAGTATCGTCGGGTGCGTCCAAAATGATTTCTGATCCTGTGGTACGTTTGGCACAAACCGTGCACCTATATTGCACCGACACAAACACTGTCTCCAAATGGACCAAAATGAGATTCCACAAGACCCACTCACTTAGGAGTTCCATCGGGTGCGTAGAAAACGATTTCTGAGCCTATTGTACGTTCATTGCAAACTATGGACCTATATTGCACCGACACTAACACTGTCTCCAATTGGACTGAAACGAGATTCCACATGACCCACTCACCTAGGAGTTCCATCGGGTGCGTCCAACATGATTTCTGAGCCGATGGTACATTCAACACAAACCGCGCACCTTTCCTGCAATGTGATTACCGCTATCTCCAAACGGACTCAAACAAGCTTCCACTTGAGTCTCGTCACCTAGGAGTATCGTCGGGTGCGTCCAAAACGATTTCTGAGCCTATGGTACGTTTGGCATAAACCGTACACCTATATTGCACCGACACAAACACTGTCTCCAAATGGACCAAAATGAGATTCCACAAGACCCACTCACTTAGGAGTTCCATCGGGTGCGTCCAAGACGATTTCTGATCCGATGGTACATTCGACACAAACCGTACAAATTTCTTGCATTGTGATTACCGCTATCTCCAAATGGACTCAAACAAGCTTCCACTGGAGCCTCGTCAACTAGGAGTATCGTCGGGTGTGTCCAAAATGATTTCTGATCCTATGGTACGTTTGGCACAAACCGTGCACCTATATTGCACCGACACAAACACTGTCTCCAAATGGACCAAAGAGAGATTCCACATGACCCACTCACTTAGGAGTTCCATCGGGTGCGTCTAAGACGATTTCTGATACGATGGTACATTCGACACAAACCGTACAAATTTCTTGCATTGTGATTACCACTATCTCCAAATGGACTCAAACAAGCTTCCACTTGAGCCTCGTCACCTAGGAGTATCATTGGGTGTGTCCAAAACGATTTCTGAGCCTATTGTACGTCCGGCGCACACCGTGCACCTATATTCCAGCAACACTAACACTATCTCTAAACGTACCGAAACGAGATTCCACATTACCCACTCACCTAGGAGTTCCATTGGGTGCGTCCCACATGATTTCCGAGCCGATGGTACATTTGACAAAAACCGCGCACCTTTCTTGCGTCAAGGTTACCTCTATCTCCAAACGGACTCAAACAAGCTTCCACTTCAGGCTCAACAGCTAGGAGTTCCATCGGGTGCGTAGAAAATGATTTCTAAGCCTATTGTACGTTCGTTGCAAAATGTGCACCTATATTGCATCGACACTAACACTGTCTCCAAACGGACTGAAACGAGATTCCACATGACCCACTCACCTAGGAGTTCCATCGGGTGCGTCCAACATGATTTCTGAGCCGATGGTACATTCGACACAAACCGCGCACCTTTCCTGCAATGTGATTACCGCTATCTCCAAACGGACTCAAACAAGCTTCCACTTGAGCCTCGTCACCTAGGAGTATCGTCGGGTGCGTCCAAAACGATTTCTGAGCCTATGGTACGTTTGGCATAAACCGTGCACCTATATTGCACCGACACAAACACTGTCTCCAAATGGACCAAAATGAGATTCCACAAGACCCACTCACTTAGGAGTTCCATCGGGTGCGTCCAAGACGATTTCCTATCCGATGGTACATTCAACACAAACCGTGCACCTTTCTTGCAATGTGATTACCGCTATCTCCAAACGGACTCAAACAAGCTTCCACTTGAGGCTCGTCACCTAAGAGTATCGTCGGGTGCGTCCAAAACGATTTCTGATCCTGTGGTACGTTTGGCACAAACCGTGCACCTATATTGCACCGACACAAACACTGTCTCCAAATGGACCAAAATGAGATTCCACAAGACCCACTCACTTAGGAGTTCCATCGGGTGCGTAGAAAACGATTTCTGAGCCTATTGTACGTTCATTGCAAACTATGCACCTATATTGCACCGACACTAACACTGTCTCCAAATGGACTGAAACGAGATTCCACATGACCCACTCACCTAGGAGTTCCATCGGGTGCGTCCAACATGATTTCTGAGCCGATGGTACATTCAACACAAACCGCGCACCTTTCCTGCAATGTGATTACCGCTATCTCCAAACGGACTCAAACAAGCTTCCACTTGAGTCTCGTCACCTAGGAGTATCGTCGGGTGCGTCCAAAACGATTTCTGAGCCTATGGTACGTTTGGCATAAACCGTACACCTATATTGCACCGACACAAACACTGTCTCCAAATGGACCAAAATGAGATTCCACAAGACCCACTCACTTAGGAGTTCCATCGGGTGCGTCCAAGACGATTTCCTATCCGATGGTACATTCAACACAAACCGTGCACCTTTCTTGCAATGTGATTACCGCTATCTCCAAACGGACTCAAACAAGCTTCCACTTGAGGCTCGTCACCTAAGAGTATCGTCGGGTGCGTCCAAAATGATTTTTGATCCTGTGGTACGTTTGGCACAAACCGTGCACCTATATTGCACCGACACAAACACTGTCTCCAAATGGACCAAAATGAGATTCCACAAGACCCACACACTTAGGAGTTCCATCGGGTGCGTAGAAAACGATTTCTGAGCCTATTGTACGTTCATTGCAAACTGTGCACCTATATTGCACCGACACTAACACTGTCTCCAAATGGACTGAAACGAGATTCCACATGACCCACTCACCTAGGAGTTCCATCGGGTGTGTCCAACATGATTTCTGAGCCGATGGTACATTCGACACAAACCGCGCACCTTTCCTGCAATGTGATTACCGCTATCTCCAAACGGACTCAAACAAGCTTCCACTTGAGCCTCGTCACCTAGGAGTATCATCGGGTGTGTCCAAAACGATTTCTAAGCCTATGGTACGTTTGGCACAAACCGTGCACCTATATTGCACCGACACAAACACTGTCTCCAAATGGACCAAAATGAGATTCCACAAGACCCACTCACTTAGGAGTTCCATCGGGTGCGTCCAAGACGATTTCCTATCCGATGGTACATTCAACACAAACCGTGCACCTTTCTTGCAATGTGATTACCGCTATCTGCAAACGGACTCAAACAAGCTTCCACTTGAGGCTCGTCACCTAAGAGTATCGTCGGGTGCGTCCAAAACGATTTCTGATCCTGTGGTACGTTTGGCACAAACCGTGCACCTATATTGCACCGACACAAACACTGTCTCCAAATGGACCAAAATGAGATTCCACAAGAGCCCACTCACTTAGGAGTTCCATCGGGTGCGTAGAAAACGATTTCTGAGCCTATTGTACGTTCATTGCAAACTATGCACCTATATTGCACCGACACTAACACTGTCTCCAAATGGACTGAAACGAGATTCCACATGACCCACTCACCTAGGAGTTCCATCGGGTGCGTCCAACATGATTTCTGAGCCGATGGTACATTCGACACAAACCGCGCACCTTTCCTGCAATGTGATTACCGCTATCTCCAAACGGACTCAAACAAGCTTCCACTTGAGCCTCGTCACCTAGGAGTATCGTCGGGTGCGTCCAAAACGATTTCTGAGCCTATGGTATGTTTGGCATAAACCGTGCACCTATATTGCACCGACACAAACACTGTCTCCAAATGGACCAAAATGAGATTCCACAAGACCCACTCACTTAGGAGTTCCATCGGATGCGTCCAAGACGATTTCCTATCCGATGGTACACTCAACACAAACCGTGCACCTTTCTTGCAATGTGATTACCGCTATCTCCAAACGGACTCAAACAAGCTTCCACTTGAGGCTCGTCACCTAAGAGTATCGTCGGGTGCGTCCAAAACGATTTCTGATCCTGTGGTACGTTTGGCACAAACCGTGCACCTATATTGCACCGACACAAACACTGTCTCCAAATGGACCAAAATGAGATACCACAAGACCCACTCAATTAGGAGTTCCATCGGGTGCGTAGAAAACGATTTCTGAGCCTATTGTACGTTCGTTGCAAACTGTGCACCGACACTAACACTGTCTCCAAATGGACTGAAACGAGATTCCACATGACCCACTCACCTAGGAGTTCCATCGGGTGCATCCAACATGATTTCTGAGCCGATGGTACATTCGACACAAACCGCGCACCTTTCCTGCAATGTGATTACCGCTATCTCCAAACGGACTCAAACAAGCTTCCACTTGAGCCTCGTCACCTACGAGTATCGTCGGGTGCGTCCAAAACGATTTCTGATCCTATGGTACGTTTGGCACAAACCGTGCACCTATATTGCACCGACACAAACACTGTCTCCAAATGGACCAAAATGAGATTCCATAAGACCTACTCACTTAGGAGTTCCATCGGGTGCGTCCAAGACGATTTCTGATCCGATGGTACATTCGACACAAACCGTACACATTTCTTGCATTGTGATTACTGCTATCTCCAAATGGACTCAAACAAGCTTCCACTGGAGCCTCGTCAACTAGGAGTATCGTCGGGTGTGTCCAGAATGATTTCTGATCCTATGGTACGTTTGGCACAAACCGTGCACCTATATTGCACCGACACAAACACTGTCTCCAAATGGACCAAAGTGAGATTCCACATGACCCACTCACTTAGGAGTTCCATCGGGTGCGTCTAAGATGATTTCTGATACGATGGTACATTCGACACAAACCGTACAAATTTCTTGCATTGTGATTACCACTATCTCCAAATGGACTCAAACAAGCTTCCACTTGAGCCTCGTCACCTAGGAGTATCATTGGGTGTGTCCAAAACGATTTCTGAGCCTATTGTACGTCCGGCGCACACCGTGCACCTATATTCCAGCAACACTAACACTATCTCTAAACGTACCGAAACGAGATTCCACATTACCCACTCACCTAGGAGTTCCATTGGGTGCGTCCCACATGATTTCCGAGCCGATGGTACATTTGACAAAAACCGCGCACCTTTCTTGCGTCAAGGTTACCTCTATCTCCAAACGGACTCAAACAAGCTTCCACTTCAGGCTCAACAGCTAGGAGTTCCATCGGGTGCGTAGAAAATGATTTCTAAGCCTATTGTACGTTCGTTGCAAACTGTGCACCTATATTGCATCGACACTAACACTGTCTCCAAACGGACTAAAATGAGATTCCACATGACCCACTCACCTAGGAGTTCCATCGGGTGCGTCCAACATGATTTCTGAGCCGATGGTACATTCGACACAAACCGCGCACCTTTCCTGCAATGTGATTACCGCTATCTCCAAACGGACTCAAACAAACTTCCACTTGAGCCTCGTCACCTAGGAGTATCGTCGGGTGCGTCCAAAACGATTTCTGAGCCTATGGTACGTTTGGCATAAACCGTGCACCTATATTGCACCGACACAAACACTGTCTCCAAATGGACCAAAATGAGATTCCACAAGACCCACTCACTTAGGAGTTCCATCGGGTGTGTCCAAGACGATTTCCTATCCGATGGTACATTCAACACAAACCGTGCACCTTTCTTGCAATGTGATTACCGCTATCTCCAAACGGACTCAAACAAGCTTCCACTTGAGGCTCGTCACCTAAGAGTATCGTCGGGTGCGTCCAAAACGATTTCTGATCCTGTGGTACGTTTGGCACAAACCGTGCACCTATATTGCACCGACACAAACACTGTCTCCAAATGGACCAAAATGAGATTCCACAAGACCCACTCACTTAGGAGTTCCATCGGGTGCGTCCAAGACGATTTCCTATCCGATGGTACATTCAACACAAACCGTGCACCTTTCTTGCAATGTGATTACCGCTATCTCCAAACGGACTCAAACAAGCTTCCACTTGAGGCTCGTCACCTAAGAGTATCGTCGGGTGCGTCCAAAATGATTTTTGATCCTGTGGTACGTTTGGCACAAACCGTGCACCTATATTGCACCGACACAAACACTGTCTCCAAATGGACCAAAATGAGATTCCACAAGACCCACGCACTTAGGAGTTCCATCGGGTGTGTAGAAAACGATTTCTGAGCCTATTGTACGTTCATTGCAAACTGTGCACCTATATTGCACCGACACTAACACTGTCTCCAAATGGACTAAAACCAGATTCCACATGACCCACTCACCTAGGAGTTCCATCGGGTGCGTCCAACATGATTTCTGAGCCGATGGTACATTCGACACAAACCGCGCACCTTTCCTGCAATGTGATTACCGCTATCTCCATACGGACTCAAACAAGCTTCCACTTGAGTCTCGTCACCTAGGAGTATCATCGGGTGTGTCCAAAATGATTTCTGAGCCTATGGTACGTTTGGCATAAACCGTGCACCTATATTGAACCGACACAAACACTGTCACCAAATGGACCAAAATGAGATTCCACAAGACCCACTCACTTAGGAGTTCCATCGGGTGCGTCCAAGACGATTTCCTATCCGATGGTACATTCAACACAAACCGTGCACCTTTCTTGCAATGTGATTACCGCTATCTCCAAACGGACTCAAACAAGCTTCCACTTGAGGCTCGTCACCTAAGAGTATCGTCGGGTGCGTCCAAAACGATTTCTGATCCTATGGTACGTTTGGCACAAACCGTGCACCTATATTGCACCGACACAAACACTGTCTCCAAATGGACCAAAATGAGATTCCCCAAGACCCACTCACTTAGGAGTTCCATCGGGTGCGTAGAAAACGATTTCTGAGCCTATGGTACATTTGGCATAAACCGTGCACCTATATTGCACTGACACAAACACTGTCTCCAGATGGACCAAAATGAGATTCCACAAGACCCACTCACTTAGGAGTTCCATCGGGTGCGTCCAAGACGATTTCCTATCCGATGGTACATTCAACACAAACTGTGCACCTTTCTTGCAATGTGATTACCGCTATCTCCAAACGGACTCAAACAAGCTTCCACTTGAGGCTCGTCACCTAAGAGTATCGTCGGGTGCGTCCAAAATGATTTCTGATCCTGTGGTACGTTTGGCACAAACCGTGCACCTATATTGCACCGACACAAACACTGTCTCCAAATGGACCAAACTGAGATTCCACAAGACCCACTCACTTAGGAGTTCCATCGGGTGCGTAGAAAATGATTTCTGAGCCTATTGTACGTTCATTGCAAACTGTGCACCTATATTGCACCGACACTAACACTGTCTCCAAATAGACTGAAATGAGATTCCACATCACCCACTCACCTAGGAGTTCCATCGGGTGCCTCCAACATGATTTCTGAGCCGATGGTACATTCGACACAAACCGCGCACCTTTCCTGCAATGTGATTACCGCTATCTCCAAACAGACTCAAACAAGCTTCCACTTGAGCCTCGTCACCTAGGAGTATCGTCGGGTGCGTCCAAAACGATTTCTGAGCCTATGGTACGTTTGGCATAAACCGTGCACCTATATTGCACCGACACAAACACTGTCTCCAAATGGACCAAAATGAGATTCCACAAGACCCACTCACTTAGGAGTTCCATCGGGTGCGTCCAAGACGATTTCCTATCCGATGGTACATTCAACACAAACCGTGCACCTTTCTTGCAACGTGATTACCGCTATCTCCAAACGGACTCAAACAACCTTCCACTTGAGGCTCGTCACCTAAGAGTATCGTCGGGTGCGTCCAAAATGATTTCTGATCCTGTGGTACGTTTGGCACAAACGGTGCACCTATATTGCACCGACACAAACACTGTCTCCAAATGGACCAAAATGAGATTCCACAAGACCCACGCACTTAGGAGTTCCATCGGGTGTGTAGAAAACGATTTCTGAGCCTATTGTACGTTCATTGCAAACTGTGCACCTATATTGCACCGACACTAACACTGTCTCCAAATGGACTAAAACCAGATTCCACATGACCCACTCACCTAGGAGTTCCATCGGGTGCGTCCAACATGATTTCTGAGCCGATGGTACATTCGACACAAACCGCGCACCTTTCCTGCAATGTGATTACCGCTATCTCCATACGGACTCAAACAAGCTTCCACTTGAGTCTCGTCACCTAGGAGTATCATCGGGTGTGTCCAAAATGATTTCTGAGCCTATGGTACGTTTGGCATAAACCGTGCACCTATATTGAACCGACACAAACACTGTCACCAAATGGACCAAAATGAGATTCCACAAGACCCACTCACTTAGGAGTTCCATCGGGTGCGTCCAAGACGATTTCCTATCCGATGGTACATTCAACACAAACCGTGCACCTTTCTTGCAATGTGATTACCGCTATCTCCAAACGGACTCAAACAAGCTTCCACTTGAGGCTCGTCACCTAAGAGTATCGTCGGGTGCGTCCAAAACGATTTCTGATCCTGTGGTACATTTGGCACAAACCGTGCACCTATATTGCACCGACACAAACACTGTCTCCAAATGGACCAAAATGAGATTCCCCAAGACCCACTCACTTAGGAGTTCCATCGGGTGCGTAGAAAACGATTTCTGAGCCTATGGTACATTTGGCATAAACCGTGCACCTATATTGCACTGACACAAACACTGTCTCCAGATGGACCAAAATGAGATTCCACAAGACCCACTCACTTAGGAGTTCCATCGGGTGCGTCCAAGACGATTTCCTATCCGATGGTACATTCAACACAAACTGTGCACCTTTCTTGCAATGTGATTACCGCTATCTCCAAACGGACTCAAACAAGCTTCCACTTGAGGCTCGTCACCTAAGAGTATCGTCGGGTGCGTCCAAAATGATTTCTGATCCTGTGGTACGTTTGGCACAAACCGTGCACCTATATTGCACCGACACAAACACTGTCTCCAAATGGACCAAACTGAGATTCCACAAGACCCACTCACTTAGGAGTTCCATCGGGTGCGTAGAAAATGATTTCTGAGCCTACTGTACGTTCATTGCAAACTGTGCACCTATATTGCACCGACACTAACACTGTCTCCAAATAGACTGAAATGAGATTCCACATCACCCACTCACCTAGGAGTTCCATCGGGTGCGTCCAACATGATTTCTGAGCCGATGGTACATTCGACACAAACCGCGCACCTTTCCTGCAATGTGATTACCGCTATCTCCAAACAGACTCAAACAAGCTTCCACTTGAGCCTCGTCACCTAGGAGTATCATCGGGTGTGTCCAAAACGATTTCTGAGCCTATGGTACGTTTGGCATAAACTGTGCACCTATATTGCACCGACACAAATACTGTCTCCAAATGGACCAAAATGAGATTCCACAAGACCCACTCACTTAGGAATTCCATCGGGTGCGTAGAAAACGATTTCTGAGCCTATGGTACGTTTGGCATAAACCGTGCACCTATATTGCACCGACACAAACACTGTCTCCAAATGGACCAAAATGAGATTCCACAAGACCCACTCACTTAGGAGTTCCATCGGGTGCGTCCATGACGATTTCCTATCCGATGGTACATTCAACACAAACTGTGCACCTTTCTTGCAATGTGATTACCGCTATCTCCAAACGGACTCAAACAAGCTTCCACTTGAGGCTCGTCACCTAAGAGTATCGTCGGGTGCGTCCAAAATGATTTCTGATCCTGTGGTACGTTTGGCACAAACCGTGCACCTATATTGCACCGACACAAACACTGTCTCCAAATGGACCAAACTGAGATTCCACAAGACCCACTCACTTAGGAGTTCCATCGGGTGCGTAGAAAACGATTTCTGAGCCTATTGTACGTTCATTGCAAACTGTGCACCTATATTGCACCGACACTAACACTGTCTCCAAATGGACTGAAATGAGATTCCACATCACCCACTCACCTAGGAGTTCCATCGGGTGCGTCCAACATGATTTCTGAGCCGATGGTACATTCGACACAAACCGCACACCTTTCCTGCAATGTGATTACTGCTATCTCCAAACGGACTCAAACAAGCTTCCACTTGAGCCTCGTCACCTAGGAGTATCATCGGGTGTGTCCAAAACGATTTCTGAGCCTATGGTACGTTTGGCATAAACCGTGCACCTATATTGAACCGACACAAACACTGTCTCCAAATGGACCAAAATGAGATTCCACAAGACCCACTCACTTAGGAGTTCCATCGGGTGCGTCCAAGACGATTTCCTATCCGATGGTACATTCAACACAAACCGTGCACCTTTCTTGTAATGTGATTACCGCTATCTCCAAACGGACTCAAACAAGCTTCCACTTGAGGCTCGTCACCTAAGAGTATCGTCGGGTGCGTCCAAAACGATTTCTGATCCTGTGGTACGTTTGGCACAAACCGTGCACCTATATTGCACCGACACAAACACTATCTCCAAATGGACCAAAATGAGATTCCCCAAGACCCACTCACTTAGGAGTTCCATCGGGTGCGTAGAAAACGATTTCTGAGCCTATGGTACGTTTGGCATAAACCGTGCACCTATATTGCACCGACACAAACACTGTCTCCAGATGGACCAAAATGAGATTCCACACGACCCACTCACTTAGGAGTTCCATCGGGTGCGTCCAAGACGATTTCCTATCCGATGGTACATTCAACACAAACTGTGCACCTTTCTTGCAATGTGATTACCGCTATCTCCAAACGGACTCAAACAAGCTTCCACTTGAGGCTCGTCACCTAAGAGTATCGTCGGGTGCGTCCAAAATGATTTCTGATCCTGTGGTACGTTTGGCACAAACCGTGCACCTATATTGCACCGACACAAACACTGTCTCCAAATGGACCAAACTGAGATTCCACAAGACCCACTCACTTAGGAGTTCCATCGGGTGCGTAGAAAATGATTTCTGAGCATATTGTACGTCCATTGCAAACTGTGCACCTATATTGCACCGACACTAACACTGTCTCCAAATAGACTGAAATGAGATTCCACATGACCCACTCACCTAGGAGTTCCATCGGGTGCGTCCAACATGATTTCTGAGCCGATGGTACATTCGACACAAACCGCGCACCTTTCCTGCAATGTGATTACCGCTATCTCCAAACGGACTCAAACAAGCTTCCACTTGAGCCTCGTCACCTAGGAGTATCATCGGGTGTGTCCAAAACGATTTCTGAGCCTATGGTACGTTTGGCATAAACCGTGCACCTATATTGCACCAACACAAATACTGTCTCCAAATGGACCAAAATGAGATTCCACAAGACCCACTCACTTAGGAATTCCATCGGGTGCGTAGAAAACAATTTCTGAGCCTATGGTACGTTTGGCATAAACCGTGCACCTATATTGCACCGACACAAACACTGTCTCCAAATGGACCAAAATGAGATTCCACAAGACCCACTCACTTAGGAGTTCCATCGGGTGCGTCCATGACGATTTCCTATCCGATGGTACATTCAACACAAACTGTGCACCTTTCTTGCAATGTGATTACCGCTATCTCCAAACGGACTCAAACAAGCTTCCACTTGAGGCTCGTCACCTAAGAGTATCGTCGGGTGCGTCCAAAATGATTTCTGATCCTGTGGTACGTTTGGCACAAACCGTGCACCTATATTGCACCGACACAAACACTGTCTCCAAATGGACCAAACTGAGATTCCACAAGACCCACTCACTTAGGAGTTCCATCGGGTGCGTTGAAAACAATTTTTGAGTCTATTGTACGTTCATTGCAAACTGTGCACCTATATTGCACCGACACTAACACTGTCTCCAAATGGACTGAAATGAGATTCCACATGACCCACTCACCTAGGAGTTCCATCGGGTGCGTCCAACATGATTTCTGAGCTGATGGTACATTCGACACAAACCGCGCACCTTTCCTGCAATGTGATTACTGCTATCTCCAAACGGACTCAAACAAGCTTCCACTTGAGCCTCGTCACCTAGGAGTATCATCGGGTGTGTCCAAAACGATTTTTGAGCCTATGGTACGTTTGGCATAAACCGTGCACCTATATTGCACCGACACAAACACTATCTCCAAATGGACCAAAATGAGATTCCACAAGACCCACTCACTTAGGAATTCCATCGGGTGCGTCCAAGATGATTTCCTATCCGATGGTACATTCAACACAAACCGTGCACCTTTCTTGCAATGTGATTATCGCTATCTCCAAACGGACTCAAACAAGCTTCCACTTGAGCCTTGTCACCTAGGAGTATCATCGGGTGTGTCCAAAACGATTTCTGAGCCTATGGTACGTTTGGCATAAACCGTGCACCTATATTGCACCGACACAAACACTGTCTCCATATGGACCAAAATGAGATTCCACAAGACCCACTCACTTAGGAATTCCATCGGGTGCGTAGAAAACGATTTCTGAGCCTATGGTACGTTTGGCATAAACCGTGCACCTATATTGCACTGACACAAACACTGTCTCCAAATGGACCAAAATGAGATTCCACAAGACCCACTCACTTAGGAGTTCCATCGGGTGCGTCCAAGACGATTTCCAATCCGATGGTACATTCAACACAAACTGTGCACCTTTCTTGCAATGTGATTACCGCTATCTCCAAACGGACTCAAACAAGCTTCCACTTGAGGCTCGTCACCTAAGAGTATCGTCGGGTGCGTCCAAAATGATTTCTGATCCTGTGGTACGTTTGGCACAAACCGTGCACCTATATTGCACCGACACAAACACTGTCTCCAAATGGACCAAACTGAGATTCCACAAGACCCACTCACTTAGGAGTTCCATCGGGTGCGTCCAAGACGATTTCCTATCCGATGGTACATTCAACACAAACCGTGCACCTTTCTTGTAATGTGATTACCGCTATCTCCAAACGGACTCAAACAAGCTTCCACTTGAGGCTCGTCACCTAAGAGTATCGTCGGGTGCGTCCAAAACGATTTCTGATCCTGTGGTACGTTTGGCACAAACCGTGCACCTATATTGCACCGACACAAACACTATCTCCAAATGGACCAAAATGAGATTCCCCAAGACCCACTCACTTAGGAGTTCCATCGGGTGCGTAGAAAACGATTTCTGAGCCTATGGTACGTTTGGCATAAACCGTGCACCTATATTGCACCGACACAAACACTGTCTCCAGATGGACCAAAATGAGATTCCACAAGACCCACTCACTTAGGAGTTCCATCGGGTGCGTCCAAGACGATTTCCTATCCGATGGTACATTCAACACAAACTGTGCACCTTTCTTGCAATGTGATTACCGCTATCTCCAAACGGACTCAAACAAGCTTCCACTTGAGGCTCGTCACCTAAGAGTATCGTCGGGTGCGTCCAAAATGATTTCTGATCCTGTGGTACGTTTGGCACAAACCGTGCACCTATATTGCACCGACACAAACACTGTCTCCAAATGGACCAAACTGAGATTCCACAAGACCCACTCACTTAGGAGTTCCATCGGGTGCGTAGAAAATGATTTCTGAGCATATTGTACGTTCATTGCAAACTGTGCACCTATATTGCACCGACACTAACACTGTCTCCAAATAGACTGAAATGAGATTCCACATGACCCACTCACCTAGGAGTTCCATCGGGTGCGTCCAACATGATTTTCTGAGCCGATGGTACATTCGACACAAACCGCGCACCTTTCCTGCAATGTGATTACCGCTATCTCCAAACGGACTCAAACAAGCTTCCACTTGAGCCTCGTCACCTAGGAGTATCATCGGGTGTGTCCAAAACGATTTCTGAGCCTATGGTACGTTTGGCATAAACCGTGCACCTATATTGCACCAACACAAATACTGTCTCCAAATGGACCAAAATGAGATTCCACAAGACCCACTCACTTAGGAATTCCATCGGGTGCGTAGAAAACGATTTCTGAGCCTATGGTACGTTTGGCATAAACCGTGCACCTATATTGCACCGACACAAACACTGTCTCCAAATGGACCAAAATGAGATTCCACAAGACCCACTCACTTAGGAGTTCCATCGGGTGCGTCCATGACGATTTCCTATCCGATGGTACATTCAACACAAACTGTGCACCTTTCTTGCAATGTGATTACCGCTATCTCCAAACGGACTCAAACAAGCTTCCACTTGAGGCTCGTCACCTAAGAGTATCGTCGGGTGCGTCCAAAATGATTTCTGATCCTGTGGTACGTTTGGCACAAACCGTGCACCTATATTGCACCGACACAAACACTGTCTCCAAATGGACCAAACTGAGATTCCACAAGACCCACTCACTTAGGAGTTCCATCGGGTGCGTAGAAAACGATTTTTAAGTCTATTGTACGTTCATTGCAAACTGTGCACCTATATTGCACCGACACTAACACTGTCTCCAAATGGACTGAAATGAGATTCCACATCACCCACTCACCTAGGAGTTCCATCGGGTGCGTCCAACATGATTTCTGAGCCGATGGTACATTCGACACAAACCGCACACCTTTCCTGCAATGTGATTACTGCTATCTCCAAACGGACTCAAACAAGCTTCCACTTGAGCCTCGTCACCTAGGAGTATCATCGGGTGTGTCCAAAACGATTTCTGAGCCTATGGTACGTTTGGCATAAACCGTGCACCTATATTGAACCGACACAAACACTGTCTCCAAATGGACCAAAATGAGATTCCACAAGACCCACTCACTTAGGAGTTCCATCGGGTGCGTCCAAGACGATTTCCTATCCGATGGTACATTCAACACAAACCGTGCACCTTTCTTGTAATGTGATTACCGCTATCTCCAAACGGACTCAAACAAGCTTCCACTTGAGGCTCGTCACCTAAGAGTATCGTCGGGTGCGTCCAAAACGATTTCTGATCCTGTGGTACGTTTGGCACAAACAGTGCACCTATATTGCACCGACACAAACACTATCTCCAAATGGACCAAAATGAGATTCCCCAAGACCCACTCACTTAGGAGTTCCATCGGGTGCGTAGAAAACGATTTCTGAGCCTATGGTACGTTTGGCATAAACCGTGCACCTATATTGCACCGACACAAACACTGTCTCCAGATGGACCAAAATGAGATTCCACAAGACCCACTCACTTAGGAGTTCCATCGGGTGCGTCCAAGACGATTTCCTATCTGATGGTACATTCAACACAAACTGTGCACCTTTCTTGCAATGTGATTACCGCTATCTCCAAACGGACTCAAACAAGCTTCCACTTGAGGCTCGTCACCTAAGAGTATCGTCGGGTGCGTCCAAAATGATTTCTGATCCTGTGGTACGTTTGGCACAAACCGTGCACCTATATTGCACCGACACAAACACTGTCTCCAAATGGACCAAACTGAGATTCCACAAGACCCACTCACTTAGGAGTTCCATCGGGTGCGTAGAAAATGATTTCTGAGCATATTGTACGTTCATTGCAAACTGTGCACCTATATTGCACCGACACTAACACTGTCTCCAAATAGACTGAAATGAGATTCCACATGACCCACTCACCTAGGAGTTCCATCGGGTGCGTCCAACATGATTTCTGAGCCGATGGTACATTCGACACAAACCGCGCACCTTTCCTGCAATGTGATTACCGCTATCTCCAAACGGACTCAAACAAGCTTCCACTTGAGCCTCGTCACCTAGGAGTATCATCGGGTGTGTCCAAAACGATTTCTGAGCCTATGGTACGTTTGGCATAAACCGTGCACCTATATTGCACCAACACAAATACTGTCTCCAAATGGACCAAAATGAGATTCCACAAGACCCACTCACTTAGGAATTCCATCGGGTGCGTAGAAAACGATTTCTGAGCCTATGGTACGTTTGGCATAAACCGTGCACCTATATTGCACCGACACAAACACTGTCTCCAAATGGACCAAAATGAGATTCCACAAGTCCCACTCACTTAGGAGTTCCATCGGGTGCGTCCATGACGATTTCCTATCCGATGGTACATTCAACACAAACTGTGCACCTTTCTTGCAATGTGATTACCGCTATCTCCAAACGGACTCAAACAAGCTTCCACTTGAGGCTCGTCACCTAAGAGTATCGTCGGGTGCGTCCAAAATGATTTCTGATCCTGTGGTACGTTTGGCACAAACCGTGCACCTATATTGCACCGACACAAACACTGTCTCCAAATGGACCAAACTGAGATTCCACAAGACCCACTCACTTAGGAGTTCCATCGGGTGCGTAGAAAACGATTTTTGAGTCTATTGTACGTTCATTGCAAACTGTGCACCTATATTGCACCGACACTAACACTGTCTCCAAATGGACTGAAATGAGATTCCACATGACCCACTCACCTAGGAGTTCCATCGGGTGCGTCCAACATGATTTCTGAGCTGATGGTACATTCGACACAAACCGCGCACCTTTCCTGCAATGTGATTACTGCTATCTCCAAACGGACTCAAACAAGCTTCCACTTGAGCCTCGTCACCTAGGAGTATCATCGGGTGTGTCCAAAACGATTTTTGAGCCTATGGTACGTTTGGCATAAACCGTGCACCTATATTGCACCGACACAAACACTATCTCCAAATGGACCAAAATGAGATTCCACAAGACCCACTCACTTAGGAATTCCATCGGGTGCGTCCAAGATGATTTCCTATCCGATGGTACATTCAACACAAACCGTGCACCTTTCTTGCAATGTGATTACCGCTATCTCCAAACGGACTCAAACAAGCTTCCACTTGAGCCTTGTCACCTAGGAGTATCATCGGGTGTGTCCAAAACGATTTCTGAGCCTATGGTACGTTTGGCATAAACCGTGCACCTATATTGCACCGACACAAACACTGTCTCCATATGGACCAAAATGAGATTCCACAAGACCCACTCACTTAGGAATTCCATCGGGTGCGTAGAAAACGATTTCTGAGCCTATGGTACGTTTGGCATAAACCGTGCACCTATATTGCACTGACACAAACGCTGTCTCCAAATGGACCAAAATGAGATTCCACAAGACCCACTCACTTAGGAGTTCCATCGGGTGCGTCCAAGACGATTTCCAATCCGATGGTACATTCAACACAAACCGTGCACCTTTCTTGTAATGTGATTACCGCTATCTCCAAACGGACTCAAACAAGCTTCCACTTGAGGCTCGTCACCTAAGAGTATCGTCGGGTGCGTCCAAAACGATTTCTGATCCTGTGGTACGTTTGGCACAAACCGTGCACCTATATTGCACCGACACAAACACTATCTCCAAATGGACCAAAATGAGATTCCCCAAGACCCACTCACTTAGGAGTTCCATCGGGTGCGTAGAAAACGATTTCTGAGCCTATGGTACGTTTGGCATAAACCGTGCACCTATATTGCACCGACACAAACACTGTCTCCAGATGGACCAAAATGAGATTCCACAAGACCCACTCACTTAGGAGTTCCATCGGGTGCGTCCAAGACGATTTCCTATCCGATGGTACATTCAACACAAACTGTGCACCTTTCTTGCAATGTGATTACCGCTATCTCCAAACGGACTCAAACAAGCTTCCACTTGAGGCTCGTCACCTAAGAGTATCGTCGGGTGCGTCCAAAATGATTTCTGATCCTGTGGTACGTTTGGCACAAACCGTGCACCTATATTGCACCGACACAAACACTGTCTCCAAATGGACCAAACTGAGATTCCACAAGACCCACTCACTTAGGAGTTCCATCGGGTGCATAGAAAATGATTTCTGAGCATATTGTACGTTCATTGCAAACTGTGCACCTATATTGCACCGACACTAACACTGTCTCCAAATAGACTGAAATGAGATTCCACATGACCCACTCACCTAGGAGTTCCATCGGGTGCGTCCAACATGATTTCTGAGCCGATGGTACATTCGACACAAACCGCGCACCTTTCCTGCAATGTGATTACCGCTATCTCCAAACGGACTCAAACAAGCTTCCACTTGAGCCTCGTCACCTAGGAGTATCATCGGGTGTGTCCAAAACGATTTCTGAGCCTATGGTACGTTTGGCATAAACCGTGCACCTATATTGCACCAACACAAATACTGTCTCCAAATGGACCAAAATGAGATTCCACAAGACCCACTCACTTAGGAATTCCATCGGGTGCGTAGAAAACGATTTCTGAGCCTATGGTACGTTTGGCATAAACCGTGCACCTATATTGCACCGACACAAACACTGTCTCCAAATGGACCAAAATGAGATTCTACAAGACCCACTCACTTAGGAGTTCCATCGGGTGCGTCCATGACGATTTCCTATCCGATGGTACATTCAACACAAACTGTGCACCTTTCTTGCAATGTGATTACCGCTATCTCCAAACGGACTCAAACAAGCTTCCACTTGAGGCTCGTCACCTAAGAGTATCGTCGGGTGCGTCCAAAATGATTTCTGATCCTGTGGTACGTTTGGCACAAACCGTGCACCTATATTGCACCGACACAAACACTGTCTCCAAATGGACCAAACTGAGATTCCACAAGACCCACTCACTTAGGAGTTCCATCGGGTGCGTAGAAAACGATTTTTGAGTCTATTGTACGTTCATTGCAAACTGTGCACCTATATTGCACCGACACTAACACTGTCTCCAAATGGACTGAAATGAGATTCCACATGACCCACTCACCTAGGAGTTCCATCGGGTGCGTCCAACATGATTTCTGAGCCGATGGTACATTCGACACAAACCGCACACCTTTCCTGCAATGTGATTACTGCTATCTCCAAACGGACTCAAACAAGCTTCCACTTGAGCCTCGTCACCTAGGAGTATCATCGGGTGTGTCCAAAACGATTTCTGAGCCTATGGTACGTTTGGCATAAACCGTGCACCTATATTGAACCGACACAAACACTGTCTCCAAATGGACCAAAATGAGATTCCACAAGACCCACTCACTTAGGAGTTCCATCGGGTGCGTCCAAGACGATTTCCTATCCGATGGTACATTCAACACAAACCGTGCACCTTTCTTGTAATGTGATTACCGCTATCTCCAAACGGACTCAAACAAGCTTCCACTTGAGGCTCGTCACCTAAGAGTATCGTCGGGTGCGTCCAAAACGATTTCTGATCCTGTGGTACGTTTGGCACAAACCGTGCACCTATATTGCACCGACACAAACACTATCTCCAAATGGACCAAAATGAGATTCCCCAAGACCCACTCACTTAGGAGTTCCATCGGGTGCGTAGAAAACGATTTCTGAGCCTATGGTACGTTTGGCATAAACCGTGCACCTATATTGCACCGACACAAACACTGTCTCCAGATGGACCAAAATGAGATTCCACAAGACCCACTCACTTAGGAGTTCCATCGGGTGCATCCAAGACGATTTCCTATCCGATGGTACATTCAACACAAACTGTGCACCTTTCTTGCAATGTGATTACCGCTATCTCCAAACGGACTCAAACAAGCTTCCACTTGAGGCTCGTCACCTAAGAGTATCGTCGGGTGCGTCCAAAATGATTTCTGATCCTGTGGTACGTTTGGCACAAACCGTGCACCTATATTGCACCGACACAAACACTGTCTCCAAATGGACCAAACTGAGATTCCACAAGACCCACTCACTTAGGAGTTCCATCGGGTGCGTAGAAAATGATTTCTGAGCATATTGTACGTTCATTGCAAACTGTGCACCTATATTGCACCGACACTAACACTGTCTCCAAATAGACTGAAATGAGATTCCACATGACCCACTCACCTAGGAGTTCCATCGGGTGCGTCCAACATGATTTCTGAGCCGATGGTACATTCGACACAAACCGCGCACCTTTCCTGCAATGTGATTACCGCTATCTCCAAACGGACTCAAACAAGCTTCCACTTGAGCCTCGTCACCTAGGAGTATCATCGGGTGTGTCCAAAACGATTTCTGAGCCTATGGTACGTTTGGCATAAACCGTGCACCTATATTGCACCAACACAAATACTGTCTCCAAATGGACCAAAATGAGATTCCACAAGACCCACTCACTTAGGAATTCCATCGGGTGCGTAGAAAACGATTTCTGAGCCTATGGTACGTTTGGCATAAACCGTGCACCTATATTGCACCGACACAAACACTGTCTCCAAATGGACCAAAATGAGATTCCACAAGACCCACTCACTTAGGAGTTCCATCGGGTGCGTCCATGACGATTTCCTATCCGATGGTACATTCAACACAAACTGTGCACCTTTCTTGCAATGTGATTACCGCTATCTCCAAACGGACTCAAACAAGCTTCCACTTGAGGCTCGTCACCTAAGAGTATCGTCGGGTGCGTCCAAAATGATTTCTGATCCTGTGGTACGTTTGGCACAAACCGTGCACCTATATTGCACCGACACAAACACTGTCTCCAAATGGACCAAACTGAGATTCCACAAGACCCACTCACTTAGGAGTTCCATCGGGTGCGTAGAAAACGATTTTTGAGTCTATTGTACGTTCATTGCAAACTGTGCACCTATATTGCACCGACACTAACACTGTCTCCAAATGGACTGAAATGAGATTCCACATGACCCACTCACCTAGGAGTTCCATCGGGTGCGTCCAACATGATTTCTGAGCCGATGGTACATTCGACACAAACCGCACACCTTTCCTGCAATGTGATTACTGCTATCTCCAAACGGACTCAAACAAGCTTCCACTTGAGCCTCGTCACCTAGGAGTATCATCGGGTGTGTCCAAAACGATTTCTGAGCCTATGGTACGTTTGGCATAAACCGTGCACCTATATTGAACCGACACAAACACTGTCTCCAAATGGACCAAAATGAGATTCCACAAGACCCACTCACTTAGGAGTTCCATCGGGTGCGTCCAAGACGATTTCCTATCCGATGGTACATTCAACACAAACCGTGCACCTTTCTTGTAATGTGATTACCGCTATCTCCAAACGGACTCAAACAAGCTTCCACTTGAGGCTCGTCACCTAAGAGTATCGTCGGGTGCGTCCAAAACGATTTCTGATCCTGTGGTACGTTTGGCACAAACCGTGCACCTATATTGCACCGACACAAACACTATCTCCAAATGGACCAAAATGAGATTCCCCAAGACCCACTCACTTAGGAGTTCCATCGGGTGCGTAGAAAACGATTTCTGAGCCTATGGTACGTTTGGCATAAACCGTGCACCTATATTGCACCGACACAAACACTGTCTCCAGATGGACCAAAATGAGATTCCACAAGACCCACTCACTTAGGAGTTCCATCGGGTGCGTCCAAGACGATTTCCTATCCGATGGTACATTCAACACAAACTGTGCACCTTTCTTGCAATGTGATTACCGCTATCTCCAAACGGACTCAAACAAGCTTCCACTTGAGGCTCGTCACCTAAGAGTATCGTCGGGTGCGTCCAAAATGATTTCTGATCCTGTGGTACGTTTGGCACAAACCGTGCACCTATATTGCACCGACACAAACACTGTCTCCAAATGGACCAAACTGAGATTCCACAAGACCCACTCACTTAGGAGTTCCATCGGGTGCGTAGAAAATGATTTCTGAGCATATTGTACGTTCATTGCAAACTGTGCACCTATATTGCACCGACACTAACACTGTCTCCAAATAGACTGAAATGAGATTCCACATGACCCACTCACCTAGGAGTTCCATCGGGTGCGTCCAACATGATTTCTGAGCCGATGGTACATTCGACACAAACCGCGCACCTTTCCTGCAATGTGATTACCGCTATCTCCAAACGGACTCAAACAAGCTTCCACTTGAGCCTCGTCACCTAGGAGTATCATCGGGTGTGTCCAAAACGATTTCTGAGCCTATGGTACGTTTGGCATAAACCGTGCACCTATATTGCACCAACACAAATACTGTCTCCAAATGGACCAAAATGAGATTCCACAAGACCCACTCACTTAGGAATTCCATCGGGTGCGTAGAAAACGATTTCTGAGCCTATGGTACGTTTGGCATAAACCGTGCACCTATATTGCACCGACACAAACACTGTCTCCAAATGGACCAAAATGAGATTCCACAAGACCCACTCACTTAGGAGTTCCATCGGGTGCGTCCATGACGATTTCCTATCCGATGGTACATTCAACACAAACTGTGCACCTTTCTTGCAATGTGATTACCGCTATCTCCAAACGGACTCAAACAAGCTTCCACTTGAGGCTCGTCACCTAAGAGTATCGTCGGGTGCGTCCAAAATGATTTCTGATCCTGTGGTACGTTTGGCACAAACCGTGCACCTATATTGCACCGACACAAACACTGTCTCCAAATGGACCAAACTGAGATTCCACAAGACCCACTCACTTAGGAGTTCCATCGGGTGCGTAGAAAACGATTTTTGAGTCTATTGTACGTTCATTGCAAACTGTGCACCTATATTGCACCGACACTAACACTGTCTCCAAATGGACTGAAATGAGATTCCACATGACCCACTCACCTAGGAGTTCCATCGGGTGCGTCCAACATGATTTCTGAGCCGATGGTACATTCGACACAAACCGCACACCTTTCCTGCAATGTGATTACTGCTATCTCCAAACGGACTCAAACAAGCTTCCACTTGAGCCTCGTCACCTAGGAGTATCATCGGGTGTGTCCAAAACGATTTCTGAGCCTATGGTACGTTTGGCATAAACCGTGCACCTATATTGAACCGACACAAACACTGTCTCCAAATGGACCAAAATGAGATTCCACAAGACCCACTCACTTAGGAGTTCCATCGGGTGCGTCCAAGACGATTTCCTATCCGATGGTACATTCAACACAAACCGTGCACCTTTCTTGTAATGTGATTACCGCTATCTCCAAACGGACTCAAACAAGCTTCCACTTGAGGCTCGTCACCTAAGAGTATCGTCGGGTGCGTCCAAAACGATTTCTGATCCTGTGGTACGTTTGGCACAAACCGTGCACCTATATTGCACCGACACAAACACTATCTCCAAATGGACCAAAATGAGATTCCCCAAGACCCACTCACTTAGGAGTTCCATCGGGTGCGTAGAAAACGATTTCTGAGCCTATGGTACGTTTGGCATAAACCGTGCACCTATATTGCACCGACACAAACACTGTCTCCAGATGGACCAAAATGAGATTCCACAAGACCCACTCACTTAGGAGTTCCATCGGGTGCGTCCAAGACGATTTCCTATCCGATGGTACATTCAACACAAACTGTGCACCTTTCTTGCAATGTGATTACCGCTATCTCCAAACGGACTCAAACAAGCTTCCACTTGAGGCTCGTCACCTAAGAGTATCGTCGGGTGCGTCCAAAATGATTTCTGATCCTGTGGTACGTTTGGCACAAACCGTGCACCTATATTGCACCGACACAAACACTGTCTCCAAATGGACCAAACTGAGATTCCACAAGACCCACTCACTTAGGAGTTCCATCGGGTGCGTAGAAAATGATTTCTGAGCATATTGTACGTTCATTGCAAACTGTGCACCTATATTGCACCGACACTAACACTGTCTCCAAATAGACTGAAATGAGATTCCACATGACCCACTCACCTAGGAGTTCCATCGGGTGCGTCCAACATGATTTCTGAGCCGATGGTACATTCGACACAAACCGCGCACCTTTCCTGCAATGTGATTACCGCTATCTCCAAACGGACTCAAACAAGCTTCCACTTGAGCCTCGTCACCTAGGAGTATCATCGGGTGTGTCCAAAACGATTTCTGAGCCTATGGTACGTTTGGCATAAACCGTGCACCTATATTGCACCAACACAAATACTGTCTCCAAATGGACCAAAATGAGATTCCACAAGACCCACTCACTTAGGAATTCCATCGGGTGCGTAGAAAACGATTTCTGAGCCTATGGTACGTTTGGCATAAACCGTGCACCTATATTGCACCGACACAAACACTGTCTCCAAATGGACCAAAATGAGATTCCACAAGACCCACTCACTTAGGAGTTCCATCGGGTGCGTCCATGACGATTTCCTATCCGATGGTACATTCAACACAAACTGTGCACCTTTCTTGCAATGTGATTACCGCTATCTCCAAACGGACTCAAACAAGCTTCCACTTGAGGCTCGTCACCTAAGAGTATCGTCGGGTGCGTCCAAAATGATTTCTGATCCTGTGGTACGTTTGGCACAAACCGTGCACCTATATTGCACCGACACAAACACTGTCTCCAAATGGACCAAACTGAGATTCCACAAGACCCACTCACTTAGGAGTTCCATCGGGTGCGTAGAAAACGATTTTTGAGTCTATTGTACGTTCATTGCAAACTGTGCACCTATATTGCACCGACACTAACACTGTCTCCAAATGGACTGAAATGAGATTCCACATGACCCACTCACCTAGGAGTTCCATCGGGTGCGTCCAACATGATTTCTGAGCTGATGGTACATTCGACACAAACCGCGCACCTTTCCTGCAATGTGATTACTGCTATCTCCAAACGGACTCAAACAAGCTTCCACTTGAGCCTCGTCACCTAGGAGTATCATCGGGTGTGTCCAAAACGATTTTTGAGCCTATGGTACGTTTGGCATAAACCGTGCACCTATATTGCACCGACACAAACACTATCTCCAAATGGACCAAAATGAGATTCCACAAGACCCACTCACTTAGGAATTCCATCGGGTGCGTCCAAGATGATTTCCTATCCGATGGTACATTCAACACAAACCGTGCACCTTTCTTGCAATGTGATTACCGCTATCTCCAAACGGACTCAAACAAGCTTCCACTTGAGCCTTGTCACCTAGGAGTATCATCGGGTGTGTCCAAAACGATTTCTGAGCCTATGGTACGTTTGGCATAAACCGTGCACCTATATTGCACCGACACAAACACTGTCTCCATATGGACCAAAATGAGATTCCACAAGACCCACTCACTTAGGAATTCCATCGGGTGCGTAGAAAACGATTTCTGAGCCTATGGTACGTTTGGCATAAACCGTGCACCTATATTGCACTGACACAAACACTGTCTCCAAATGGACCAAAATGAGATTCCACAAGACCCACTCACTTAGGAGTTCCATCGGGTGCGTCCAAGACGATTTCCAATCCGATGGTACATTCAACACAAACTGTGCACCTTTCTTGCAATGTGATTACCGCTATCTCCAAACGGACTCAAACAAGCTTCCACTTGAGGCTCGTCACCTAAGAGTATCGTCGGGTGCGTCCAAAATGATTTCTGATCCTGTGGTACGTTTGGCACAAACCGTGCACCTATATTGCACCGACACAAACACTGTCTCCAAATGGACCAAACTGAGATTCCACAAGACCCACTCACTTAGGAGTTCCATCGGGTGCGTAGAAAACGATTTCTGAGCCTATTGTACGTTCATTGCAAACTGTGCAACTATATTGCACCGACACTAACACTGTCTCCAAATGGACTGAAATGAGATTCCACATGACCCACTCACCTAGGAGTTCCATCGGGTGCGTCCAACATGATTTCTGAGCCGATGGTACATTCGACACAAACCGCGCACCTTTCCTGCAATGTGATTACTGCTATCTCCAAACGGACTCAAACAAGCTTCCACTTGAGCCTCGTCACCTAGGAGTATCATCGGGTGTGTCCAAAACGATTTCTGAGCCTATGGTACGTTTGGCATAAACCGTGCACCTATATTGCACCGATACAAACACTGTCTCCAAATGGACCAAAATGAGATTCCACAAGACCCACTCACTTAGGAATTCCATCGGGTGCGTCCAAGATGATTTCCTATCTGATGGTACATTCAACACAAACCGTGCACCTTTCTTGCAATGTGATTACCGCTATCTCCAAATGGAATCAAACAACCTTCCGCTTGAGGCTCGTCACCTAAGAGTATCGTGGGTGTGTCCAAAACGATTTCTGATCCTGTGGTACGTTTGGCACAAACCGTGCACCTATATTGCACCGACACAAACACTGTCTCCAAATGGACCAAAATGAGATTCCACAAGACCTACTCACTTAGGAGTTCCATCGGGTGCGTAGAAAATGATTTCTGAGCCTATTGTACGTTCATTGCAAACTGTGCACCTATATTGCACCGACACTAACACTGTCTCCAAATGGACTGAAATGAGATTCCACATGACCCACTCACCTAGGAGTTCCATCGGGTGCGTCCAACATGATTTCTGAGCCGATGGTACATTCGACACAAACCGCGCACCTTTCCTGCAATGTGATTACTGCTATCTCCAAACGGACTCAAACAAGCTTCCACTTGAGCCTCGTCACCTAGGAGTATCATCGGGTGTGTCCAAAATGATTTCTGAGCCTATGGTACGTTTGGCATAAACCGTGCACCTATATTGCACCGACACAAACACTGTCTCCAAATGGACCAAAATGAGCCACAAGACCCACTCACTTAGGAATTCCATCGGGTGCGTCCATGACGATTTCCTATCCGATGGTACATTCAACACAAACTGTGCACCTTTCTTGCAATGTGATTACCGCTATCTCCAAACGGACTCAAACAAGCTTCCACTTGAGGCTCGTCACCTAAGAGTATCGTCGGGTGCGTCCAAAATGATTTCTGATCCTGTGGTACGTTTGGCACAAACCGTGCACCTATATTGCACCGACACAAACACTGTCTCCAAATGGACCAAACTGAGATTCCACAAGACCCACTCACTTAGGAGTTCCATCGGGTGCGTAGAAAACGATTTTTGAGTCTATTGTACGTTCATTGCAAACTGTGCACCTATATTGCACCGACACTAACACTGTCTCCAAATGGACTGAAATGAGATTCCACATGACCCACTCACCTAGGAGTTCCATCGGGTGCGTCCAACATGATTTCTGAGCTGATGGTACATTCGACACAAACCGCGCACCTTTCCTGCAATGTGATTACTGCTATCTCCAAACGGACTCAAACAAGCTTCCACTTGAGCCTCGTCACCTAGGAGTATCATCGGGTGTGTCCAAAACGATTTCTGAGCCTATGGTACGTTTGGCATAAACCGTGCACCTATATTGCACCGACACAAACACTATCTCCAAATGGACCAAAATGAGATTCCACAAGACCCACTCACTTAGGAATTCCATCGGGTGCGTCCAAGATGATTTCCTATCCGATGGTACATTCAACACAAACCGTGCACCTTTCTTGCAATGTGATTACCGCTATCTCCAAACGGACTCAAACAAGCTTCCACTTGAGCCTTGTCACCTAGGAGTATCATCGGGTGTGTCCAAAACGATTTCTGAGCCTATGGTACGTTTGGCATAAACCGTGCACCTATATTGCACCGACACAAACACTGTCTCCATATGGACCAAAATGAGATTCCACAAGACCCACTCACTTAGGAATTCCATCGGGTGCGTAGAAAACGATTTCTGAGCCTATGGTACGTTTGGCATAAACCGTGCACCTATATTGCACTGACACAAACACTGTCTCCAAATGGACCAAAATGAGATTCCACAAGACCACTCACTTAGGAGTTCCATCGGGTGCGTCCAAGACGATTTCCTATCCGATGGTACATTCAACACAAACTGTGCACCTTTCTTGCAATGTGATTACCGCTATCTCCAAACGGACTCAAACAAGCTTCCACTTGAGGCTCGTCACCTAAGAGTATCGTCGGGTGCGTCCAAAATGATTTCTGATCCTGTGGTACGTTTGGCACAAACCGTGCACCTATATTGCACCGACACAAACACTGTCTCCAAATGGACCAAACTGAGATTCCACAAGACCCACTCACTTAGGAGTTCCATCGGGTGCGTAGAAAACAATTTCTGAGCCTATTGTACGTTCATTGCAAACTGTGCACCTATATTGCACCGACACTAACACTGTCTCCAAATGGACTGAAATGAGATTCCACATGACCCACTCACCTAGGAGTTCCATCGGGTGCGTCCAACATGATTTCTGAGCCGATGGTACATTTGACACAAACCGCGCACCTTTCCTGCAATGTGATTACTGCTATCTCCAAACGGACTCAAACAAGCTTCCACTTGAGCCTCGTCACCTAGGAGTATCATCGGGTGTGTCCAAAACGATTTCTGAGCCTATGGTACGTTTGGCATAAACCGTGCACCTATATTGCACCGACACAAACACTGTCTCCAAATGGACCAAAATGAGATTCCACAAGACCCACTCACTTAGGAATTCCATCGGGTGCGTCCAAGATGATTTCCTATCCGATGGTACATTCAACACAAACCGTGCACCTTTCTTGCAATGTGATTACCGCTATCTCCAAATGGAATCAAACAACCTTCCGCTTGAGGCTCGTCACCTAAGAGTATCGTGGGTGTGTCCAAAACGATTTCTGATCCTGTGGTACGTTTGGCACAAACCGTGCACCTATATTGCACCGACACAAACACTGTCTCCAAATGGACCAAAATGAGATTCCACAACACCTACTCACTTAGGAGTTCCATCGGGTGCGTAGAAAACGATTTCTGAGCCTATTGTACGTTCATTGCAAACTGTGCACCTATATTGCACCGACACTAACACTGTCTCCAAATGGACTGAAATGAGATTCCACATGACCCACTCACCTAGGAGTTCCATCGGGTGCGTCCAACATGATTTCTGAGCCGATGGTACATTCGACACAAACCGCGCACCTTTCCTGCAATGTGATTACTGCTATCTCCAAACGGACTCAAACAAGCTTCCACTTGAGCCTCGTCACCTAGGAGTATCATCGGGTGTGTCCAAAACGATTTCTGAGCCTATGGTACGTTTGGCATAAACCGTGCACCTATATTGCACCGACACAAACACTATCTCCAAATGGACCAAAATGAGATTCCACAAGACCCACTCACTTAGGAATTCCATCGGGTGCGTCCAAGATGATTTCCTATCCGATGGTACATTCAACACAAACCGTGCACCTTTCTTGCAATGTGATTACCGCTATCTCCAAACGGACTCAAACAAGCTTCCACTTGAGCCTTGTCACCTAGGAGTATCATCGGGTGTGTCCAAAACGATTTCTGAGCCTATGGTACGTTTGGCATAAACCGTGCACCTATATTGCACCGACACAAACACTGTCTCCATATGGACCAAAATGAGATTCCACAAGACCCACTCACTTAGGAATTCCATCGGGTGCGTAGAAAACGATTTCTGAGCCTATGGTACGTTTGGCATAAACCGTGCACCTATATTGCACTGACACAAACACTGTCTCCAAATGGACCAAAATGAGATTCCACAAGACCACTCACTTAGGAGTTCCATCGGGTGCGTCCAAGACGATTTCCTATCCGATGGTACATTCAACACAAACTGTGCACCTTTCTTGCAATGTGATTACCGCTATCTCCAAACGGACTCAAACAAGCTTCCACTTGAGGCTCGTCACCTAAGAGTATCGTCGGGTGCGTCCAAAATGATTTCTGATCCTGTGGTACGTTTGGCACAAACCGTGCACCTATATTGCACCGACACAAACACTGTCTCCAAATGGACCAAACTGAGATTCCACAAGACCCACTCACTTAGGAGTTCCATCGGGTGCGTAGAAAACGATTTCTGAGCCTATTGTACGTTCATTGCAAACTGTGCACCTATATTGCACCGACACTAACACTGTCTCCAAATGGACTGAAATGAGATTCCACATGACCCACTCACCTAGGAGTTCCATCGGGTGCGTCCAACATGATTTCTGAGCCGATGGTACATTCGACACAAACCGCGCACCTTTCCTGCAATGTGATTACTGCTATCTCCAAACGGACTCAAACAAGCTTCCACTTGAGCCTCGTCACCTAGGAGTATCATCGGGTGTGTCCAAAACGATTTCTGAGCCTATGGTACGTTTGGCATAAACCGTGCACCTATATTGCACCGACACAAACACTGTCTCCAAATGGACCAAAATGAGATTCCACAAGACCCACTCACTTAGGAATTCCATCGGGTGCGTCCAAGATGATTTCCTATCCGATGGTACATTCAACACAAACCGTGCACCTTTCTTGCAATGTGATTACCGCTATCTCCAAATGGAATCAAACAACCTTCCGCTTGAGGCTCGTCACCTAAGAGTATCGTGGGTGTGTCCAAAACGATTTCTGATCCTGTGGTACGTTTGGCACAAACCGTGCACCTATATTGCACCGACACAAACACTGTCTCCAAATGGACCAAAATGAGATTCCACAACACCTACTCACTTAGGAGTTCCATCGGGTGCGTAGAAAACGATTTCTGAGCCTATTGTACGTTCATTGCAAACTGTGCACCTATATTGCACCGACACTAACACTGTCTCCAAATGGACTGAAATGAGATTCCACATGACCCACTCACCTAGGAGTTCCATCGGGTGCGTCCAACATGATTTCTGAGCCGATGGTACATTCGACACAAACCGCGCACCTTTCCTGCAATGTGATTACTGCTATCTCCAAACGGACTCAAACAAGCTTCCAGTTGAGCCTCGTCACCTAGGAGTATCATCGGGTGTGTCCAAAACGATTTCTGAGCCTATGGTACGTTTGGCATAAACCGTGCACCTATATTGCATCGACACAAACACTGTCTCCAAATGGACCAAAATGAGATTCCACAAGACCCACTCACTTAGGAATTCCATCGGTTGCGTCCAAGATGATTTCCTATCCGATGGTACATTCAACACAAACCGTGCACCTTTCTTGCAATGTGATTACCGCTATCTCCAAATGGAATCAAACAACCTTCCGCTTGAGGCTCGTCACCTAAGAGTATCGTGGGTGTGTCCAAAACGATTTCTGATCCTGTGGTACGTTTGGCACAAACCGTGCACCTATATTGCACCGACACAAACACTGTCTCCAAATGGACCAAAATGAGATTCCACAAGACCTACTCACTTAGGAGTTCCATCGGGTGCGTAGAAAACGATTTCTGAGCCTATTGTACGTTCATTGCAAACTGTGCACCTATATTGCACCGACACTAACACTGTCTCCAAATGGACTGAAACGAGATTCCACATGACCCACTCACCTAGGAGTTCCATCGGGTGCGTCCAACATGATTTCTGAGCCGATGGTACATTCGACACAAACCGCGCACCTTTCCTGCAATGTGATTACCGCTATCTCCAAACGGACTCAAACAAGCTTCCACTTGAGCCTCGTCACCTAGGAGTATCGTCGGGTGCGTCCAAAACGATTTCTGAGCCTATGGTACGTTTGGCATAAACCGTGCACCTATATTGCACCGACACAAACACTGTCTCCAAATGGACCAAAATGAGATTCCACAAGACCCACTCACTTAGGAGTTCCATCGGGTGCGTCCAAGACGATTTCCTATCCGATGGTACATTCAACACAAACCGTGCACCTTTCTTGCAATGTGATTACCACTATCTCCAAACGGACTCAAACAAGCTTCCACTTGAGGCTCGTCACCTAAGAGTATCGTTGGGTGCGTCCAAAACGATTTCTGATCCTGTGGTACGTTTGGCACAAACCGTGCACCTATATTGCACCGACACAAACACTGTCTCCAAATGGACCAAAATGAGATTCCACAAGACCCACTCACTTAGGAGTTCCATCGGGTGCGCAGAAAACGATTTCTGAGCCTATGGTACGTTTGGCATAAACCGTGCACCTATATTGCACCGACACAAACACTGTCTCCAAATGGACCAAAATGAGATTCCACAAGACCCACTCACTTAGGAGTTCCATCGGGTGTGTCCAAGACGATTTCCTATCCGATGGTACATTCAACACAAACCGTGCACCTTTCTTGCAATGTGATTACCGCTATCTCTAAACGGACTCAAACAAGCTTCCACTTGAGGCTCGTCACCTAAGAGTATCGTCGGGTGCGTCCAAAATGATTTCTGATCCTGTGGTACGTTTGGCACAAACCGTGCACCTATATTGCACCGACACAAACACTGTCTCCAAATGGACCAAACTGAGATTCCACATGACCCACTCACTTAGGAGTTCCATCGGGTGCGTAGAAAACGATTTCTGAGCCTATTGTACGTTCATTACAAACTTTGCACCTATATTGCACCGACACTAACACTGTCTCCAAATGGACTGAAACGAGATTCCACATTACCCACTCACCTAGGAGTTCCATCGGGTGCGTCCAACATGATTTCTGAGCCGATGGTACATTCGACACAAACCGCGCACCTTTCCTGCAATGTGATTACCGCTATCTCCAAACGGACTCAAACAAGCTTCCACTTGAGCCTCATCACCTAGGAGTATCATCGGGTGTGTCCAAAATGATTTCTGAGCCTATGGTACGTTTGGCATAAACCGTGCACCTATATTGCACCGACACAAACACTGTCTCCAAATGGACCAAAATGAGATTCCACAAGACCCACTCACTTAGGAATTCCATCGGGTGCGTCCAAGATGATTTCCTATCCGATGGTACATTCAACACAAACCGTGCACCTTTCTTGCAATGTGATAACCGCTATCTCCAAACGGACTCAAACAAGCTTCCACTTGAGGCTCGTCACCTAAGAGTATCGTCGGGTGTGTCCAAAACGATTTCTGATCCTGTGGTACGTTTGGCACAAATCGTGCACCTATATTGCACCGACACAAACACTATCTCCAAATGGACTAAAATGAGATTCCACAAGACCCACTCACTTAGGAGTTCCATCGGGTGCGTAGAAAACGATTTCTGAGCCTATTGTATGTTCATTGCAAACTGTGCACCTATATTGCACCGACACTAACACTGTCTCCAAATGGACTGAAACGAGATTCCACATGACCCACTCACCTAGGAGTTCCATCGGGTGCGTCCAACATGATTTCTGAGCCGATGGTACATTCGACACAAACCGCGCACCTTTCCTGCAATGTGATTACCGCTATCTCCAAACGGACTCAAACAAGCTTCCACTTGAGCCTTGTCACCTAGGAGTATCATCGGGTGTGTCCAAAATGATTTCTGAGCCTATGGTACGTTTGGCATAAACCGTGCACCTATATTGCACCGACACAAACACTGTCTCCATATGGACCAAAATGAGATTCCACAAGACCCACTCACTTAGGAATTCCATCGGGTGCGTAGAAAACGATTTCTGAGCCTATGGTACGTTTGGCATAAACCGTGCACCTATATTGCACTGACACAAACACTGTCTCCAAATGGACCAAAATGAGATTCCACAAGACCCACTCACTTAGGAGTTCCATCGGGTGCGTCCAAGACGATTTCCTATCCGATGGTACATTCAACACAAACTGTGCACCTTTCTTGCAATGTGATTACCGCTATCTCCAAACGGACTCAAACAAGCTTCCACTTGAGGCTCGTCACCTAAGAGTATCGTCGGGTGCGTCCAAAATGATTTCTGATCCTGTGGTACGTTTGGCACAAACCGTGCACCTATATTGCACCGACACAAACACTGTCTCCAAATGGACCAAACTGAGATTCCACAAGACCCACTCACTTAGGAGTTCCATCGGGTGCGTAGAAAACGATTTCTGAGCCTATTGTACGTTCATTGCAAACTGTGCACCTATATTGCACCGACACTAACACTGTCTCCAAATGGACTGAAATGAGATTCCACATGACCCACTCACCTAGGAGTTCCATCGGGTGCGTCCAACATGATTTCTGAGCCGATGGTACATTCGACACAAACCGCGCACCTTTCCTGCAATGTGATTACTGCTATCTCCAAACGGACTCAAACAAGCTTCCACTTGAGCCTCGTCACCTAGGAGTATCATCGGGTGTGTCCAAAACGATTTCTGAGCCTATGGTACGTTTGGCATAAACCGTGCACCTATATTGCACCGACACAAACACTGTCTCCAAATGGACCAAAATGAGATTCCACAAGACCCACTCACTTAGGAATTCCATCGGGTGCGTCCAAGATGATTTCCTATCCGATGGTACATTCAACACAAACCGTGCACCTTTCTTGCAATGTGATTACCGCTATCTCCAAATGGAATCAAACAACCTTCCGCTTGAGGCTCGTCACCTAAGAGTATCGTGGGTGTGTCCAAAACGATTTCTGATCCTGTGGTACGTTTGGCACAAACCGTGCACCTATATTGCACCGACACAAACACTGTCTCCAAATGGACCAAAATGAGATTCCACAAGACCTACTCACTTAGGAGTTCCATCGGGTGCGTAGAAAACGATTTCTGAGCCTATTGTACGTTCATTGCAAACTGTGCACCTATATTGCACCGACACTAACACTGTCTCCAAATGGACTGAAATGAGATTCCACATGACCCACTCACCTAGGAGTTCCATCGGGTGCGTCCAACATGATTTCTGAGCCGATGGTACATTCGACACAAACCGCGCACCTTTCCTGCAATGTGATTACTGCTATCTCCAAACGGACTCAAACAAGCTTCCACTTGAGCCTCGTCACCTAGGAGTATCATCGGGTGTGTCCAAAACGATTTCTGAGCCTATGGTACGTTTGGCATAAACCGTGCACCTATATTGCACCGACACAAACACTATCTCCAAATGGACCAAAATGAGATTCCACAAGACCCACTCACTTAGGAATTCCATCGGTTGCGTCCAAGATGATTTCCTATCCGATGGTACATTCAACACAAACCGTGCACCTTTCTTGCAATGTGATTACCGCTATCTCCAAATGGAATCAAACAACCTTCCGCTTGAGGCTCGTCACCTAAGAGTATCGTGGGTGTGTCCAAAACGATTTCTGATCCTGTGGTACGTTTGGCACAAACCATGCACCTATATTGCACCGACACAAACACTGTCTCCAAATGGACCAAAATGAGATTCCACAAGACCTACTCACTTAGGAGTTCCATCGGGTGCGTAGAAAACGATTTCTGAGCCTATTGTACGTTCATTGCAAACTGTGCACCTATATTGCACCGACACTAACACTGTCTCCAAATGGACTGAAACGAGATTCCACATGACCCACTCACCTAGGAGTTCCATCGGGTGCGTCCAACATGATTTCTGAGCCGATGGTACATTCGACACAAACCGCGCACCTTTCCTGCAATGTGATTACCGCTATCTCCAAACGGACTCAAACAAGCTTCCACTTGAGCCTCGTCACCTAGGAGTATCGTCGGGTGCGTCCAAAACGATTTCTGAGCCTATGGTACGTTTGGCATAAACCGTGCACCTATATTGCACCGACACAAACACTGTCTCCAAATGGACCAAAATGAGATTCCACAAGACCCACTCACTTAGGAGTTCCATCGGGTGCGTCCAAGACGATTTCCTATCCGATGGTACATTCAACACAAACCGTGCACCTTTCTTGCAATGTGATTACCGCTATCTCCAAACGGACTCAAACAAGCTTCCACTTGAGGCTCGTCACCTAAGAGTATCGTTGGGTGCGTCCAAAACGATTTCTGATCCTGTGGTACGTTTGGCACAAACCGTGCACCTATATTGCACCGACACAAACACTGTCTCCAAATGGACCAAAATGAGATTCCACAAGACCCACTCACTTAGGAGTTCCATCGGGTGCGCAGAAAACGATTTCTGAGCCTATGGTACGTTTGGCATAAACCGTGCACCTATATTGCACCGACACAAACACTGTCTCCAAATGGACCAAAATGAGATTCCACAAGACCCACTCACTTAGGAATTCCATCGGGTGCGTCCAAGATGATTTCCTATCCGATGGTACATTCAACACAAACCGTGCACCTTTCTTGCAATGTGATTACCGCTATCTCCAAATGGAATCAAACAACCTTCCGCTTGAGGCTCGTCACCTAAGAGTATCGTGGGTGTGTCCAAAACGATTTCTGATCCTGTGGTACGTTTGGCACAAACCGTGCACCTATATTGCACCGACACAAACACTGTCTCCAAATGGACCAAAATGAGATTCCACAAGACCTACTCACTTAGGAGTTCCATCGGGTGCGTAGAAAACGATTTCTGAGCCTATTGTACGTTCATTGCAAACTGTGCACCTATATTGCACCGACACTAACACTGTCTCCAAATGGACTGAAATGAGATTCCACATGACCCACTCACCTAGGAGTTCCATCGGGTGCGTCCAACATGATTTCTGAGCCGATGGTACATTCGACACAAACCACGCACCTTTCCTGCAATGTGATTACTGCTATCTCCAAACGGACTCAAACAAGCTTCCACTTGAGCCTCGTCACCTAGGAGTATCATCGGGTGTGTCCAAAACGATTTCTGAGCCTATGGTACGTTTGGCATAAACCGTGCACCTATATTGCACCGACACAAACACTGTCTCCAAATGGACCAAAATGAGATTCCACAAGACCCACTCACTTAGGAATTCCATCGGTTGCGTCCAAGATGATTTCCTATCCGATGGTACATTCAACACAAACCGTGCACCTTTCTTGCAATGTGATTACCGCTATCTCCAAATGGAATCAAACAACCTTCCGCTTGAGGCTCGTCACCTAAGAGTATCGTGGGTGTGTCCAAAACGATTTCTGATCCTGTGGTACGTTTGGCACAAACCATGCACCTATATTGCACCGACACAAACACTGTCTCCAAATGGACCAAAATGAGATTCCACAAGACCTACTCACTTAGGAGTTCCATCGGGTGCGTAGAAAACGATTTCTGAGCCTATTGTACGTTCATTGCAAACTGTGCACCTATATTGCACCGACACTAACACTGTCTCCAAATGGACTGAAACGAGATTCCACATGACCCACTCACCTAGGAGTTCCATCGGGTGCGTCCAACATGATTTCTGAGCCGATGGTACATTCGACACAAACCGCGCACCTTTCCTGCAATGTGATTACCGCTATCTCCAAACGGACTCAAACAAGCTTCCACTTGAGCCTCGTCACCTAGGAGTATCGTCGGGTGCGTCCAAAACGATTTCTGAGCCTATGGTACGTTTGGCATAAACCGTGCACCTATATTGCACCGACACAAACACTGTCTCCAAATGGACCAAAATGAGATTCCACAAGACCCACTCACTTAGGAGTTCCATCGGGTGCGTCCAAGACGATTTCCTATCCGATGGTACATTCAACACAAACCGTGCACCTTTCTTGCAATGTGATTACCGCTATCTCCAAACGGACTCAAACAAGCTTCCACTTGAGGCTCGTCACCTAAGAGTATCGTTGGGTGCGTCCAAAACGATTTCTGATCCTGTGGTACGTTTGGCACAAACCGTGCACCTATATTGCACCGACACAAACACTGTCTCCAAATGGACCAAAATGAGATTCCACAAGACCCACTCACTTAGGAGTTCCATCGGGTGCGCAGAAAACGATTTCTGAGCCTATGGTACGTTTGGCATAAACCGTGCACCTATATTGCACCGACACAAACACTGTCTCCAAATGGACCAAAATGAGATTCCACAAGACCCACTCACTTAGGAGTTCCATCGGGTGTGTCCAAGACGATTTCCTATCCGATGGTACATTCAACACAAACCGTGCACCTTTCTTGCAATGTGATTACCGCTATCTCTAAACGGACTCAAACAAGCTTCCACTTGAGGCTCGTCACCTAAGAGTATCGTCGGGTGCGTCCAAAATGATTTCTGATCCTGTGGTACGTTTGGCACAAACCGTGCACCTATATTGCACCGACACAAACACTGTCTCCAAATGGACCAAACTGAGATTCCACATGACCCACTCACTTAGGAGTTCCATCGGGTGCGTAGAAAACGATTTCTGAGCCTATTGTACGTTCATTGCAAACTTTGCACCTATATTGCACCGACACTAACACTGTCTCCAAATGGACTGAAACGAGATTCCACATTACCCACTCACCTAGGAGTTCCATCGGGTGCGTCCAACACGATTTCTGAGCCGATGGTACATTCGACACAAACCGCGCACCTTTCCTGCAATGTGATTACCGCTATCTCCAAACGGACTCAAACAAGCTTCCACTTGAGCCTCATCACCTAGGAGTATCATCGGGTGTGTCCAAAATGATTTCTGAGCCTATGGTACGTTTGGCATAAACCGTGCACCTATATTGCACCGACACAAACACTGTCTCCAAATGGACCAAAATGAGATTCCACAAGACCCACTCACTTAGGAATTCCATCGGGTGCGTCCAAGATGATTTCCTATCCGATGGTACATTCAACACAAACCGTGCACCTTTCTTGCAATGTGATAACCGCTATCTCCAAACGGACTCAAACAAGCTTCCACTTGAGGCTCGTCACCTAAGAGTATCGTCGGGTGTGTCCAAAACGATTTCTGATCCTGTGGTACGTTTGGCACAAATCGTGCACCTATATTGCACCGACACAAACACTATCTCCAAATGGACTAAAATGAGATTCCACAAGACCCACTCACTTAGGAGTTCCATCGGGTGCGTAGAAAACGATTTCTGAGCCTATTGTACGTTCATTGCAAACTGTGCACCTATATTGCACCGACACTAACACTGTCTCCAAATGGACTGAAACGAGATTCCACATGACCCACTCACCTAGGAGTTCCATCGGGTGCGTCCAACATGATTTCTGAGCCGATGGTACATTCGACACAAACCGCGCACCTTTCCTGCAATGTGATTACCGCTATCTCCAAACGGACTCAAACAAGCTTCCACTTGAGCCTTGTCACCTAGGAGTATCATCGGGTGTGTCCAAAATGATTTCTGAGCCTATGGTACGTTTGGCATAAACCGTGCACCTATATTGCACCGACACAAACACTGTCTCCATATGGACCAAAATGAGATTCCACAAGACCCACTCACTTAGGAATTCCATCGGGTGCGTAGAAAACGATTTCTGAGCCTATGGTACGTTTGGCATAAACCGTGCACCTATATTGCACTGACACAAACACTGTCTCCAAATGGACCAAAATGAGATTCCACAAGACCCACTCACTTAGGAGTTCCATCGGGTGCGTCCAAGACGATTTCCTATCCGATGGTACATTCAACACAAACTGTGCACCTTTCTTGCAATGTGATTACCGCTATCTCCAAACGGACTCAAACAAGCTTCCACTTGAGGCTCGTCACCTAAGAGTATCGTCGGGTGCGTCCAAAATGATTTCTGATCCTGTGGTACGTTTGGCACAAACCGTGCACCTATATTGCACCGACACAAACACTGTCTCCAAATGGACCAAACTGAGATTCCACAAGACCCACTCACTTAGGAGTTCCATCGGGTGCGTAGAAAACGATTTCTGAGCCTATTGTACGTTCATTGCAAACTGTGCACCTATATTGCACCGACACTAACACTGTCTCCAAATGGACTGAAATGAGATTCCACATGACCCACTCACCTAGGAGTTCCATCGGGTGCGTCCAACATGATTTCTGAGCCGATGGTACATTCGACACAAACCGCGCACCTTTCCTGCAATGTGATTACTGCTATCTCTAAACGGACTCAAACAAGCTTCCACTTGAGCCTCGTCACCTAGGAGTAACATCGGGTGTGTCCAAAACGATTTCTGAGCCTATGGTACGTTTGGCATAAACCGTGCACCTATATTGCACCGACACAAACACTGTCTCCAAATGGACCAAAATGAGATTCCACAAGACCCACTCACTTAGGAATTCCATCGGGTGCGTCCAAGATGATTTCCTATCCGATGGTACATTCAACACAAACCGTGCACCTTTCTTGCAATGTGATTACCGCTATCTCCAAATGGAATCAAACAACCTTCCGCTTGAGGCTCGTCACCTAAGAGTATCGTGGGTGTGTCCAAAACGATTTCTGATCCTGTGGTACGTTTGGCACAAACCGTGCACCTATATTGCACCGACACAAACACTGTCTCCAAATGGACCAAAATGAGATTCCACAAGACCTACTCACTTAGGAGTTCCATCGGGTGCGTAGAAAACGATTTCTGAGCCTATTGTACGTTCATTGCAAACTGTGCACCTATATTGCACCGACACTAACACTGTCTCCAAATGGACTGAAATAAGATTCCACATGACCCACTCACCTAGGAGTTCCATCGGGTGCGTCCAACATGATTTCTGAGCCGATGGTACATTCGACACAAACCGCGCACCTTTCCTGCAATGTGATTACTGCTATCTCCAAACGGACTCAAACAAGCTTCCACTTGAGCCTCGTCACCTAGGAGTATCATCGGGTGTGTCCAAAACGATTTCTGAGCCTATGGTACGTTTGGCATAAACCGTGCACCTATATTGCACCGACACAAACACTGTCTCCAAATGGACCAAAATGAGATTCCACAAGACCCACTCACTTAGGAATTCCATCGGTTGCGTCCAAGATGATTTCCTATCCGATGGTACATTCAACACAAACCGTGCACCTTTCTTGCAATGTGATTACCGCTATCTCCAAATGGAATCAAACAACCTTCCGCTTGAGGCTCGTCACCTAAGAGTATCGTGGGTGTGTCCAAAACGATTTCTGATCCTGTGGTACGTTTGGCACAAACCATGCACCTATATTGCACCGACACAAACACTGTCTCCAAATGGACCAAAATGAGATTCCACAAGACCTACTCACTTAGGAGTTCCATCGGGTGCGTAGAAAACGATTTCTGAGCCTATTGTACGTTCATTGCAAACTGTGCACCTATATTGCACCGACACTAACACTGTCTCCAAATGGACTGAAACGAGATTCCACATGACCCACTCACCTAGGAGTTCCATCGGGTGCGTCCAACATGATTTCTGAGCCGATGGTACATTCGACACAAACCGCGCACCTTTCCTGCAATGTGATTACCGCTATCTCCAAACGGACTCAAACAAGCTTCCACTTGAGCCTCGTCACCTAGGAGTATCGTCGGGTGCGTCCAAAACGATTTCTGAGCCTATGGTACGTTTGGCATAAACCGTGCACCTATATTGCACCGACACAAACACTGTCTCCAAATGGACCAAAATGAGATTCCACAAGACCCACTCACTTAGGAGTTCCATCGGGTGCGTCCAAGACGATTTCCTATCCGATGGTACATTCAACACAAACCGTGCACCTTTCTTGCAATGTGATTACCGCTATCTCCAAACGGACTCAAACAAGCTTCCACTTGAGGCTCGTCACCTAAGAGTATCGTCGGGTGCGTCCAAAATGATTTCTGATCCTGTGGTACGTTTGGCACAAACCGTGCACCTATATTGCACCGACACAAACACTGTCTCCAAATGGACCAAACTGAGATTCCACATGACCCACTCACTTAGGAGTTCCATCGGGTGCGTAGAAAACGATTTCTGAGCCTATTGTACGTTCATTGCAAACTTTGCACCTATATTGCACCGACACTAACACTGTCTCCAAATGGACTGAAACGAGATTCCACATTACCCACTCACCTAGGAGTTCCATCGGGTGCGTCCAACATGATTTCTGAGCCGATGGTACATTCGACACAAACCGCGCACCTTTCCTGCAATGTGATTACCGCTATCTCCAAACGGACTCAAACAAGCTTCCACTTGAGCCTCATCACCTAGGAGTATCATCGGGTGTGTCCAAAATGATTTCTGAGCCTATGGTACGTTTGGCATAAACCGTGCACCTATATTGCACCGACACAAACACTGTCTCCAAATGGACCAAAATGAGATTCCACAAGACCCACTCACTTAGGAATTCCATCGGGTGCGTCCAAGATGATTTCCTATCCGATGGTACATTCAACACAAACCGTGCACCTTTCTTGCAATGTGATAACCGCTATCTCCAAACGGACTCAAACAAGCTTCCACTTGAGGCTCGTCACCTAAGAGTATCGTCGGGTGTGTCCAAAACGATTTCTGATCCTGTGGTACGTTTGGCACAAATCGTGCACCTATATTGCACCGACACAAACACTATCTCCAAATGGACTAAAATGAGATTCCACAAGACCCACTCACTTAGGAGTTCCATCGGGTGCGTAGAAAACGATTTCTGAGCCTATTGTATGTTCATTGCAAACTGTGCACCTATATTGCACCGACACTAACACTGTCTCCAAATGGACTGAAACGAGATTCCACATGACCCACTCACCTAGGAGTTCCATCGGGTGCGTCCAACATGATTTCTGAGCCGATGGTACATTCGACACAAACCGCTCACCTTTCCTGCAATGTGATTACCGCTATCTCCAAACGGACTCAAACAAGCTTCCACTTGAGCCTCATCACCTAGGAGTATCGTCGGGTGCGTCCAAAACGATTTTTGAGCCTATGGTACGTTTGGCATACACCGTGCACCTATATTGCACCGACACAAACACTGTCTCCAAATGGACTAAAATGAGATTCCACAAGACCCACTCACTTAGGAGTTCCATCGGGTGCGTAGAAAATGATTTCTGAGCCTATTGTACGTTCATTGCAAACTGTGCACCTATATTGCACCGACACTAACACTGTCTCCAAATGGACTGAAACGAGATTCCACATGACCCACTCACCTAGGAGTTCCATCGGGTGCGTCCAACATGATTTCTGAGCCGATGGTACATTCGACACAAACCGCGCACCTTTCCTGCAATGTGATTACCGCTATCTCCAAACGGACTCAAACAAACTTCCACTTGTGCCTCGTCACCTAGGAGTATCGTCGGGTGCGTCCAAAACGATTTCTGAGCCTATGGTACGTTTGGCATAAACCGTGCAACTATATTGCACCGACACAAACACTGTCTCCAAATGGACCAAAATGAGATTCCACAAGACCCACTCACTTAGGAGTTCCATCGGGTGCGTCCAAGACGATTTCCTATCCGATGGTACATTCAACACAAACCGTGGACCTTTCTTGCAATGTGATTACCGCTATCTCCAAACGGACTCAAACAAGCTTCGACTTGAGGCTCGTCACCTAAGAGTATCGTCGGGTGCGTCCAAAACGATTTCTGATCCTGTGGTACGTTTGGCACAAACCGTGCACCAATATTGCACCGACACAAACACTGTCTCCAAATGGACCAAAATGAGATTCCACAAGACCCACTCACTTAGGAGTTCCATCGGGTGCGTAGAAAACGATTTCTGAGCCTATGGTACGTTTGGCATAAACCGTGCACCTATATTGCACCGACACAAACACTGTCTCCAAATGGACCAAAATGAGATTCCACAAGACCCACTCACTTAGGAGTTCCATCGGGTGCGTCCAAGACGATTTCCTATCCGATGGTACATTCAACACAAACCGTGCACCTTTCTTGCAATGTGATTACCGCTATCTCCAAACGAACTCAAACAAGCTTCCACTTGAGGCTCGTCACCTAAGAGTATCGTCGAGTGCGTCCAAAACGATTTCTGATCCTGTGGTACGTTTGGCACAAACCGTGCACCTATATTGCACCGACACAAACACTGTCTCCAAATGGACCAAACTGAGATTCCACAAGACCCACTCACTTAGGAGTTCCATCGGGTGCGTAGAAAACGATTTCAGAGCCTATTGTACGTTCATTGCAAACTGTGCACCTATATTGCACCGACACTAACACTGTCTCCAAATGGACTGAAACGAGATTCCACATGACCCACTCACCTAGGAGTTCCATCGGGTGCGTCCAACATGATTTCTGAGCCTATGGCACATTCGACACAAAACCGCGCACCTTTCTTGCAATGTGATTACCGCTATCGCCAAACGGACTCAAACAAGCTTCCACTTGAGGCTCGTCACCTAAGAGTATCGTCGGGTGCGTCCAAAATGATTTCTGATCCTGTGGTACGTTTGGCACAAACCGTGCACCTATATTGCACCGACACAAACATTGTCTCCAAATGGACCAAAATGAGATTCCACAAGACCCACTCACTTAGGAGTTCCATCGGGTGCGTCCAACATGATTTCCTATCCGATGGTACATTCAACACAAACCGTGCACCTTTCTTGCAATGTGATTACCGCTATCTCCAAACGGACTCAAACAAGCTTCCACTTGAGGCTCGTCACCTAAGAGTATCGTCGGGTGCGTCCAAAATGATTTCTGATCCTGTGGTACGTTTGGCACAAACCGTGCACCTATATTGCACCGACACAAACACTGTCTCCAAATGGACCAAAATGAGATTCCACAAGACCAACTCACTTAGGAGTTCCATCGGGTGCGTAGAAAACGATTTCTGAGCCTATTGTACGTTCATTGCAAACTGTGCACCTATATTGCACCGACACTAACACTGTCTCCAAATGGACTGAAACGAGATTCCACATGACCCACTCACCTAGGAGTTCCATCGGGTGCGTCCAACATGATTTCTGAGCCGATGGTACATTCGACACAAACCGCTCACCTTTCCTGCAATGTGATTACCGCTATCTCCAAACGGACTCAAACAAGCTTCCACTTGAGCCTCATCACCTAGGAGTATCGTCGGGTGCGTCCAAAACGATTTCTGAGCCTATGGTACGTTTGGCATACACCGTGCACCTATATTGCACCGACACAAACACTGTCTCCAAATGGACTAAAATGAGATTCCACAAGACCCACTCACTTAGGAGTTCCATCGGGTGCGTAGAAAACGATTTCTGAGCCTATTGTACGTTCATTGCAAACTGTGCACCTATATTGCACCGACACTAACACTGTCTCCAAATGGACTGAAACGAGATTCCACATGACCCACTCACCTAGGAGTTCCATCGGGTGCGTCCAACATGATTTCTGAGCCGATGGTACATTCGACACAAACCGCGCACCTTTCCTGCAATGTGATTACCGCTATCTCCAAACGGACTCAAACAAACTTCCACTTGTGCCTCGTCACCTAGGAGTATCGTCGGGTGCGTCCAAAACGATTTCTGAGCCTATGGTACGTTTGGCATAAACCGTGCAACTATATTGCACCGACACAAACACTGTCTCCAAATGGACCAAAATGAGATTCCACAAGACCCACTCACTTAGGAGTTCCATCGGGTGCGTCCAAGACGATTTCCTATCCGATGGTACATTCAACACAAACCGTGGACCTTTCTTGCAATGTGATTACCGCTATCTCCAAACGGACTCAAACAAGCTTCCACTTGAGGCTCGTCACCTAAGAGTATCGTCGGGTGCGTCCAAAACGATTTCTGATCCTGTGGTACGTTTGGCACAAACCGTGCACCTATATTGCACCAACACAAACACTGTCTCCAAATGGACCAAAATGAGATTCCACAAGACCCACTCACTTAGGAGTTCCATCGGGTGCGTAGAAAACGATTTCTGAGCCTATGGTACGTTTGGCATAAACCGTGCACCTATATTGCACCGACACAAACACTGTCTCCAAATGGACCAAAATGAGATTCCACAAGACCCACTCACTTAGGAGTTCCATCGGGTGCGTCCAAGACGATTTCCTATCCGATGGTACATTCAACACAAACCGTGCACCTTTCTTGCAATGTGATTACCGCTATCTCCAAACGAACTCAAACAAGCTTCCACTTGAGGCTCGTCACCTAAGAGTATCGTCGAGTGCGTCCAAAACGATTTCTGATCCTGTGGTACGTTTGGCACAAACCGTGCACCTATATTGCACCGACACAAACACTGTCTCCAAATGGACCAAACTGAGATTCCATAAGACCCACTCAGGAGTTCCATCGGGTGCGTAGAAAACGATTTCAGAGCCTATTGTACGTTCATTGCAAACTGTGCACCTATATTGCACCGACACTAACACTGTCTCCAAATGGACTGAAACGAGATTCCACATGACCCACTCACCTAGGAGTTCCATCGGGTGCGTCCAACATGATTTCTGAGCCTATGGCACATTCGACACAAACCGCGTCACTTAGGAGTTCCATCGGGTGTGTCCAAGACGATTTCCTATCCGATGGTACATTCAACACAAACCGTGCACCTTTCTTGCAATGTGATTACCGCTATCTCCAAACGGACTCAAACAAGCTTCCACTTGAGGCTCGTTACCTAAGAGTATTGTCGGGTGCGTCCAAAATGATTTCTGATCCTGTGGTACGTTTGGCACAAACCGTGCACCTATATTGCACCGACACAAACACTGTCTCCAAATGGACCAAACTGAGATTCCACATGACCCACTCACTTAGGAGTTCCATCGGGTGCGTAGAAAACGATTTCTGAGCCTATTGTACGTTCATTGCAAACTGTGCACCTATATTGCACCGACACTAACACTGTCTCCAAATGGACTGAAACGAGATTCCACATTACCCACTCACCTAGGAGTTCCATCGGGTGCGTCCAACATGATTTCTGAGCCGATGGTACATTCGACACAAACCGCGCACCTTTCCTGCAATGTGATTACCGCTATCTCCAAACGGACTCAAACAAGCTTCCACTTGAGCCTCATCACCTAGGAGTATCATCGGGTGTGTCCAAAATGATTTCTGAGCCTATGGTACGTTTGGCATAAACCGGGCACCTATATTGCACCGACACAAACACTGTCTCCAAATGGACCAAAATGAGATTCCACAAGACCCACTCACTTAGGAATTCCATCGGGTGCGTCCAAGATGATTTCCTATCCGATGGTACATTCAACACAAACCGTGCACCTTTCTTGCAATGTGATAACCGCTATCTCCAAACGGACTCAAACAAGCTTCCACTTGAGGCTCGTCACCTAAGAGTATCGTCGGGTGTGTCCAAAACGATTTCTGATCCTGTGGTACGTTTGGCACAAATCGTGCACCTATATTGCACCGACACAAACACTATCTCCAAATGGACTAAAATGAGATTCCACAAGACCCACTCACTTAGGAGTTCCATCGGGTGCGTAGAAAACGATTTCTGAGCCTATTGTACGTTCATTGTAAACTGTGCACCTATATTGCACCTTCACTAACACTGTCTCCAAATGGACTGAAACGAGATTCCACATGACCCACTCACATAGGAGTTCCATCGGGTGCGTCCAACATGATTTCTGAGCCGATGGTACATTCGACACAAACCGCGCACCTTTCCTGCAATGTGATTACCGCTATCTCCAAACGGACTCAAACAAACTTCCACTTGTGCCTCGTCACCTAGGAGTATCGTCGGGTGCGTCCAAAACGATTTCTGAGCCTATGGTACGTTGGCATAAACCGTGCAACTATATTGCACCGACACAAACACTGTCTCCAAATGGACCAAAATGAGATTCCACAAGACCCACTCACTTAGGAGTTCCATCGGGTGCGTCCAAGACGATTTCCTATCCGATGGTACATTCAACACAAACCGTGGACCTTTCTTGCAATGTGATTACCGCTATCTCCAAACGGACTCAAACAAGCTTCCACTTGAGGCTCGTCACCTAAGAGTATCGTCGGGTGCGTCCAAAACGATTTCTGATCCTGTGGTACGTTTGGCACAAACCGTGCACCTATATTGCACCGACACAAACACTGTCTCCAAATGGACCAAAATGAGATTCCACAAGACCCACTCACTTAGGAGTTCCATCGGGTGCGTAGAAAACGATTTCTGAGCCTATGGTACGTTTGGCATAAACCGTGCACCTATATTGCACCGACACAAACACTGTCTCCAAATGGACCAAAATGAGATTCCACAAGACCCACTCACTTAGGAGTTCCATCGGGTGCGTCCAAGACGATTTCCTATCCGATGGTACATTCAACACAAACCGTGCACCTTTCTTGCAATGTGATTACCGCTATCTCCAAACGAACTCAAACAAGCTTCCACTTGAGGCTCGTTACCTAAGAGTATCGTCGAGTGCGTCCAAAACGATTTCTGATCCTGTGGTACGTTTGGCACAAACCGTGCAACTATATTGCACCGACACAAACACTGTCTCCAAATGGACCAAACTGAGATTCCACAAGACCCACTCACTTAGGAGTTCCATCGGGTGCGTAGAAAACGATTTCAGAGCCTATTGTACGTTCATTGCAAACTGTGCACCTATATTGCACCGACACTAACACTGTCTCCAAATGGACTGAAACGAGATTCCACATGACCCACTCACCTAGGAGTTCCATCGGGTGCGTCCAACATGATTTCTGAGCCTATGGCACATTCGACACAAACCGCGCACCTTTCTTGCAATGTGATTACCGCTATCGCCAAACGGACTCAAACAAGCTTCCAGTTGAGGCTCGTCACCTAAGAGTATCGTCGGGTGCGTCCAAAATGATTTCTGATCCTGTGGTACGTTTGGCACAAACCGTGCACCTATATTGCACCGACACAAACATTGTCTCCAAATGGACCAAAATGAGATTCCACAAGACCCACTCACTTAGGAGTTCCATCGAGTGCGTCCAACATGATTTCCTATCCGATGGTACATTCAACACAAACCGTGCACCTTTCTTGCAATGTGATTACCGCTATCTCCAAACGGACTCAAACAAGCTTCCACTTGAGGCTCGTCACCTAAGAGTATCGTCGGGTGCGTCCAAAATGATTTCTGATCCTGTGGTACGTTTGGCACAAACCGTGCACCTATATTGCACCGACACAAACACTGTCTCCAAATGGACCAAAATGAGATTCCACAAGACCAACTCACTTAGGAGTTCCATCGGGTGCGTAGAAAACGATTTCTGAGCCTATTGTACGTTCATTGCAAACTGTGCACCTATATTGCACCGACACTAACACTGTCTCCAAATGGACTGAAACGAGATTCCACATGACCCACTCACCTAGGAGTTCCATCGGGTGCGTCCAACATGATTTCTGAGCCGATGGTACATTCGACACAAACCGCTCACCTTTCCTGCAATGTGATTACCGCTATCTCCAAACGGACTCAAACAAGCTTCCACTTGAGCCTCATCACCTAGGAGTATCGTCGGGTGCGTCCAAAACGATTTCTGAGCCTATGGTACGTTTGGCATACACCGTGCACCTATATTGCACCGACACAAACACTGTCTCCAAATGGACCAAAATGAGATTCCACAAGACCCACTCACTTAGGAGTTCCATCGGGTGCGTCCAAGATGATTTCCTATTCGATGGTACATTCAACACAAACCGTGCACCTTTCTTGCAATGTGATTACCGCTATCTCCAAACGGACTCAAACAAGCTTCCACTTGAGGCTCGTCACCTAAGAGTATCGTCGGGTGTGTCCAAAATGATTTTTGATCCTGTGGTACGTTTGGCACAAACCGTGCACCTATATTGCACCGACACAAACACTGTCTCCAAATGGACCAAAATGAGATTCCACAAGACCAACGCACTTAGGAGTTCCATCGGGTGCGTAGAAAACGATTTCTGAGCCTATTGTACGTTCATTGCAAACTGTGCACCTATATTGCACCGACACTAACACTGTCTCCAAATGGACTGAAACGAGATTCCACATGACCCACTCACCTAGGAGTTCCATCGGGTGCGTCCAACATGATTTCTGAGCCGATGGTACATTCGACACAAACCGCGCACCTTTCCTGCAATGTGATTACCGCTATCTCCAAACGGACTCAAACAAGCTTCCACTTGAGCCTCGTCACCTAGGAGTATCGTCGGGTGCGTCCAAAACAATTTCTGAGCCTATGGTACGTTTGGCATAAACCGTGCACCTATATTGCACCGACACAAACACTGTCTCCAAATGGACCAAAATGAGATTCCACAAGACCCACTCACTTAGGAGTTCCATCGGGTGCGTCCAAGACGATTTCCTATCCGATGGTACATTCAACACAAACCGTGGACCTTTCTTGCAATGTGATTACCGCTATCTCCAAACGGACTCAAACCCTATGGTACGTTTGGCACAAACCGTGCACCTATATTGCACCGACACAAACACTGTCTCCAAATGGACCTAAATGAGATTCCACAAGACCCACTCACTTAGGAGTTCCATCGGGTGCGTCCAAGACAATTTCCTATCCGATGGTACATTCAACACAAACGTGCACCTTTCTTGCAATGTGATTACCGCTATCTCCAAACGGACTCAAACAAGCTTCCACTTGAGGCTCGTCACCTAAGAGTATCGTCGGGTGCGTCCAAAATGATTTCTGATCCTGTGGTACGTTTGGCACAAACCGTGCACCTATATTGCACCGACACAAACATTGTCTCCAAATGGACCAAAATGAGATTCCACAAGACCCACTCACTTAGGAGTTCCATCGGGTGCGTAGAAAACGATTTCTGAGCCTATTGTACGTTCATTGCAAACTGTGCACCTATATTGCACCGACACTAACTCTGTCTCCAAATGGACTGAAACGAGATTCCACATGACCCACTCACCTAGGAGTTCCATCGGGTGCGTCCAACATGATTTCTGAGCCGATGGTACATTCGACACAAACCGCGCACCTTTCCTGCAATGTGATTACCGCTATCTCCGAACGGACTCAAACAAGCTTCCACTTGAGCCTCGTCACCTAGGGTATCATCGGGTGTGTCCAAAACGATTTCTGAGCCTATGGTACGTTTGGCACAAACCGTGCACCTATATTGCACCGACACAAACACTGTCTCCAAATGGACCAAAATGAGATTCCACAAGACCCACTCACTTAGGAGTTCCATCGGGTGCGTCCAAGACGATTTCCTATCCGATGGTACATTCAACACAAACCGTGCACCTTTCTTGCAATGTGATTACCACTATCTCCAAACGGACTCAAACAAGCTTCCACTTGAGGCTTGTCACCTAAGAGTATCGTCGGGTGCGTCCAAAACAATTTTTGATCCTGTGGTACATTTGGCACAAACCGTGCACCTATATTGCACCGACACAAACACTATCTCCAAATGGACCAAAATGAGACTCCACAAGAGCCCACTCACTTAGGAGTTCCATCGGGTGCGTAGAAAACGATTTCTGAGCCTATTGTACGTTCATTGCAAACTATGCACCTATATTGCACCGACACTAACACTGTCTCCAAATGGACTGAAACGAGATTCCACATGACCCACTCACCTAGGAGTTCCATCGGGTGCGTCCAACATGATTTCTGAGCCGATGGTACATTCGACACAAACCGCGCACCTTTCCTGCAATGTGATTACCGCTATCTCCAAACGGACTCAAACAAGCTTCCACTTGAGCCTCGTCACCTAGGAGTATCGTCGGGTGCGTCCAAAACGATTTCTGAGCCTATGGTACGTTTGGCATAAACCGTGCACCCATATTGCACCGACACAAACACTGTCTCCAAATGGACCAAAATGAGATTCCACAAGACCCACTCACTTAGGAGTTCCATCGGGTGCGTCCAAGACGATTTCCTATCCGATGGTACATTCAACACAAACCGTGCACCTTTCTTGCAATGTGATTACCGCTATCTCCAAACGGACTCAAACAAGCTTCCAATTGAGGCTCGTCACCTAAGAGTATCGTCGGGTGCGTCCAGAATGATTTCTGATCCTGTGGTACGTTTGGCACAAACCATGCACCTATATTGCACCGACACAAACACTGTCTCCAAATGGACCAAAATGTGATTCCACAAGACCCACTCACTTAGAAGTTCCATCGGGTGCGTCCAAGATGATTTCCTATCCGATGGTACATTCAACACAAACCATGCACCTTTCTTGCAATGTGATTACCGCTATCTCCAAACGTACTCAAACAAGCTTCCACTTGAGGCTCGTCACCTAAGAGTATCATCGGGTGCGTCCAAAATGATTTCTGATCCTGTGGTACGTTTGGCACAAACCGTGCACCTATATTGCACCGACACAAACACTGTCTCCAAATGGACCAAAATGAGATTTCACAAGACCAACTCACTTAGGAGTTCCATCGGGTGCGTAGAAAATGATTTCTGAGCCTATTGTACGTTCATTGCAAACTGTGCACCTATATTGCACCGACACTAACACTGTCTCCAAATGGACTGAAACGAGATTCCACACGACCCACTCACCTAGGAGTTCCATCGGGTGCGTCCAACATGATTTCTGAGCCGATGGTACATTCGACACAAACCGCGCACCTTTCTTGCAATGTGATTACCGCTATCGCCAAACGGACTCAAACAAGCTTCCACTTGAGGCTCGTCACCTAAGAGTATCGTCGGGTGCGTCCAAAATGATTTCTGATCCTGTGGTACGTTTGGCACAAACCGTGCACCTATATTGCACCGACACAAACAGTGTCTCCAAATGGACCAAAATGAGATTCCACAAGACCCACTCACTTAGGAGTTCCATCGGGTGCGTCCAACATGATTTCCTATCCGATGGTACATTCAACACAAACCGTGCACCTTTCTTGCAATGTGATTACCGCTATCTCCAAACGGACTCAAACAAGCTTCCACTTGAGGCTCGTCACCTAAGAGTATCGTCGGGTGCGTCCAAAATGATTTCTGATCCTGTGGTACGTTTGGCACAAACCGTGCACCTATATTGCACCGACACAAACACTGTCTCCAAATGGACCAAAATGAGATTCCACAAGACCAACTCACTTAGGAGTTCCATCGGGTGCGTAGAAAACGATTTCTGAGCCTATTGTACGTTCATTGCAAACTATGCACCTATATTGCACCGACACTAACACTGTCTCCAAATGGACTGAAACGAGATTCCACATGACCCACTCACCTAGGAGTTCCATCGGGTGCGTCCAACATGATTTCTGAGCCGATGGTACATTCGACACAAACCGCTCACCTTTCCTGCAATGTGATTACCGCTATCTCCAAACGGACTCAAACAAGCTTCCACTTGAGCCTCATCACCTAGGAGTATCGTCGGGTGCGTCCAAAACGATTTCTGAGCCTATGGTACGTTTGGCATACACCGTGCACCTATATTGCACCGACACAAACACTGTCTCCAAATGGACCAAAATGAGATTCCACAAGACCCACTCACTTAGGAGTTCCATTGGGTGCGTCCAAGATGATTTCCTATTCGATGGTACATTCAACACAAACCGTGCACCTTTCTTGCAATGTGATTACCGCTATCTCCAAACGGACTCAAACAAGCTTCCACTTGAGGCTCGTCACCTAAGAGTATCGTCGGGTGTGTCCAAAATGATTTTTGATCCTGTGGTACGTTTGGCACAAACCGTGCACCTATATTGCACCGACACAAACACTGTCTCCAAATGGACCAAAATGAGATTCCACAAGACCAACGCACTTAGGAGTTCCATCGGGTGCGTAGAAAACGATTTCTGAGCCTATTGTACGTTCATTTTAAACTGTGCACCTATATTGCACCGACACTAACACTGTCTCCAAATGGACTGAAACGAGATTCCACATGACCCACTCACCTAGGAGTTCCATCGGGTGCGTCCAACATGATTTCTGAGCCGATGGTACATTCGACACAAACCGCGCACCTTTCCTGCAATGTGATTACCGCTATCTCCAAACGGACTCAAACAAGCTTCCACTTGAGCCTCGTCACCTAGGAGTATCGTCGGGTGCGTCCAAAACGATTTCTGAGCCTATGGTACGTTTGGCATAAACCGTGCACCTATATTGCACCGACACAAACACTGTCTCCAAATGGACCAAAATGAGATTCCACAAGACCCACTCACTTAGGAGTTCCATCGGGTGCGTCCAAGACGATTTCCTATCCGATGGTACATTCAACACAAACCGTGCACCTTTCTTGCAATGTGATTACCACTATCTCCAAACGGACTCAAACAAGCTTCCACTTGAGGCTCGTCACCTAAGAGTATCGTCGGGTGCGTCCAAAATGATTTCTGATCCTGTGGTACGTTTGGCACAAACCGTGCACCTATATTGCACCGACACAAACACTATCTCCAAATGGACCAAAATGAGATTCCACAAGACCCACTCACTTAGGAGTTCCATCGGGTGCGTAGAAAACGATTTCTGAGCCTATTGTACGTTCATTGCAAACTACGCACCTATATTGCACCGACACTAACACTGTCTCCAAATGGACTGAAACGAGATTCCACATGACCCACTCACCTAGGAGTTCCATCGGGTGCGTCCAACATGATTTCTGAGCCGATGGTACATTCGACACAAACCGCGCACCTTTCCTGCAATGTGATTACCGCTATCTCCAAACGGACTCAAACAAGCTTCCACTTGAGCCTCGTCACCTAGGAGTATCATCGGGTGTGTCCAAAACGATTTCTGAGCCTATGGTACGTTTGGCACAAACCGTGCACCTATATTGCACCGACACAAACACTGTCTCCAAATGGACCAAAATGAGATTCCACAAGACCCACTCACTTAGGAGTTCCATCGGGTGCGTCCAAGACAATTTCCTATCCGATGGTACATTCAACACAAACCGTGCACCTTTCTTGCAATGTGATTACCGCTATCTCCAAACGGACTCAAACAAGCTTCCACTTGAGGCTCGTCACCTAAGAGTATCGTCGGGTGCGTCCAAAATGATTTCTGATCCTGTGGTACGTTTGGCACAAACCGTGCACCTATATTGCACCGACACAAACATTGTCTCCAAATGGACCAAAATGAGATTCCACAAGACCCACTCACTTAGGAGTTCCATCGGGTGCGTAGAAAACGATTTCTGAGCCTATTGTACGTTCATTGCAAACTGTGCACCTATATTGCACCGACACTAACTCTGTCTCCAAATGGACTGAAACGAGATTCCACATGACCCACTCACCTAGGAGTTCCATCGGGTGCGTCCAACATGATTTCTGAGCCGATGGTACATTCGACACAAACCGCGCACCTTTCCTGCAATGTGATTACCGCTATCTCCGAACGGACTCAAACAAGCTTCCACTTGAGCCTCGTCACCTAGGGTATCATCGGGTGTGTCCAAAACGATTTCTGAGCCTATGGTACGTTTGGCACAAACCGTGCACCTATATTGCACCGACACAAACACTGTCTCCAAATGGACCAAAATGAGATTCCACAAGACCCACTCACTTAGGAGTTCCATCGGGTGCGTCCAAGACGATTTCCTATCCGATGGTACATTCAACACAAACCGTGCACCTTTCTTGCAATGTGATTACCGCTATCTCCAAACGGACTCAAACAAGCTTCCACTTGAGGCTTGTCACCTAAGAGTATCGTCGGGTGCGTCCAAAACAATTTTTGATCCTGTGGTACATTTGGCACAAACCGTGCACCTATATTGCACCGACACAAACACTATCTCCAAATGGACCAAAATGAGACTCCACAAGAGCCCACTCACTTAGGAGTTCCATCGGGTGCGTAGAAAACGATTTCTGAGCCTATTGTACATTCATTGCAAACTATGCACCTATATTGCACCGACACTAACACTGTCTCCAAATGGACTGAAACGAGATTCCACATGACCCACTCACCTAGGAGTTCCATCGGGTGCGTCCAACATGATTTCTGAGCCGATGGTACATTCGACACAAACCGCGCACCTTTCCTGCAATGTGATTACCGTTATCTCCAAACGGACTCAAACAAGCTTCCACTTGAGCCTCGTCACCTAGGAGTATCGTCGGGTGCGTCCAAAACGATTTCTGAGCCTATGGTACGTTTGGCATAAACCGTGCACCCATATTGCACCGACACAAACACTGTCTCCAAATGGACCAAAATGAGATTCCACAAGACCCACTCACTTAGGAGTTCCATCGGGTGCGTCCAAGACGATTTCCTATCCGATGGTACATTCAACACATACCGTGCACCTTTCTTGCAATGTGATTACCGCTATCTCCAAACGGACTCAAACAAGCTTCCAATTGAGGCTCGTCACCTAAGAGTATCGTCGGGTGCGTCCAGAATGATTTCTGATCTTGTGGTACGTTTGGCACAAACCATGCACCTATATTGCACCGACACAAACACTGTCTCCAAATGGACCAAAATGTGATTCCACAAGACCCACTCACTTAGAAGTTCCATCGGGTGCGTCCAAGATGATTTCCTATCCGATGGTACATTCAACACAAACCATGCACCTTTCTTGCAATGTGATTACCGCTATCTCCAAACGTACTCAAACAAGCTTCCACTTGAGGCTCGTCACCTAAGAGTATCATCGGGTGCGTCCAAAACGATTTCTGATCCTGTGGTACGTTTGGCACAAACCGTGCACCTATATTGCACCGACACAAACACTGTCTCCAAATGGACCAAAATGAGATTTCACAAGACCAACTCACTTAGGAGTTCCATCGGGTGCGTAGAAAATGATTTCTGAGCCTATTGTACGTTCATTGCAAACTGTGCACCTATATTGCACCGACACTAACACTGTCTCCAAATGGACTGAAACGAGATTCCACATGACCCACTCACCTAGGAGTTCCATCGGGTGCGTCCAACATGATTTCTGAGCCGATGGTACATTCGACACAAACCGCGCACCTTTCTTGCAATGTGATTACCGCTATCTCCAAACGGACTCAAACAAGCTTCCACTTGAGCCTCGTCACCTAGGAGTATCATCGGGTGTGTCCAAAACGATTTCTGAGCCTATGGTACGTTTGGCATAAACCGTGCACCTATATTGCACCGACACAAACACTGTCTCCAAATGGACCAAAATGTGATTCCACAAGACCCACTCACTTAGGAGTTCCATCGGGTGCGTCCAAGACGATTTCCTATCCGATGGTACATTCAACACAAACCGTGCACCTTTCTTGCAATGTGATTACCGCTATCTCCAAACGGACTCAAACAAGCTTCCACTTGAGGCTCGTCACCTAAGAGTATCGTCGGGTGCGTCCAAAATGATTTCTGATCCTGTGGTACGTTTGGCACAAACCGTGCACCTATATTGCACTGACACAAACATTGTCTCCAAATGGACCAAAATGAGATTCCACAAGACCCACTCACTTAGGAGTTCCATCGGGTGCGTAGAAAACGATTTCTGAGCCTATTGTACGTTCATTGCAAACTGTGCACCTATATTGCACCGACACTAACTCTGTCTCCAAATGGACTGAAACGAGATTCCACATGACCCACTCACCTAGGAGTTCCATCGGGTGCGTCCAACATGATTTCTGAGCCGATGGTACATTCGACACAAACCGCGCACCTTTCCTGCAATGTGATTACCGCTATCTCCGAACGGACTCAAACAAGCTTCCACTTGAGCCTCGTCACCTAGGGTATCATCGGGTGTGTCCAAAACGATTTCTGAGCCTATGGTAAGCACAAACCGTGCACCTATATTGCACCGACACAAACACTGTCTCCAAATGGACCAAAATGAGATTCCACAAGACCCACTCACTTAGGAGTTCCATCGGGTGCGTCCAAGACGATTTCCTATCCGATGGTACATTCAACACAAACCGTGCACCTTTCTTGCAATGTGATTACCGCTATCTCCAAACGGACTCAAACAAGCTTCCACTTGAGGCTTGTCACCTAAGAGTATCGTCGGGTGCGTCCAAAACAATTTTTGATCCTGTGGTACATTTGGCACAAACCGTGCACCTATATTGCACCGACACAAACACTATCTCCAAATGGACCAAAATGAGATTCCACAAGAGCCCACTCACTTAGGAGTTCCATCGGGTGCGTAGAAAACGATTTCTGAGCCTATTGTACGTTCATTGCAAACTATGCACCTATATTGCACCGACACTAACACTGTCTCCAAATGGACTGAAACGAGATTCCACATGACCCACTCACCTAGGAGTTCCATCGGGTGCGTCCAACATGATTTCTGAGCCGATGGTACATTCGACACAAACCGCGCACCTTTCCTGCAATGTGATTACCGCTATCTCCAAACGGACTCAAACAAGCTTCCACTTGAGCCTCGTCACCTAGGAGTATCGTCGGGTGCGTCCAAAACGATTTCTGAGCCTATGGTACGTTTGGCATAAACCGTGCACCCATATTGCACCGACACAAACACTGTCTCCAAATGGACCAAAATGAGATTCCACAAGACCCACTCACTTAGGAGTTCCATCGGGTGCGTCCAAGACGATTTCCTATCCGATGGTACATTCAACACAAACCGTGCACCTTTCTTGCAATGTGATTACCGCTATCTCCAAACGGACTCAAACAAGCTTCCACTTGAGGCTCGTCACCTAAGAGTATCGTCGGGTGCGTCCAAAATGATTTCTGATCCTGTGGTACGTTTGGCACAAACCGTGCACCTATATTGCACCGACACAAACATTGTCTCCAAATGGACCAAAATGAGATTCCACATGACCCACTCACTTAGGAGTTCCATCGGGTGCGTAGAAAACGATTTCTGAGCCTATTGTACGTTCATTGCAAACTGTGCACCTATATTGCACCGACACTAACTCTGTCTCCAAATGGACTGAAACGAGATTCCACATGACCCACTCACCTAGGAATTCCATCAGGTGCGTCCAACATGATTTCTGAGCCGATGGTACATTCGACACAAACCGCGCACCTTTCCTGCAATGTGATTACCGCTATCTCCGAACGGACTCAAACAAGCTTCCACTTGAGCCTCGTCACCTAGGGTATCATCGGGTGTGTCCAAAACGATTTCTGAGCCTATGGTACGTTTGGCACAAACCGTGCACCTATATTGCACCGACACAAACACTGTCTCCAAATGGACCAAAATGAGATTCCACAAGACCCACTCACTTAGGAGTTCCATCGGGTGCGTCCAAGACGATTTCCTATCCGATGGTACATTCAACACAAACCGTGCACCTTTCTTGCAATGTGATTACCGCTATCTCCAAACGGACTCAAACAAGCTTCCACTTGAGGCTTGTCACCTAAGAGTATCGTCGGGTGCGTCCAAAACAATTTTTGATCCTGTGGTACATTTGGCACAAACCGTGCACCTATATTGCACCGACACAAACACTATCTCCAAATGGACCAAAATGAGATTCCACAAGAGCCCACTCACTTAGGAGTTCCATCGGGTGCGTAGAAAACGATTTCTGAGCCTATTGTACGTTCATTGCAAACTATGCACCCATATTGCACCGACACTAACACTGTCTCCAAATGGACTGAAACGAGATTCCACATGACCCACTCACCTAGGAGTTCCATCGGGTGCGTCCAACATGATTTCTGAGCCGATGGTACATTCGACACAAACCGCGCACCTTTCCTGCAATGTGATTACCGCTATCTCCAAACGGACTCAAACAAGCTTCCACTTGAGCCTCGTCACCTAGGAGTATCGTCGGGTGCGTCCAAAACGATTTCTGAGCCTATGGTACGTTTGGCATAAACCGTGCACCCATATTGCACCGACACAAACACTGTCTCCAAATGGACCAAAATGAGATTCCACAAGACCCACTCACTTAGGAGTTCCATCGGGTGCGTCCAAGACGATTTCCTATCCGATGGTACATTCAACACAAACCGTGCACCTTTCTTGCAATGTGATTACCGCTATCTCCAAACGGACTCAAACAAGCTTCCAATTGAGGCTCGTCACCTAAGAGTATCGTCGGGTGCGTCCAGAATGATTTCTGATCCTGTGGTACGTTTGGCACAAACCATGCACCTATATTGCACCGACACAAACACTGTCTCCAAATGGACCAAAATGTGATTCCACAAGACCCACTCACTTAGAAGTTCCATCGGGTGCGTCCAAGATGATTTCCTATCCGATGGTACATTCAACACAAACCATGCACCTTTCTTGCAATGTGATTACCGCTATCTCCAAACGTACTCAAACAAGCTTCCACTTGAGGCTCGTCACCTAAGAGTATCATCGGGTGCGTCCAAAACGATTTCTGATCCTGTGGTACGTTTGGCACAAACCGTGCACCTATATTGCACCGACACAAACACTGTCTCCAAATGGACCAAAATGAGATTCCACAAGACCAACTCACTTAGGAGTTCCATCGGGTGCGTAGAAAATGATTTCTGAGCCTATTGTACGTTCATTGCAAACTGTGCACCTATATTGCACCGACACTAACACTGTCTCCAAATGGACTGAAACGAGATTCCACATGACCCACTCACCTAGGAGTTCCATCGGGTGCGTCCAACATGATTTCTGAGCCGATGGTACATTCGACACAAACCGCGCACCTTTCCTGCAATGTGATTACCGCTATCTCCGAACGGACTCAAACAAGCTTCCACTTGAGCCTCGGCACCTAGGGTATCATCGGGTGTGTCCAAAACGATTTCTGAGCCTATGGTAAGCACAAACCGTGCACCTATATTGCACCGACACAAACACTGTCTCCAAATGGACCAAAATGAGATTCCACAAGACCCACTCACTTAGGAGTTCCATCGGGTGCGTCCAAGATGATTTCCTATCCGATGGTTCATTCAACACAAACCGTGCACCTTTCTTGCAATGTGATTACCGCTATCTCCAAACGGACTCAAACAAGCTTCCACTTGAGGCTTGTCACCTAAGAGTATCGTCGGGTGCGTCCAAAACAATTTTTGATCCTGTGGTACATTTGGCACAAACCGTGCACCTATATTGCACCGACACAAACACTATCTCCAAATGGACCAAAATGAGATTCCACAAGAGCCCACTCACTTAGGAGTTCCATCGGGTGTGTAGAAAATGATTTCTGAGCCTATTGTACGTTCATTGCAAACTATGCACCTATATTGCACCGACACTAACACTGTCTCCAAATGGACTGAAACGAGATTCCACATGACCCACTCACCTAGGAGTTCCATCGGGTGCGTCCAACATGATTTCTGAGCCGATGGTACATTCGACACAAACCGCGCACCTTTCCTGCAATGTGATTACCGCTATCTCCAAACGGACTCAAACAAGCTTCCACTTGAGCCTCGTCACCTAGGAGTATCGTCGGGTGCGTCCAAAACGATTTCTGAGCCTATGGTACGTTTGGCATAAACCGTGCACCCATATTGCACCGACACAAACACTGTCTCCAAATGGACCAAAATGAGATTCCACAAGACCCACTCACTTAGGAGTTCCATCGGGTGCGTCCAAGACGATTTCCTATCCGATGGTACATTCAACACAAACCGTGCACCTTTCTTGCAATGTGATTACCGCTATCTCCAAACGGACTCAAACAAGCTTCCAATTGAGGCTCGTCACCTAAGAGTATCGTCGGGTGCGTCCAAAATGATTTCTGATCCTGTGGTACGTTTGGCACAAACCATGCACCTATATTGCACCGACACAAACACTGTCTCCAAATGGACCAAAATGTGATTCCACAAGACCCAATCACTTAGAAGTTCCATCGGGTGCGTCCAAGATGATTTCCTATCCGATGGTACATTCAACACAAACCATGCACCTTTCTTGCAATGTGATTACCGCTATCTCCAAATGGACTCAAACAAGCTTCCACTTGAGGCTCGTCACCTAAGAGTATCATCGGGTGCGTCCAAAACGATTTCTGATCCTGTGGTACGTTTGGCACAAACCGTGCACCTATATTGCACCGACACAAACACTGTCTCCAAATGGACCAAAATGAGATTCCACAAGACCAACTCACTTAGGAGTTCCATCGGGTGCGTAGAAAATGATTTCTGAGCCTATTGTACGTTCATTGCAAACTGTGCACCTATATTGCACCGACACTAACACTGTCTCTAAATGGACTGAAACGAGATTCCACAGGACCCACTCACCTAGGAGTTCCATCGGGTGCGTCCAACATGATTTCTGAGCCGATGGTACATTCGACACAAACCGCGCACCTTTCCTGCAATGTGATTACCGCTATCTCCAAACGGACTCAAACAAGCTTCCACTTGAGCCTCGTCACCTAGGAGTATCATCGGGTGTGTCCAAAACGATTTCTGAGCCTATGGTACGTTTGGCATAAACCGTGCACCTATATTGCACCGACACAAACACTGTCTCCAAATGGACCAAAATGTGATTCCACAAGACCCACTCACTTAGAAGTTCCATCGGGTGCGTCCAAGATGATTTCCTATCCGATGGTACATTCAACACAAACCGTGCACCTTTCTTGCAATGTGATTACCGCTATCTCCAAACGGACTCAAACAAGCTTCCACTTGAGGCTCGTCACCTAAGAGTATCGTCGGGTGCGTCCAAAACGATTTCTGATCCTGTGGTACGTTTGGCACAAACCGTGCACCTATATTGCACCGACACAAACACTGTCTCCAAATGGACCAAAATGAGATTCCACAAGACCCACTCACTTAGGAGTTCCATCGGGTGCGTCCAAGACGATTTCCTATCCGATGGTACATTCAACACAAACCGTGCACCTTTCTTGCAATGTGATTACCGCTATCTCCAAACGGACTCAAACAAGCTTCCACTTGAGGCTCGTCACCTAAGAGTATCGTCGGGTGCGTCCAAAACGATTTCTGATCCTGTGGTACGTTTGGCACAAACCGTGCACCTATATTGCACCGACACAAACACTGTCTCCAAATGGACCAAAATGAGATTCCACAAGAGCCCACTCACTTAGGAGTTCCATCGGGTGCGTAGAAAACGATTTCTGAGCCTATTGTACGTTCATTGCAAACTATGCACCTATATTGCACCGACACTAACACCGTCTCCAAATGGACTGAAACGAGATTCCACATGACCCACTCACCTAGGAGTTCCATCGGGTGCGTCCAACATGATTTCTGAGCCGATGGTACATTCGACACAAACCGCGCACCTTTCCTGCAATGTGATTACCGCTATCTCCAAACGGACTCAAACAAGCTTACACTTGAGTCTCGTCACCTAGGAGTATCGTCGGGTGCGTCCAAAACGATTTCTGAGCCTATGGTACGTTTGGCACAAACCGTGCACCTATATTGCACCGACACAAACACTGTCTCCAAATGGACCAAAATGAGATTCCACAAGACCCACTCACTTAGGAGTTCCATCGGGTGCGTCCAAGATGATTTCCTATCCGATGGTACATTCAACACAAACCGTGCACCTTTCTTGCAGTGTGATTACCGCTATCTCCAAACAGACTCAAACAAGCTTCCACTTGAGGCTCGTCACCTAAGAGTATCGTCGGGTGCGTCCAAAATGATTTCTGATCCTGTGGTACGTTTGGCACAAACTGTGCACCTATATTGCACCGACACAAACACTGTCTCCAAATGGACCAAAATGAGATTCCACAAGACCCACTCACTTAGGAGTTCCATCGGGTGCGTAGAAAACGATTTCTGAGCCTATTGTACGTTCATTGCAAACTGTGCACCTATATTGCACCGACACTAACACTGTCTCCAAATGGACTGAAACGAGATTCCACATGACCCACTCACCTAGGAGTTCCATCGGGTGCGTCCAACATGATTTCTGAGGCGATGGTACATTCGACACAAACCGCGCACCTTTCCTGCAATGTGATTACCGCTATCTCCAAACGGACTCAAACAAGCTTCCACTTGAGCCTCGTCACCTAGGAGTATCATCGGGTGTGTCCAAAACGATTTCTGAGCCTATGGTACGTTTGGCACAAACCGTGCACCTATATTGCACCGACACAAACACTGTCTCCAAATGGACCAAAATGAGATTCCACAAGACCCACTCACTTAGGAGTTCCATCGGGTGCGTCCAAGACGATTTCCTATCCAATGGTACATTCAACACAAACCGTGCACCTTTCTTGCAATGTGATTACCGCTATCTCCAAACGGACTCAAACAAGCTTCCACTTGAGGCTCGTCACCTAAGAGTATCGTCGGGTGCATCCAAAACGATTTTTGATCCTGTGGTACATTTGGCACAAACCGTGCACCTATATTGCACCAACACAAACACTGTCTCCAAATGGACCAAAATGAGATTCCACAAGAGCCCACTCACTTAGGAGTTCCATCGGGTGCGTAGAAAACAATTTCTGAGCCTATTGTACGTTCATTGCAAACTATGCACCTATATTGCACCGACACTAACACTATCTCCAAATGGACTGAAACGAGATTCCACATGACCCACTCACCTAGGAGTTCCATCGGGTGCGTCCAACATGATTTCTGAGCCGATGGTACATTCGACACAAACCGCGCACCTTTCCTGCAATGTGATTACCGCTATCTCCAAACGGACTCAAACAAGCTTCCACTTGAGCCTCGTCACCTAGGAGTATCGTCGGGTGCGTCCAAAACGATTTCTGAGCCTATGGTACGTTTGGCATAAACCGTGCACCTATATTGCACCGACACAAACACTGTCCCCAAATGGACCAAAATGAGATTCCACAAGACCCACTCACTTAGGAGTTCCATCGGGTGCGTCCAAGACGATTTCCTATCCGATGGTACATTCAACACAAACCGTGCACCTTTCTTGCAATGTGATTACTGCTATCTCCAAACGGACTCAAACAAGCTTCCACTTGAGGCTCGTCACCTAAGAGTATCGTCGGGTGCGTCCAAAATGATTTCTGATCCTGTGGTACGTTTGGCACAAACCGTGCACCTATATTGCACAGACACAAACACTGTCTCCAAATGGACCAAAATGAGATTCCACAAGACCCACTCACTTAGGAGTTCCATCGGGTGCGTAAAAAACGATTTCTGAGCCTATGGTATGTTTGGCACAAACCGTGCACCTATATTGCACCGACACAAACACTGTCTCCAAATGGACCAAAATGTGATTCCACAAGACCCACTCACTTAGAAGTTCCATCGGGTGCGTCCAAGATGATTTCCTATCCGATGGTACATTCAACACAAACCGTGCACCTTTCTTGCAATGTGATTACCGCTATCTCCAAACGGACTCAAACAAGATTCCACTTGAGGCTCGTCACCTAAGAGTATCATCGGGTGCGTCCAAAATGATTTCTGATCCTGTGGTACGTTTGGCACAAACCGTGCACCTATATTGCACCGACACAAACACTGTCTCCAAATGGACCAAAATGAGATTCCACAAGACCAACTCACTTAGGAGTTCCATCGAGTGCGTAGAAAACGATTTCTGAGCCTATTGTACGTTCATTGCAAACTGTGCACCTATATTGCACCGACACTAACACTGTCTCCAAATGGACTGAAACGAGATTCCACATGACCCACTCACCTAGGAGTTCCATCGGGTGCGTCCAACATGATTTCTGAGCCGATGGTACATTCGACACAAACCGCGCACCTTTCCTGCAATGTGATTACCGCTATCTCCAAACGGACTCAAACAAGCTTCCACTTGAGCCTCGTCACCTAGGAGTATCGTCGGGTGCGTCCAAAACGATTTCTGAGCCTATGGTACGTTTGGCATAAACCGTGCACCTATATTGCACCGACACAAACACTGTCTCCAAATGGACCAAAATGAGATTCCACAAGACCCACTCACTTAGGAGTTCCATCGGGTGCGTCCAAGACGATTTCCTATCCGATGGTACATTCAACACAAACCGTGCACCTTTCTTGCAATGTGATTACTGCTATCTCCAAACGGACTCAAACAAGCTTCCACTTGAGGCTCGTCACCTAAGAGTATCGTCGGGTGCGTCCAAAATGATTTCTGATCCTGTGGTACGTTTGGCACAAACCGTGCACCTATATTGCACAGACACAAACACTGTCTCCAAATGGACCAAAATGAGATTCCACAAGACCCACTCACTTAGGAGTTCCATCGGGTGCGTAAAAAACGATTTCTGAGCCTATGGTATGTTTGGCACAAACCGTGCACCTATATTGCACCAACACAAACACTGTCTCCAAATGGACCAAAATGAGATTCCACAAGAGCCCACTCACTTAGGAGTTCCATCGGGTGCGTAGAAAACAATTTCTGAGCCTATTGTACGTTCATTGCAAACTATGCACCTATATTGCACCGACACTAACACTATCTCCAAATGGACTGAAACGAGATTCCACATGACCCACTCACCTAGGAGTTCCATCGGGTGCGTCCAACATGATTTCTGAGCCGATGGTACATTCGACACAAACCGCGCACCTTTCCTGCAATGTGATTACCGCTATCTCCAAACGGACTCAAACAAGCTTCCACTTGAGCCTCGTCACCTAGGAGTATCGTCGGGTGCGTCCAAAACGATTTCTGAGCCTATGGTACGTTTGGCATAAACCGTGCACCTATATTGCACCGACACAAACACTGTCCCCAAATGGACCAAAATGAGATTCCACAAGACCCACTCACTTAGGAGTTCCATCGGGTGCGTCCAAGACGATTTCCTATCCGATGGTACATTCAACACAAACCGTGCACCTTTCTTGCAATGTGATTACTGCTATCTCCAAACGGACTCAAACAAGCTTCCACTTGAGGCTCGTCACCTAAGAGTATCGTCGGGTGCGTCCAAAATGATTTCTGATCCTGTGGTACGTTTGGCACAAACCGTGCACCTATATTGCACAGACACAAACACTGTCTCCAAATGGACCAAAATGAGATTCCACAAGACCCACTCACTTAGGAGTTCCATCGGGTGCGTAAAAAACGATTTCTGAGCCTATGGTATGTTTGGCACAAACCGTGCACCTATATTGCACCGACACAAACACTGTCTCCAAATGGACCAAAATGTGATTCCACAAGACCCACTCACTTAGAAGTTCCATCGGGTGCGTCCAAGATGATTTCCTATCCGATGGTACATTCAACACAAACCGTGCACCTTTCTTGCAATGTGATTACCGCTATCTCCAAACGGACTCAAACAAGATTCCACTTGAGGCTCGTCACCTAAGAGTATCATCGGGTGCGTCCAAAATGATTTCTGATCCTGTGGTACGTTTGGCACAAACCGTGCACCTATATTGCACCGACACAAACACTGTCTCCAAATGGACCAAAATGAGATTCCACAAGACCAACTCACTTAGGAGTTCCATCGAGTGCGTAGAAAACGATTTCTGAGCCTATTGTACGTTCATTGCAAACTGTGCACCTATATTGCACCGACACTAACACTGTCTCCAAATGGACTGAAACGAGATTCCACATGACCCACTCACCTAGGAGTTCCATCGGGTGCGTCCAACATGATTTCTGAGCCGATGGTACATTCGACACAAACCGCGCACCTTTCCTGCAATGTGATTACCGCTATCTCCAAACGGACTCAAACAAGCTTCCACTTGAGCCTCGTCACCTAGGAGTATCGTCGGGTGCGTCCAAAACGATTTCTGAGCCTATGGTACGTTTGGCATAAACCGTGCACCTATATTGCACCGACACAAACACTGTCTCCAAATGGACCAAAATGAGATTCCACAAGACCCACTCACTTAGGAGTTCCATCGGGTGCGTCCAAGACGATTTCCTATCCGATGGTACATTCAACACAAACCGTGCACCTTTCTTGCAATGTGATTACTGCTATCTCCAAACGGACTCAAACAAGCTTCCACTTGAGGCTCGTCACCTAAGAGTATCGTCGGGTGCGTCCAAAATGATTTCTGATCCTGTGGTACGTTTGGCACAAACCGTGCACCTATATTGCACAGACACAAACACTGTCTCCAAATGGACCAAAATGAGATTCCACAAGACCCACTCACTTAGGAGTTCCATCGGGTGCGTAAAAAACGATTTCTGAGCCTATGGTATGTTTGGCACAAACCGTGCACCTATATTGCACCGACACAAACACTGTCTCCAAATGGACCAAAATGTGATTCAACAAGACCCACACACTTAGAAGTTCCATCGGGTGCGTCCAAGATGATTTCCTATCCGATGGTACATTCAACACAAACCGTGCACCTTTCTTGCAATGTGATTACCGCTATCTCCAAACGGACTCAAACAAGCTTCCACTTGAGGCTCGTCACCTAAGAGTATCATCTGGTGCGTCCAAAATGATTTCTGATCCTGTGGTACGTTTGGCACAACCCGTGCACCTATATTGCACCGACACAAACACTGTCTCCAAATGGACCAAAATGAGATTCCACAAGACCAACTCACTTAGGAGTTCCATCGAGTGCGTAGAAAACGATTTCTGAGCCTATTGTACGTTCATTGCAAACTGTGCACCTATATTGCACCGACACTAACACTGTCTCCAAATGGACTGAAACGAGATTCCACATGACCCACTCACCTAGGAGTTCCATCGGGTGCGTCCAACATGATTTCTGAGCCGATGGTACATTCGACACAAACTGCGCACCTTTCCTGCAATGTGATTACCGCTATCTCCAAACGGACTCAAACAAGCTTCCACTTGAGCCTCGTCACCTAGGAGTATCGTCGGGTGCGTCCAAAACGATTTCTGAGCCTATGGTACGTTTGGCATAAACCGTGCACCTATATTGCACCGACACAAACACTGTCTCCAAATGGACCAAAATGAGATTCCACAAGACCCACTCACTTAGGAGTTCCATCGGGTGCGTCCAAGACGATTTCCTATCCGATGGTACATTCAACACAAACCGTGCACCTTTCTTGCAATGTGATTACCGCTATCTCCAAACGGACTCAAACAAGCTTCCACTTGAGGCTGGTCACCTAAGAGTATCGTCGGGTGCGTCCAAAATGATTTCTGATCCTGTGGTACGTTTGGCACAAACCGTGCACCTATATTGCACAGACACAAACACTGTCTCCAAATGGACCAAAATGAGATTCCACAAGACCCACTCACTTAGGAGTTCCATCGGGTGCGTAAAAACGATTTCTGAGCCTATGGTATGTTTGGCACAAACCGTGCACCTATATTGCACCGACACAAACACTGTCTCTAAATGGACGAAAATGTGATTCCACAAGACCCACTCACTTAGAAGTTCCATCAGGTGCGTCCAAGATGATTTCCTATCCGATGGTACATTCAACACAAACCGTGCACCTTTCTTGCAATGTGATTACCGCTATCTCCAAACGGACTCAAACAAGCTTCCACTTGAGGCTCGTCACCTAAGAGTATCATCGGGTGCGTCCAAAATGATTTCTGATGCTGTGGTACGTTTGGCACAAACCGTGCACCTATATTGCACCGACACAAACACTGTCTCCAAATGGACCAAAATGAGATTCCACAAGACCAACTCACTTAGGAGTTCCATCGGGTGCGTAGAAAACGATTTCTGAGCCTATTGTACGTTCATTGCAAACAGTGCACCTATATTGCACCGACACTAACACTGTCTCCAAATGGACTGAAACGAGATTCCACATGACCCACTCACCTAGGAGTTCCATCGGGTGCGTCCAACATGATTTCTGAGCCGATGGTACATTCGACACAAACCGTGCACCTTTCCTGCAATGTGATTACCGCTATCTCCAAACGGACTCAAACAAGCTTCCACTTGAGCCTCGTCACCTAGGAGTATCATCGGGTGTGTCCAAAACGATTTCTGAGCCTATGGTACGTTTGGCATAAACCGTGCACCTATATTGCACCGACACAAACACTGTCTCCAAATGGACCAAAATGTGATTCCACAAGACCCACTCACTTAGAAGTTCCATCGGGTGCGTCCAAGATGATTTCCTATCCGATGGTACATTCAACACAAACCGTGCACCTTTCTTGCAATGTGATTACCGCTATCTCCAAACGGACTCAAACAAGCTTCCACTTGAGGCTCGTCACCTAAGAGTATCGTCGGGTGCGTCCAAAACGATTTCTGATCCTGTGGTACGTTTGGCACAAACCGTGCACCTATATTGCACCGACACAAACACTGTCTCCAAATGGACCAAAATGAGATTCCACAAGACCCACTCACTTAGGAGTTCCATCGGGTGCGTAGAAAACGATTTCTGAGCCTATTGTACGTTCATTGCAAACTGTGCACCTATATTGCACCGACACTAACACTGTCTCCAAATGGACTGAAACGAGATTCCACATGACCCACTCACCTAGGAGTTCCATCGGGTGCGTCCAACATGATTTCTGAGCCGATGGTACATTCGACACAAACCGCGCACCTTTCCTGCAATGTGATTACCGCTATCTCCAAACGGACTCAAACAAGCTTCCACTTGAGCCTCATCACCTAGGAGTATCATCGGGTGTGTCCAAAACGATTTCTGAGCCTATGGTACATTTGGCATAAACTGTGCACCTATATTGCACCGACACAAACACTGTCTCCAAATGGACCAAAACGAGATTCCACAAGACCCACTCACTTAGAAGTTCCATCGGGTGCGTCCAAGATGATTTCCTATCCGATGGTACATTCAACACAAACCGTGCACCTTTCTTGCAATGTGATTACCGCTATCTCAAACGGACTCAAACAAGCTTCCACTTGAGGCTCGTCACCTAAGAGTATCGTCGGGTGCGTCCAAAACGATTTCTGATCCTGTGGTACGTTTGGCACAAACCGTGCACCTATATTGCACCGACACAAACACTATCTCCAAATGGACAAAAATGAGATTCCACAAGACCCACTCACTTAGGAGTTCCATCGGGTGCGTAGAAAACGATTTCTGAGCCTATTGTACGTTCATTGCAAACTATGCACCTATATTGCACCGACACTAACACTGTCTCCAAATGGACTGAAACGAGATTCCACATGACCCACTCACCTAGGAGTTCCATCGGGTGCGTCCAACATGATTTCTAAGCCGATGGTAGATTCGACACAAACCGCGCACCTTTCCTGCAATGTGATTACCGCTATCTCCAAACGGACTCAAACAAGCTTCCACTTGAGCCTCGTCACCTAGGAGTATCGTCGGGTGCGTCCAAAACGATTTCTGAGCCTATGGTACGTTTGGCATAAACCGTGCACCTAATTGCACCGACACAAACACTGTCTCCAAATGGACCAAAATGAGATTCCACAAGACCCACTCACTTAGGAGTTCCATCGGGTGCGTCCAAGACGATTTCCTATCCGATGGTACATTCAACACAAACCGTGCACCTTTCTTGCAATGTGATTACCGCTATCTCCAAACGGACTCAAACAAGCTTCCACTTGAGGCTCGTCACCTAAGAGTATCGTCGGGTGCGTCCAAAACGTTTTCTGATCCTGTGGTACGTTTGGCACAAACCGTGCACCTATATTGCACCGACACAAACACCGTCTCCAAATGGACCAAAATGAGATTCCACAGGACCCACTCACTTAGGAGTTCCATCGGGTGCGTAGAAAACGATTTCTGAGCCTATTGTACGTTCATTGCAAACTATGCACCTATATTGCACCGACACTAACACTGTCTCCAAATGGACTGAAACGAGATTCCACATGACCCACTCACCTAGGAGTTCCATCGGGTGCGTCCAACATGATTTCTGAGCCGATGGTACATTCGACACAAACCGCGCACCTTTCCTGCAATGTGATTACCGCTATCTCCAAACGGACTCAAACAAGCTTCCACTTGAGCCTCGTCACCTAGGAGTATCATCGGGTGTGTCCAAAACGATTTCTGAGCCTATGGTACGTTTGGCATAAACCGTGCACCTATATTGCACCGACACAAACACTGTCTCCAAATGGACCAAAATGAGATTCCACAAGACCCACTCACTTAGAAGTTCCATCGGGTGCGTCCAAGATGATTTCCTATCCGATGGTACATTCAACACAAACCGTGCACCTTTCTTGCAATGTGATTACCGCTATCTCCAAACGGACTCAAACAAGCTTCCACTTGAGGCTCGTCACCTAAGAGTATCGTCGGGTGCGTCCAAAATGATTTCTGATCCTGTGGTACGTTTGGCACAAACCATGCACCTATATTGCACCGACACAAACACTATCTCCAAATGGACCAAAATGAGATTCCACAAGACCCACTCACTTAGGAGTTCCATCGGGTGCGTAGAAAACAATTTCTGAGCCTATTGTACGTTCATTGCAACTATGCACCTATATTGCACCGACACTAACACTGTCTCCAAATGGACTGAAACGAGATTCCACATGACCCACTCACCTAGGAGTTCCATCGGGTGCGTCCAACATGATTTCTGAGCCGATGGTACATTCGACACAAACCGTGCACCTTTCCTGCAATGTGATTACCGCTATCTCCAAATGGACTCAAACAAGCTTCCACTTGAGCCTCGTAACCTAGGAGTATCGTCGGGTGCGTCCAAAACGATTTCTGAGCCTATGGTACGTTTGGCATAAACCGTGCACCTATATTGCACCGACACAAACACTGTCTCCAAATGGACCAAAATGAGATTCCACAAGACCCACTCACTTAGGAGTTCCATCGGGTGCGTCCAAGATGATTTCCTATCCGATGGTACATTCAACACAAACCGTGCACCTTTCTTGCAATGTGATTACCGCTATCTCCAAACGGACTCAAACAAGCTTCCACTTGAGGCTCGTCACCTAAGAGTATCGTCGGGTGCGTCTAAAATGATTTCTGATCCTGTGGTACGTTTGGCACAAACCGTGCACCTATATTGCCCCGACACAAACATTGTCTCCAAATGGACCAAAATGAGATTCCACAAGACCCACTCACTTAGGAGTTCCATCGGGTGCGTAGAAAACGATTTCTGAGCCTATTGTACGTTCATTGCAAACCGTGCACCTATATTGCACCGACACAAACAATGTCTCCAAATGGACCAAAATGAGATTCCACAAGACCCACTCACTTAGGAGTTCCATCGGGTGCGTCCAAGACGATTTCCTATCCGATGGTACATTCAACACAAACCGTGCACCTTTCTTGCAATGTGATTACCGCTATCTCCAAACGGACTCAAACAAGCTTCCACTTGAGGCTCGTCACCTAAGAGTATCATCGGGTGCGTCCAAAACGATTTCTGATCCTGTGGTACGTTTGGCACAAACCGTGCACCTATATTGCACCGACACAAACACCGTCTCCAAATGGACCAAAATGAGATTCCACAGGACCCACTCACTTAGGAGTTCCATCGGGTGCGTAGAAAACGATTTCTGAGCCTATTGTACATTCATTGCAAACTATGCACCTATATTGCACCGACATTAACACTGTCTCCAAATGGACTGAAACGAGATTCCACATGACCCACTCACCTAGGAGTTCCATCGGGTGCGTCCAACATGATTTCTGAGCCGATGGTACATTCGACACAAACCGCGCACCTTTCCTGCAATGTGATTACCGCTATCTCCAAACGGACTCAAACAAGCTTCCACTTGAGCCTCGTCACCTAGGAGTATCATCGGGTGTGTCCAAAACGATTTCTGAGCCTATGGTACGTTTGGCATAAACCGTGCACCTATATTGCACCGACACAAACACTGTCTCCAAATGGACCAAAATGAGATTCCACAAGACCCACTCACTTAGAAGTTCCATCGGGTGCGTCCAAGATGATTTCCTATCCGATGGTACATTCAACACAAACCGTGCACCTTTCTTGCAATGTGATTACCGCTATCTCCAAACGGACTCAAACAAGCTTCCACTTGAGGCTCGTCACCTATGAGTATCGTCGGGTGCGTCCAAAACGATTTCTGATCCTGTGGTACGTTTGGCACAAACCGTGCACCTATATTGCACCGACACAAACACTATCTCCAAATGGACCAAAATGAGATTCCACAAGACCCACTCACTTAGGAGTTCCATCGGGTGCGTAGAAAACGATTTCTGAGCCTATTGTACGTTCATTGCAAACTATGCACCTATATTGCACCGACACTAACACTGTCTCCAAATGGACTGAAACGAGATTCCACATGACCCACTCACCTAGGAGTTCCATCGGGTGCGTCCAACATGATTTCTGAGCCGATGGTACATTCGACACAAACCATGCACCTTTCCTGCAATGTGATTACCGCTATCTCCAAACGGACTCAAACAAGCTTCCACTTGAGCCTCGTCACCAAGGAGTATCGTCGGGTGCGTCCAAAACGATTTCTGAGCCTATGGTACGTTTGGCATAAACCGTGCACCTATATTGCACCGACACAAACACTGTCTCCAAATGGACCAAAATGAGATTCCACAAGACCCACTCACTTAGGAGTTCCATCGGGTGCGTCCAAGACGATTTCCTATCCGATGGTACATTCAACACAAACCGTGCACCTTTCTTGCAATGTGATTACCGCTATCTCCAAACAGACTCAAACAAGCTTCCACTTGAGGCTCGTCACCTAAGAGTATCGTCGGGTGCGTCTAAAATGATTTCTGATCCTGTGGTACGTTTGGCACAAACCGTGCACCTATATTGCCCCGACACAAACATTGTCTCCAAATGGACCAAAATGAGATTCCACAAGACCCACTCACTTAGGAGTTCCATCGGGTGCGTAGAAAACGATTTCTGAGCCTATTGTACGTTCATTGCAAACCGTGCGCCTATATTGCACCGACACAAACATTGTCTCCAAATGGACCAAAATGAGATTCCACAAGACCCACTCACTTAGGAGTTCCATCGGGTGCGTCCAAGACGATTTCCTATCCGATGGTACATTCAACACAAACCATGCACCTTTCTTGCAATGTGATTACCGCTATCTCCAAACGGACTCAAACAAGCTTCCACTTGAGGCTCGTCACCTAAGAGTATCGTCGGGTGCGTCCAAAACGATTTCTGATCCTGTGGTACGTTTGGCACAAACCGTGCACCTATATTGCACCGACACAAACACTGTCTCCAAATGGACCAAAATGAGATTCCACAAGACCCACTCACTTAGGAGTTCCATCGGGTGCATAAAAAACGATTTCTGAGCCTATGGTACGTTTGGCATAAACCGTGCACCTATATTGCACCGACACAAACACTGTCTCCAAATGGACCAAAATGTGATTCCACAAGACCCACTCACTTAGAAGTTCCATCGGGTGCGTCCAAGATGATTTCCTATCCGATGGTACATTCAACACAAACCGTGCACCTTTCTTGCAATGTGATTACCGCTATCTCCAAACGGACTCAAACAAGCTTCCACTTGAGGCTCGTCACCTAAGAGTATCATCGGGTGCGTCCAAAATAATTTCTGATCCTGTGGTACGTTTGGCACAAACCGTGCACCTATATTGCACCGACACAAACACTGTCTCCAAATGGACCAAAATGAGATTCCACAAGACCAACTCACTTAGGAGTTCCATCGGGTGCGTAGAAAACGATTTCTGAGCCTATTGTACGTTCATTGCAAACTGTGGACGCACCGACACTAACACTGTCTCCAAATGGACTGAAACGAGATTCCACATGACCCACTCACCTAGGAGTTCCATCGGGTGCGTCCAACATGATTTCTGAGCCGATGGTACATTCGACACAAACCGCGCACCTTTCTTGCAATGTGATTACCGCTATCTCCAAACGGACTCAAACAAGCTTCCACTTGAGCCTCGTCACCTAGGAGTTTCATCGGGTGTGTCCAAAATGATTTCTGAGCCTATGGTACGTTTGGCATAAACCGTGCACCTATATTGCACCGACACAAACACTGTCTCCAAATGGACCAAAATGTGATTCCACAAGACCCACTCACTTAGAAGTTCCATCGGGTGCGTCCAAGATGATTTCCTATCCGATGGTACATTCAACACAAACCGTGCACCTTTCTTGCAATGTGATTACCGCTATCTCCAAACGGACTCAAACAAGCTTCCACTTGAGGCTCGTCACCTAAGAGTATCATCTGGTGCGTCCAAAATGATTTCTGATCCTGTGGTACGTTTGGCACAACCCGTGCACCTATATTGCACCGACACAAACACTGTCTCCAAATGGACCAAAATGAGATTCCACAAGACCAACTCACTTAGGAGTTCCATCGAGTGCGTAGAAAACGATTTCTGAGCCTATTGTACGTTCATTGCAAAACTGTGCACCTATATTGCACCGACACTAACACTGTCTCCAAATGGACTGAAACGAGATTCCACATGACCCACTCACCTAGGAGTTCCATCGGGTGCGTCCAACATGATTTCTGAGCCGATGGTACATTCGACACAAACCGCGCACCTTTCCTGCAATGTGATTACCGCTATCTCCAAACGGACACAAACAAGCTTCCACTTGAGCCTCGTCACCTAGGAGTATCATCGGGTGTGTCCAAAACGATTTCTGAGCCTATGGTACATTTGGCATAAACCGTGCACCTATATTGCACCGACACAAACACTGTCTCCAAATGGACCAAAATGTGATTCCACAAGACCCACTCACTTAGAAGTTCCATCGGGTGCGTCCAAGATGATTTCCTATCCGATGGTACATTCAACACAAACCGTGCACCTTTCTTGCAATGTGATTACCGCTATCTCCAAACGGACTCAAACAAGTGCACCTATATTGCACGACACAAACACTGTCTCCAAATGGACCAAAATGAGATTCCACAAGACCAACTCACTTAGGAGTTCCATCGAGTGCGTAGAAAACGATTTCTGAGCCTATTGTACGTTCATTGCAAACTGTGCACCTATATTGCACCGACACTAACACTGTCTCCAAATGGACTGAAACGAGATTCCACATGACCCACTCACCTAGGAGTTCCATCGGGTGCGTCCAACATGATTTCTGAGCCGATGGTACATTCGACACAAACCGCGCACCTTTCCTGCAATGTGATTACCGCTATCTCCAAACGGACACAAACAAGCTTCCACTTGAGCCTCGTCACCTAGGAGTATCATCGGGTGTGTCCAAAACGATTTCTGAGCCTATGGTACATTTGGCATAAACCGTGCACCTATATTGCACCGACACAAACACTGTCTCCAAATGGACCAAAATGTGATTCCACAAGACCCACTCACTTAGAAGTTCCATCGGTGCGTCCAAGATGATTTCCTATCCGATGGTACATTCAACACAAACCGTGCACCTTTCTTGCAATGTGATTACCGCTATCTCCAAACGGACTCAAACAAGCTTCCACTTGAGGCTCGTCACCTAAGAGTATCGTCGGGTGCGTCCATAACGATTTCTGATCCTGTGGTACGTTTGGCACAAACCGTGCACCTATATTGCACCGACACAAACACCGTCTCCAAATGGACCAAAATGAGATTCCACAAGACCCACTCACTTAGGAGTTCCATCGGGTGCGTAGAAAACGATTTCTGAGCCTATTGTACGTTCATTGCAAACCGTGCACCTATATTGCACCGACACTAACACTGTCTCCAAATGGACTGAAACGAGATTCCACATGACCCACTCACCTAGGAGTTCCATCGGGTGCGTCCAACATGATTTCTGAGCCGATGGTACATTCGACACAAACCATGCACCTTTCCTGCAATGTGATTACCGCTATCTCCAAACGGACTCAAACAAGCTTCCACTTGAGCCTCGTCACCTAGGAGTATCGTCGGGTGCGTCCAAAACGATTTCTGAGCCTGTGGTACGTTTGGCACAAACCGTGCACCTATATTGCCCCGACACAAACATTGTCTCCAAATGGACCAAAATGAGATTCCACAAGACCCACTCACTTAGGAGTTCCATCGGGTGCATAGAAAACGATTTCTGAGCCTATTGTACGTTCATTGCAAACCGTGCGCCTATATTGCACCGACACAAACACTGTCTCCAAATGGACCAAAATGAGATTCCACAAGACCCACTCACTTAGGAGTTCCATCGGGTGCGTCCAAGACGATTTCCTATCCGATGGTACATTCAACACAAACCGTGCACCTTTCTTGCAATGTGATTACCGCTATCTCCAAACGGACTCAAACAAGCTTCCACTTGAGGCTCGTCACCTAAGAGTATCGTCGGGTGCATCCAAAACGATTTCTGATCCTATGGTACGTTTGGCACAAACCGTGCACCTATATTGCACCGACACAAACACTGTCTCCAAATGGACCAAAATGAGATTCCACAAGACCCACTCACTTAGGAGTTCCATCGGGTGCATAAAAAACGATTTCTGAGCCTATGGTACGTTTGGCATAAACCGTGCACCTATATTGCACCGACACAAACACTGTCTCCAAATGGACCAAAATGTGATTCCACAAGACCCACTCACTTAGAAGTTCCATCGGGTGCGTCCAAGATGATTTCCTATCCGATGGTACATTCAACACAAACCATGCACCTTTCTTGCAATGTGATTACCGCTATCTCCAAACGGACTCAAACAAGCTTCCACTTGAGGCTCGTCACCTAAGAGTATCATCGGGTGCGTCCAAAATAATTTCTGATCCTGTGGTACGTTTGGCACAAACCGTGCACCTATATTGCACCGACACAAACACTGTCTCCAAATGGACCAAAATGAGATTCCACAAGACCAACTCACTTAGGAGTTCCATCGGGTGCGTAGAAAATGATTTCTGAGCCTATTGTACGTTCATTGCAAACTGTGGACGCACCGACACTAACACTGTCTCCAAATGGACTGAAACGAGATTCCACATGACCCACTCACCTAGGAGTTCCATCGGGTGCGTCCAACATGATTTCTGAGCCGATGGTACATTCGACACAAACCGCGCACCTTTCTTGCAATGTGATTACCGCTATCTCCAAACGGACTCAAACAAGCTTCCACTTGAGCCTCGTCACCTAGGAGTTTCATCGGGTGTGTCCAAAATGATTTCTGAGCCTATGGTACGTTTGGCATAAACCGTGCACCTATATTGCACCGACACAAACACTGGCTCCAAATGGACCAAAATGTGATTCCACAAGACCCACTCACTTAGAAGTTCCATCGGGTGCGTCCAAGATGATTTCCTATCCGATGGTACATTCAACACAAACCGTGCACCTTTCTTGCAATGTGATTACCGCTATCTCCAAACGGACTCAAACAAGCTTCCACTTGAGGCTCGTCACCTAAGAGTATCGTCGGGTGCGTCCAAAACGATTTCTGATCCTGTGGTACGTTTGGCACAAACCGTGCACCTATATTGCACCGACACAAACACTGTCTCCAAATGGACCAAAATGAGATTCCACAAGACCCACTCACTTAGGAGTTCCATCGGGTGCGTAGAAAACGATTTCTGAGCCTATTGTACGTTCATTGCAAACTGTGCACCTATATTGCACCGACACTAACACTGTCTCCAAATGGACTGAAACGAGATTCCACATGACCCACTCACCTAGGAGTTCCATCGGGTGCGTCCAACATGATTTCTGAGCCGATGGTACATTCGACACAAACCGCGCACCTTTCCTGCAATGTGATTACCGCTATCTCCAAACGGACACAAACAAGCTTCCACTTGAGCCTCGTCACCTAGGAGTATCATCGGGTGTGTCCAAAACGATTTCTGAGCCTATGGTACATTTGGCATAAACCGTGCACCTATATTGCACCGACACAAACACTGTCTCCAAATGGACCAAAATGAGATTCCACAAGACCCACTCACTTAGAAGTTCCATCGGGTGCGTCCAAGATGATTTCCTATCCGATGGTACATTCAACACAAACCGTGCACCTTTCTTGCAATGTGATTACCGCTATCTCCAAACGGACTCAAACAAGCTTCCACTTGATGCTCGTCACCTAAGAGTATCGTCGGGTGCGTCCATAACGATTTCTGATCCTGTGGTACGTTTGGCACAAACCGTGCACCTATATTGCACCGACACAAACACCGTCTCCAAATGGACCAAAATGAGATTCCACAAGACCCACTCACTTAGGAGTTCCATCGGGTGCGTAGAAAACGATTTCTGAGCCTATTGTACGTTCATTGCAAACTATGCACCTATATTGCACCGACACTAACACTGTCTCCAAATGGACTAAAACGAGATTCCACATGACCCACTCACCTAGGAGTTCCATCGGGTGCGTCCAACATCATTTCTGAGCCGATGGTACATTCGACACAAACCGCGCACCTTTCCTGCAATGTGATTACCGCTATCTCCAAACGGACTCAAACAAGCTTCCACTTGAGCCTCGTCACCTAGGAGTATCGTCGGGTGCGTCCAAAACAATTTCTGAGCCTATGGTACGTTTGGCATAAACCGTGCACCTATATTGCACCGACCCAAACACTGTCTCCAAATGGACCAAAATGAGATTCCACAAGACCCACTCACTTAGGAGTTCCATCGGGTGCGTCCAAGACGATTTCCTATCCGATGGTACATTCAACACAAATCGTGCACCTTTCTTGCAATGTGATTACCGCTATCTCCAAACGGACTCAAACAAGCTTCCACTTGAGGCTCGTCACCTAAGAGTATCGTCGGGTGCGTCCAAAATGATTTCTGATCCTGTGGTACGTTTGGCACAAACCGTGCACCTATATTGCACCGACACAAACACCGTCTCCAAATGGACCAAAATGAGATTCCACAGGACCAACTCACTTAGGAGTTCCATCGGGTGCGTAGAAAACGATTTCTGAGCCTATTGTACGTTCATTGCAAACTATGCACCTATATTGCACCGACACTAACACTGTCTCCAAATGGACTGAAACGAGATTCCACATGACCCACTCACCTAGGAGTTCCATCGGGTGCGTCCAACATGATTTCTGAGCCGATGGTACATTCGACACAAACCGCGCACCTTTCCTGCAATGTGATTACCGCTATCTCCAAACGGACTCAAACAAGCTTCCACTTGAGCCTCGTCACCTAGGAGTATCATCGGGTGTGTCCAAAACGATTTCTGAGCCTATGGTACGTTTGGCATAAACCGTGCACCTATATTGCACCGACACAAACACTGTCTCCAAATGGACCAAAATGAGATTCCACAAGACCCACTCACTTAGAAGTTCCATTGGGTGCGTCCAAGATGATTTCCTATCCGATGGTACATTCAACACAAACCGTGCACCTTTCTTGCAATGTGATTACCGCTATCTCCAAACGGACTCAAACAAGCTTCCACTTGAGGCTCGTCACCTAAGAGTATCGTCGGGTGCGTCCAAAACGATTTCTGATCCTGTGGTACGTTTGGCACAAACCGTGCACCTATATTGCACCGACACAAACACTATCTCCAAATGGACCAAAATGAGATTCCACAAGACCCACTCACTTAGGAGTTCCATCGGGTGCGTAGAAAACGATTTCTGAGCCTATTGTACGTTCATTGCAAACTATGCACCTATATTGCACCGACACTAACACTGTCTCCAAATGGACTGAAACGAGATTCCACATGACCCACTCACCAAGGAGTTCCATCGGGTGCGTCCAACATGATTTCTGAGCCGATGGTACATTCGACACAAACCGTGCACCTTTCCTGCAATGTGATTACCGCTATCTCCAAACGGACTCAAACAAGCTTCCACTTGAGCCTCGTCACCTAGGAGTATCGTCGGGTGCGTCCAAAACGATTTCTGAGCCTATGGTACGTTTGGCATAAACCGTGCACCTATATTGCACCGACACAAACACTGTCTCCAAATGGACCAAAATGAGATTCCACAAGACCCACTCACTTAGGAGTTCCATCGGGTGCGTCCAAGACGATTTCCTATCCGATGGTACATTCAACACAAACCGTGCACCTTTCTTGCAATGTGATTACCGCTATCTCCAAACGGACTCAAACAAGCTTCCACTTGAGCCTCGTCACCTAGGAGTATCATCGGGTGTGTCCAAAACGATTTCTGAGCCTATGGTACGTTTGGCACAAACCGTGCACCTATATTGCACCGACACAAACACTGTCTCCAAATGGACCAAAATGAGATTCCACAAGACCCACTCACTTAGGAGTTCCATCGGGTGCGTCCAAGACGATTTCCTATCCGATGGTACATTCAACACAAACCGTGCACCTTTCTTGCAATGTGATTACCGCTATCTCCAAACAGACTCAAACAAGCTTCCACTTGAGGCTCGTCACCTAAGAGTATCGTCGGGTGCGTCTAAAATGATTTCTGATCCTGTGGTACGTTTGGCACAAACCGTGCACCTATATTGCCCCGACACAAACATTGTCTCCAAATGGACCAAAATGAGATTCCACAAGACCCACTCACTTAGGAGTTCCATCGGGTGCGTAGAAAACGATTTCTGAGCCTATTGTACGTTCATTGCAAACCGTGCGCCTATATTGCACCGACACAAACACTGTCTCCAAATGGACCAAAATGAGATTCCACAAGACCCACTCACTTAGGAGTTCCATCGGGTGCGTCCAAGACGATTTCCTATCCGATGGTACATTCAACACAAACCGTGCACCTTTCTTGCAATGTGATTACCGCTATCTCCAAACGGACTCAAACAAGCTTCCACTTGAGGCTCGTCACCTAAGAGTATCGTCGGGTGCGTCCAAAACGATTTCTGATCCTGTGGTACGTTTGGCACAAACCGTGCACCTATATTGCACCGACACAAACACTGTCTCCAAATGGACCAAAATGAGATTCCACAAGACCCACTCACTTAGGAGTTCCATCGGGTGCATAAAAAACGATTTCTGAGCCTATGGTACGTTTGGCATAAACCGTGCACCTATATTGCACCGACACAAACACTGTCTCCAAATGGACCAAAATGTGATTCCACAAGACCCACTCACTTAGAAGTTCCATCGGGTGCGTCCAAGATGATTTCCTATCCGATGGTACATTCAACACAAACCGTGCACCTTTCTTGCAATGTGATTACCGCTATCTCCAAACGGACTCAAACAAGCTTCCACTTGAGGCTCGTCACCTAAGAGTATCATCGGGTGCGTCCAAAATAATTTCTGATCCTGTGGTACGTTTGGCACAAACCGTGCACCTATATTGCACCGACACAAACACTGTCTCCAAATGGACCAAAATGAGATTCCACAAGACCAACTCACTTAGGAGTTCCATCGGGTGCGTAGAAAACGATTTCTGAGCCTATTGTACGTTCATTGCAAACTGTGGACGCACCGACACTAACACTGTCTCCAAATGGACTGAAACGAGATTCCACATGACCCACTCACCTAGGAGTTCCATCGGGTGCGTCCAACATGATTTCTGAGCCGATGGTACATTCGACACAATCCGCGCACCTTTCTTGCAATGTGATTACCGCTATCTCCAAACGGACTCAAACAAGCTTCCACTTGAGCCTCGTCACCTAGGAGTTTCATCGGGTGTGTCCAAAATGATTTCTGAGCCTATGGTACGTTTGGCATAAACCGTGCACCTATATTGCACCGACACAAACACTGTCTCCAAATGGACCAAAATGTGATTCCACAAGACCCACTCACTTAGAAGTTCCATCGGGTGCGTCCAAGATGATTTCCTATCCGATGGTACATTCAACACAAACCGTGCACCTTTCTTGCAATGTGATTACCGCTATCTCCAAACGGACTCAAACAAGCTTCCACTTGAGGCTCGTCACCTAAGAGTATCGTCGGGTGCGTCCAAAACGATTTCTGATCCTGTGGTACGTTTGGCACAAACCGTGCACCTATATTGCACCGACACAAACACTGTCTCCAAATGGACCAAAATGAGATTCCACAAGACCCACTCACTTAGGAGTTCCATCGGGTGTGTAGAAAACGATTTCTGAGCCTATTGTACGTTCATTGCAAACTGTGCACCTATATTGCACCGACACTAACACTGTCTCCAAATGGACTGAAACGAGATTCCACATGACCCACTCACCTAGGAGTTCCATCGGGTGCGTCCAACATGATTTCTGAGCCGATGGTACATTCGACACAAACCGCGCACCTTTCCTGCAATGTGATTACCGCTATCTCCAAACGGACACAAACAAGCTTCCACTTGAGCCTCGTCACCTAGGAGTATCATCGGGTGTGTCCAAAACGATTTCTGAGCCTATGGTACATTTGGCATAAACCGTGCACCTATATTGCACCGACACAAACACTGTCTCCAAATGGACCAAAATGAGATTCCACAAGACCCACTCACTTAGAAGTTCCATCGGGTGCGTCCAAGATGATTTCCTATCCGATGGTACATTCAACACAAACCGTGCACCTTTCTTGCAATGTGATTACCGCTATCTCCAAACGGACTCAAACAAGCTTCCACTTGAGGCTCGTCACCTAAGAGTATCGTCGGGTGCGTCCATAACGATTTCTGATCCTGTGGTACGTTTGGCACAAACCGTGCACCTATATTGCACCGACACAAACACCGTCTCCAAATGGACCAAAATGAGATTCCACAAGACCCACTCACTTAGGAGTTCCATCGGGTGCGTAGAAAACGATTTCTGAGCCTATTGTACGTTCATTGCAAACTATGCACCTATATTGCACCGACACTAACACTGTCTCCAAATGGACTAAAACGAGATTCCACATGACCCACTCACCTAGGAGTTCCATCGGGTGCGTCCAACATGATTTCTGAGCCGATGGTACATTCGACACAAACCGCGCACCTTTCCTGCAATGTGATTACCGCTATCTCCAAACGGACTCAAACAAGCTTCCACTTGAGCCTCGTCACCTAGGAGTATCGTCGGGTGCGTCCAAAACAATTTCTGAGCCTATGGTACGTTTGGCATAAACCGTGCACCTATATTGCACCGACCCAAACACTGTCTCCAAATGGACCAAAATGAGATTCCACAAGACCCACTCACTTAGAAGTTCCATCGGGTGCGTCCAAGATGATTTCCTATCCGATGGTACATTCAACACAAACCGTGCACCTTTCTTGCAATGTGATTACCGCTATCTCCAAACGGACTCAAACAAGCTTCCACTTGAGGCTCGTCACCTAAGAGTATCGTCGGTTGCGTCCAAAACGATTTCTGATCCTGTGGTACGTTTGGCACAAACCGTGCACCTATATTGCACCGACACAAACACTATCTCCAAATGGACCAAAATGAGATTCCACAAGACCCACTCACTTAGGAGTTCCATCGGGTGCGTAGAAAACGATTTCTGAGCCTATTGTACATTCATTGCAAACTATGCACCTATATTGCACCGACACTAACACTGTCTCCAAATGGACTGAAACAAGATTCCACATGACCCACTCACCTAGGAGTTCCATCGGGTGCGTCCAACATGATTTCTGAGCCGATGGTACATTCGACACAAACCGTGCACCTTTCCTGCAATGTGATTACCGCTATCTCCAAACGGACTCAAACAAGCTTCCACTTGAGCCTCGTCACCTAGGAGTATCGTCGGGTGCGTCCAAAACGATTTCTGAGCCTATGGTACGTTTGGCATAAACCGTGCACCTATATTGCACCGACACAAACACTGTCTCCAAATGGACCAAAATGAGATTCCACAAGACCCACTCACTTAGGAGTTCCATCGGGTGCGTCCAAGACGATTTCCTATCCGATGGTACATTCAACACAAACCGTGCACCTTTCTTGCAATGTGATTACCGCTATCTCCAAACGGACTCAAACAAGCTTCCACTTGAGCCTCGTCACCTAGGAGTATCATCGGGTGTGTCCAAAACGATTTCTGAGCCTATGGTACGTTTGGCACAAACCGTGCACCTATATTGCACCGACACAAACACTGTCTCCAAATGGACCAAAATGAGATTCCACAAGACCCACTCACTTAGGAGTTCCATCGGGTGCGTCCAAGACGATTTCCTATCCGATGGTACATTCAACACAAACCGTGCACCTTTCTTGCAATGTGATTACCGCTATCTCCAAACGGACTCAAACAAGCTTCCACTTGAGGCTCGTCACCTAAGAGTATCGTCGGGTGCGTCCAAAACGATTTCTGATCCTGTGGTACGTTTGGCACAAACCGTGCACCTATATTGCACCGACACAAACACTGTCTCCAAATGGACCAAAATGAGATTCCACAAGAGCCCACTCACTTAGGAGTTCCATCGGGTGCGTAGAAAATGATTTCTGAGCCTATTGTACGTTCATTGCAAACTATGCACCTATATTGCACCGACACTAACACTGTCTCCAAATGGACTGAAACGAGATTCCACATGACCCACTCACCTAGGAGTTCCATCGGGTGCGTCCAACATGATTTCTGAGCCGATGGTACATTCGACACAAACCGCGCACCTTTCCTGCAATGTGATTACCGCTATCTTCAAACGGACTCAAACAAGCTTCCACTTGAGCCTCATCACCTAGGAGTATCGTCGGGTGCGTCCAAAACGATTTATGAGCCTATGGTACGTTTGGCATAAACCGTGCACCTATATTGCACCGACACAAACACTGTCTCCAAATGGACCAAAATGAGATTCCACAAGACCCACTCACTTAGGAGTTCCATCGGGTGCGTCCAAGACGATTTCCTATCCGATGGTACATTCAACACAAACCGTGCACCTTTCTTGCAATGTGATTACCGCTATCTCCAAACGGACTCAAACAATCTTCCACTTGAGGCTCGTCACCTAAGAGTATCGTCGGGTGCGTCTAAAATGATTTCTAATCCTGTGGTACGTTTGGCACAAACCGTGCACCTATATTGCCCCGACACAAACACTGTCTCCAAATGGACCAAAATGAGATTCCACAAGACCCACTCACTTAGGAGTTCCATCGGGTGCGTAGAAAACGATTTCTGAGCCTATTGTACGTTCATTGCAAACTGTGCACCTATATTGCACCGACACTAACACTGTCTCCAAATGGATTGAAACGAGATTCCACATGACCCACTCACCTAGGAGTTCCATCGGGTGCGTCCAACATGATTTCTGAGCCGATGGTACATTCGACACAAACCGCGCACCTTTCCTGCAATGTGATTACCGCTATCTCCAAACGGACTCAAACAAGCTTCCACTTGAGCCTCGTCACCTAGGTGTATCGTCGGGTGCGTCCAAAATGATTTCTGAGCCTATGGTACGTTTGGCACAAACCGTGCACCTATATTGCACCGACACAAACACTGTCTCCAAATGGACCAAAATGAGATTCCACAAGACCCACTCACTTAGGAGTTCCATTGGGTGTGTAGAAAACGATTTCTGAGCCTATTGTACGTTCATTGCAAACTATGCACCTATATTGCACCGACACTAACACTGTCTCCAAATGGACTGAAACGAGATTCCACATGACCCACTCACCTAGGAGTTCCATCGGGTGCGTCCAACATGATTTCTGAGCCGATGGTACATTCGACACAAACCACGCACCTTTCCTGCATTGTGATTACCGCTATCTCCAAACAGACTCAAACATGCTTCCACTTGAGCCTCGTCACCTAGGAGTATCATCGGGTGTGTCCAAAACGATTTCTGAGCCTATGGTACGTTTGGCACAAACCGTGCACCTATATTGCCCCGACACAAACACTGTCTCCAAATGGACCAAAATGAGATTCCACAAGACCCACTCACTTAGGAGTTCCATCGGGTGCGTCCAAGACCATTTCCTATCCGATGGTACATTCAACACAAACTGTGCACCTTTCTTGCAATGTGATTACCGCTATCTCCAAACGGACTCAAACAAGCGTCCACTTGAGGCTCGTCACCTAAGAGTATCGTCGGGTGCGTCCAAAACGATTTCTGATCCTGTGGTACGTTTGGCACAAACCGTGCACCTATATTGCACCGACACAAACACTGTCTCCAAATGGACCAAAATGAGATTCCACAAGACCCACTCACTTAGGAGTTCCATCGGGTGCGTAGAAAACGATTTCTGAGCCTATTGTACGTTCATTGCAAACTGTGCACCTATATTGCACCGACACTAACACTGTCTCCAAATGGACTGAAACGAGATTCCACATGACCCACTCACCTAGGAGTTCCATCGGGTGCGTCCAACATGATTTCTGAGCCGATGGTACATTCGACACAAACCGTGCACCTTTCCTGCAATGTGACTACCGCTATCTCCAAACGGACTCAAACAAGCTTCCACTTGAGCCTCGTCACCTAGGTGTATCGTCAGGTGCGTCCAAAATGATTTCTGAGCCTATGGTACGTTTGGCACAAACCGTGCACCTATATTGCACCGACACAAACATTGTCTCCAAATGGACCAAAATGAGATTCCACAAGACCCACTCACTTAGGAGTTCCATCGGGTGCGTAGAAAACGATTTCTGAGCCTATTGTACGTTCATTGCAAACTATGCACCTATATTGCACCGACACTAACACTGTCTCCAAATGGACTGAAACGAGATTCCACATGACCCACTCACCTAGGAGTTCCATCGGGTGCGTCCAACATGATTTCTGAGCCGATGGTACATTCGACACAAACCGCGCACCTTTCCTGCAATGTGATTACCGCTATCTCCAAACGGACTCAAACAAGCTTCCACTTGAGCCTCGTCACCTAGGAGTATCGTCGGGTGCGTCCAAAACGATTTCTGAGCCTATGGTACGTTTGGCATAAACCGTGCACCTATATTGCACCGACACAAACACTGTCTCCAAATGGACCAAAATGAGATTCCACAAGACCCACTCACTTAGGAGTTCCATCGGGTGCGTCCAAGACGATTTCCTATCCGATGGTACATTCAACACAAACCGTGCACCTTTCTTGCAATGTGATTACCGCTATCTCCAAACGGACTCAAACAAGCTTCCACTTGAGGCTCGTCACCTAAGAGTATCGTCGGGTGCGTCTAAAATGATTTCTGATCCTGTGGTACGTTTGGCACAAACCGTGCACCTATATTGCCCCGACACAAACACTGTCTCCAAATGGACCAAAATGAGATTCCACAAGACCCACTCACTTAGGAGTTCCATCGGGTGCGTAGAAAATGATTTCTGAGCCTATTGTACGTTCATTGCAAACTGTGCACCTATATTGCACCGACACTAACACTGTCTCCAAATGGATTGAAACGAGATTCCACATGACCCACTCACCTAGGAGTTCCATCGGGTGCGTCCAACATGATTTCTGAGCCGATGGTACATTCGACACAAACCGCGCACCTTTCCTGCAATGTGATTACCGCTATCTCCAAACGGACTCAAACAAGCTTCCACTTGAGCCTCGTCACCTAGGTGTATCGTCGGGTGCGTCCAAAATGATTTCTGAGCCTATGGTACGTTTGGCACAAACCGTGCACCTATATTGCACCGACACAAACACTGTCTCCAAATGGACCAAAATGAGATTCCACAAGACCCACTCACTTAGGAGTTCCATCGGGTGTGTAGAAAACGAATTCTGAGCCTATTGTACGTTCATTGCAAACTATGCACCTATATTGCACCGACACTAACACTGTCTCCAAATGGACTGAAACGAGATTCCACATGACCCACTCACCTAGGAGTTCCATCGGGTGCGTCCAACATGATTTCTGAGCCGATGGTACATTCGACACAAACCGCGCACCTTTCCTGCAATGTGATTACCGCTATCTCCAAACAGACTCAAACATGCTTCCACTTGAGCCTCGTCACCTAGGAGTATCATCGGGTGTGTCCAAAACGATTTCTGAGCCTATGGTACGTTTGGCACAAACCGTGCACCTATATTGCCCCGACACAAACACTGTCTCCAAATGGACCAAAATGAGATTCCACAAGACCCACTCACTTAGGAGTTCCATCGGGTGCGTCCAAGACGATTTCCTATCCGATGGTACATTCAACACAAACCGTGCACCTTTCTTGCAATGTGATTACCGCTATCTCCAAACGGACTCAAACAAGCTTCCACTTGAGGCTCGTCACCTAAGAGTATCGTCGGGTGCGTCTAAAATGATTTCTGATCCTGTGGTACGTTTGGCACAAACCGTGCACCTATATTGCCCCGACACAAACACTGTCTCCAAATGGACCAAAATGAGATTCCACAAGACCCACTCACTTAGGAGTTCCATCGGGTGCGTAGAAAACGATTTCTGAGCCTATTGTACGTTCATTGCAAACTGTGCACCTATATTGCACCGACACTAACACTGTCTCCAAATGGACTGAAACGAGATTCCACATGACCCACTCACCTAGGAGTTCCATCGGGTGCGTCCAATATGATTTCTGAGCCGATGGTACATTCGACACAAACCGCGCACCTTTCCTGCAATGTGATTACCGCTATCTCCAAACGGACTCAAACAAGCTTCCACTTGAGCCTCGTCACCTAGGTGTATCGTCGGGTGCGTCCAAAACGATTTCTGAGCCTATGGTACGTTTGGCACAAACCGTGCACCTATATTGCACCAACACAAACACTGTCTCCAAATGGACCAAAATGAGATTCCACAAGACCCACTCACTTAGGAGTTCCATCGGGTGTGTAGAAAACGATTTCTGAGCCTATTGTACGTTCATTGCAAACTATGCACCTATATTGCACCGACACTAACACTGTCTCCAAATGGACTGAAACGAGATTCCACATGACCCACTCACCTAGGAGTTCCATCGGGTGCGTCCAACATGATTTCTGAGCCGATGGTACATTCGACACAAACCGCGCATCTTTCCTGCAATGTGATTACCGCTATCTCCAAACGGACTCAAACAAGCTTCCACTTGAGCCTCGTCACCTAGGAGTATCGTCGAGTGCGTCCAAAACGATTTCTGAGCCTATGGTACGTTTGGCATAAACCGTGCACCTATATTGCACCAACACAAACACTGTCTCCAAATGGACCAAAATGAGATTCCACAAGACCCACTCACTTAGGAGTTCCATCGGGTGCGTCCAAGACGATTTCCTATCCGATGGTACATTCAACACAAACCGTGCACCTTTCTTGCAATGTGATTACCGCTATCTCCAAACGGACTCAAACAAGCTTCCACTTGAGGCTCGTCACCTAAGAGTATCGTCGGGTGCGTCTAAAATGATTTCTGATCCTGTGGTACGTTTGGCACAAACCGTGCACCTATATTGCCCCGACACAAACACTGTCTCCAAATGGACCAAAATGAGATTCCACAAGACCCACTCACTTAGGAGTTCCATCGGGTGCGTAGAAAATGATTTCTGAGCCTATTGTACGTTCATTGCAAACTGTGCACCTATATTGCACCGACACTAACACTGTCTCCAAATGGATTGAAACGAGATTCCACATGACCCACTCACCTAGGAGTTCCATCGGGTGCGTCCAATATGATTTCTGAGCCGATGGTACATTCGACACAAACCGCGCACCTTTCCTGCAATGTGATTACCGCTATCTCCAAACGGACTCAAACAAGCTTCCACTTGAGCCTCGTCACCTAGGTGTATCGTCGGGTGCGTCCAAAATGATTTCTGAGCCTATGGTACGTTTGGCACAAACCGTGCACCTATATTGCACCGACAGAAACACTGTCTCCAAATGGACCAAAATGAGATTCCACAAGACCCACTCACTTAGGAGTTCCATCGGGTGTGTAGAAAACGATTTCTGAGCCTATTGTACGTTCATTGCAAACTATGCACCTATATTGCACCGACATTAACACTGTCTCCAAATGGACTGAAACGAGATTCCACATGACCCACTCACCTAGGAGTTCCATCGGGTGCGTCCAACATGATTTCTGAGCCGATGGTACATTCGACACAAACCGCGCACCTTTCCTGCAATGTGATTACCGCTATCTCCAAACAGACTCAAACAAGCTTCCACTTGAGCCTCATCACCTAGGAGTATCATCGGGTGTGTCCAAAACGATTTCTGAGCCTATGGTACGTTTGGCACAAACCGTGCACCTATATTGCCCCGACACAAACACTGTCTCCAAATGGACCAAAATGAGATTCCACAAGACCCACTCACTTAGGAGTTCCATCGGGTGCGTCCAAGACGATTTCCTATCTGATGGTACATTCAACACAAACCGTGCACCTTTCTTGCAATGTGATTACCGCTATCTCCAAACGGACTCAAACAAGCTTCCACTTGAGGCTCGTCACCTAAGAGTATCGTCGGGTGCGTCCAAAACGATTTCTGATCCTGTGGTACGTTTGGCACAAACCGTGCACCTATATTGCACCGACACAAACACTGTCTCCAAATGGACCAAAATGAGATTCCACAAGACCGACTCACTTAGGAGTTCCATCGGGTGCGTAAAAAATAATTTCTGAGCCTATTGTACGTTCATTGCAAACTGTGCACCTATATTGCACTGACACTAACACTGTCTCCAAATGGACTGAAACGAGATTCCACATGACCCACTCACCTAGGAGTTCCATCGGGTGCGTCCAACATGATTTCTGAGCCGATGGTACATTCGACACAAACCGCGCACCTTTCCTGCAATGTGATTACCGCTATCTCCAAACGGACTCAAACAAGCTTCCACTTGAGCCTCGTCACCTAGGAGTATCGTCGGGTGCGTCCAAAACGATTTCTGAGCCTATGGTACGTTTGGCATAAACCGTGCACCTATATTGCACCGACACAAACACTGTCTCCAAATGGACCAAAATGAGATTCCACAAGACCCACTCACTTAGGAGTTCCATCGGGTGCGTCCAAGACGATTTCCTATCCGATGGTACATTCAACACAAACCGTGCACCTTTCTTGCAATGTGATTACCGCTATCTCCAAACGGACTCAAACAAGCTTCCACTTGAGGCTCGTCACCTAAGAGTATCGTCGGGTGCGTCTAAAATGATTTCTGATCCTGTGGTACGTTTGGCACAAACCGTGCACCTATATTGCCCCGACACAAACACTGTCTCCAAATGGACCAAAATGAGATTCCACAAGACCCACTCACTTAGGAGTTCCATCGGGTGCGTAGAAAATGATTTCTGAGCCTATTGTACGTTCATTGCAAACTGTGCACCTATATTGCACCGACACTAACACTGTCTCCAAATGGATTGAAACGAGATTCCACATGACCCACTCACCTAGGAGTTCCATCGGGTGCGTCCAATATGATTTCTGAGCCGATGGTACATTCGACACAAACCGCGCACCTTTCCTGCAATGTGATTACCGCTATCTCCAAACGGACTCAAACAAGCTTCCACTTGAGCCTCGTCACCTAGGTGTATCGTCGGGTGCGTCCAAAATGATTTCTGAGCCTATGGTACGTTTGGCACAAACCGTGCACCTATATTGCACCGACACAAACACTGTCTCCAAATGGACCAAAATGAGATTCCACAAGACCCACTCACTTAGAAGTTCCATCGGGTGCGTCCAAGATGATTTCCTATCCGATGGTACATTCAACACAAACCGTGCACCTTTCTTGCAATGTGATTACCGCTATCTCCAAACGGACTCAAACAAGCTTCCACTTGAGGCTCGTCACCTAAGAGTATCGTCGGGTGCGTCCAAAACGATTTCTGATCCTGTGGTACGTTTGGCACAAACCGTGCACCTATATTGCACCGACACAAACACTGTCTCCAAATGGACCAAAATGAGATTCCACAAGACCGACTCACTTAGGAGTTCCATCGGGTGCGTAAAAAATAATTTCTGAGCCTATTGTACGTTCATTGCAAACTGTGCACCTATATTGCACCGACACTAACACTGTCTCCAAATGGACTGAAACGAGATTCCACATGACCCACTCACCTAGGAGTTCCATCGGGTGCGTCCAACATGATTTCTGAGCCGATGGTACATTCGACACAAACCGCGCACCTTTCCTGCAATGTGATTACCGCTATCTCCAAACGGACTCAAACAAGCTTCCACTTGAGCCTCGTCACCTAGGAGTATCGTCGGGTGCGTCCAAAACGATTTCTGAGCCTATGGTACGTTTGGCATAAACCGTGCACCTATATTGCACCGACACAAACACTGTCTCCAAATGGACCAAAATGAGATTCCACAAGACCCACTCACTTAGGAGTTCCATCGGGTGCGTCCAAGACGATTTCCTATCCGATGGTACATTCAACACAAACCGTGCACCTTTCTTGCAATGTGATTACCGCTATCTCCATACGGACTCAAACAAGCTTCCACTTGAGGCTCGTCACCTAAGAGTATCGTCGGGTGCGTCTAAAATGATTTCTGATCCTGTGGTACGTTTGGCACAAACCGTGCACCTATATTGCCCCGACACAAACACTGTCTCCAAATGGACCAAAATGAGATTCCACAAGACCCACTCACTTAGGAGTTCCATCGGGTGCGTAGAAAACGATTTCTGAGCCTATTGTACGTTCATTGCAAACTGTGCACCTATATTGCACCGACACTAACACTGTCTCCAAATGGATTGAAACGAGATTCCACATGACCCACTCACCTAGGAGTTCCATCGGGTGCGTCCAACATGATTTCTGAGCCGATGGTACATTCGACACAAACCGTGCACCTTTCCTGCAATGTGACTACCGCTATCTCCAAACGGACTCAAACAAGCTTCCACTTGAGCCTCGTCACCTAGGTGTATCGTCGGGTGCGTCCAAAATGATTTCTGAGCCTATGGTACATTTGGCACAAACCGTGCACCTATATTGCACCGACACAAACACTGTCTCCAAATGGACCAAAATGAGATTCCACAAGACCCACTCACTTAGGAGTTCCATCGGGTGCGTAGAAAACGATTTCTGAGCCTATTGTACGTTCATTGCAAACTGTGCACCTATATTGCACCGACACTAACACTGTCTCCAAATGGACTGAAACGAGATTCCACATGACCCACTCACCTAGGAGTTCCATCGGGTGCGTCCAACATGATTTCTGAGCCGATTGTAGATTCGACACAAACCGCGCACCTTTCCTGCAATGTGATTACCGCTATCTCCAAACGGACTCAAACAAGCTTCCACTTGAGCCTCGTCACCTAGGAGTATCGTCGGGTGCGTCCAAAATGATTTCTGAGCCTATGGTACGTTTGGCATAAACCGTGCACCTATATTGCACCGACACAAACACTGTCTCCAAATGGACCAAAATGAGATTCCACAAGACCCACTCACTTAGGAGTTCCATCGGGTGCGTCCAAGACGATTTCCTATCCGATGGTACATTCAACACAAACCGTGCACCTTTCTTGCAATGTGATTACCGCTATCTCCAAACGGACTCAAACAAGCTTCCACTTGAGGCTCGTCACCTAAGAGTATCGTCGGGTGCGTCCAAAACGATTTCTGATCCTGTGGTACGTTTGGCACAAACCGTGCACCTATATTGCACCGACACAAACACCGTCTCCAAATGGACCAAAATGAGATTCCACAAGACCCACTCACTTAGGAGTTCCATCGGGTGCGTAGAAAACGATTTCTGAGCCTATTGTACGTTCATTGCAAACTATGCACCTATATTGCACCGACACTAACACTGTCTCCAAATGGACTGAAACGAGATTCCACATGACCCACTCACCTAGGAGTTCCATCGGGTGCGTCCAACATGATTTCTGAGCCGATGGTACATTCGACACAAACCGCGACCTTTCCTGCAATGTGATTACCGCTATCTCCAAACGGACTCAGACAAGCTTCCACTTGAGCCTCGTCACCTAGAAGTATCGTCGGGTGCGTCCAAAATGATTTTTGAGCCTATGGTACGTTTGGCATAAACCGTGCACCTATATTGCACCGACACAAACACTGTCTCCAAATGGACCAAAATGAGATTCCACAAGACCCACTCACTTAGGAGTTCCATCGGGTGCGTCCAAGACGATTTCCTATCCGATGGTACATTCAACACAAACCGTGCACCTTTCTTGCAATGTGATTACCGCTATCTCCAAACGGACTCAAACAAGCTTCCACTTGAGGCTCGTCACCTAAGAGTATCGTCGGGTGCGTCCAAAACGATTTCTGATCCTGTGGTACGTTTGGCACAAACCGTGCACCTATATTGCACCGACACAAACACCGTCTCCAAATGGACCAAAATGAGATTCCACAAGACCCACTCACTTAGGAGTTCCATCGGGTGCGTAGAAAACGATTTCTGAGCCTATTGTACGTTCATTGCAAACTATGCACCTATATTGCACCGACACTAACACTGTCTCCGAATGGACTGAAACGATATTCCACATGACCCACTCACCTAGGAGTTCCATCGGGTGCGTCCAACATGATTTCTGAGCCGATGGTACATTCGACACAAACCGTGCACCTTTCCTGCAATGTGACTACCGCTATCTCCAAACGGACTCAAACAAGCTTCCACTTGAGCCTCGTCACCTAGGTGTATCGTCGGGTGCGTCCAAAATGATTTCTGAGCCTATGGTACGTTTGGCACAAACCGTGCACCTATATTGCACCGACACAAACACTGTCTCCAAATGGACCAAAATGAGATTCCACAAGACCCACTCACTTAGGAGTTCCATCGGGTGCGTAGAAAACAATTTCTGAGCCTATTGTACGTTCATTGCAAACTGTGCACCTATATTGCACCGACACTAACACTGTCTCCAAATGGACAGAAACGAGATTCCACATGACCCACTCACCTAGGAGTTCCATCGGGTGCGTCCAACATGATTTCTGAGCCGATGGTACATTCGACACAAACCGCGCACCTTTCCTGCAATGTGATTACTGCTATCTCCAAACGGACTCAAACAAGCTTCCACTTGAGCCTCGTCACCTAGGAGTATCGTCGGGTGCATCCAAAATGATTTCTGAGCCTATGGTACGTTTGGCATAAACCGTGCACCTATATTGCACCGACACAAACACTGTCTCCAAATGGACCAAAATGAGATTCCACAAGACCCACTCACTTAGGAGTTCCATCGGGTGCGTCCAAGACGATTTCCTATCCGATGGTACATTCAACACAAACCGTGCACCTTTCTTGCAATGTGATTACCGCTATCTCCAAACGGACTCAAACAAGCTTCCACTTGAGGCTCGTCACCTAAGAGTATCGTCGGGTGCGTCCAAAACGATTTCTGATCCTGTGGTACGTTTGGCACAAACCGTGCACCTATATTGCACCGACACAAACACCGTCTCCAAATGGACCAAAATGAGATTCCACAAGACCCACTCACTTAGGAGTTCCATCGGGTGCGTAGAAAACGATTTCTGAGCCTATTGTACGTTCATTGCAAACTATGCACCTATATTGCACCGACACTAACACTGTCTCCAAATGGACTGAAACGAGATTCCACATGACCCACTCACCTAGGAGTTCCATCGGGTGCGTCCAACATGATTTCTGAGCCGATGGTACATTCGACACAAACCGCGACCTTTCCTGCAATGTGATTACCGCTATCTCCAAACGGACTCAGACAAGCTTCCACTTGAGCCTCGTCACCTAGGAGTATCGTCGGGTGCGTCCAAAATGATTTTTGAGCCTATGGTACGTTTGGCATAAACCGTGCACCTATATTGCACCGACACAAACACTGTCTCCAAATGGACCAAAATGAGATTCCACAAGACCCACTCACTTAGGAGTTCCATCGGGTGCGTCCAAGACGATTTCCTATCTGATTGTACATTCAACACAAACCGTGCACCTTTCTTGAAATGTGATTACCGCTATCTCCAAACGGACTCAAACAAGCTTCCACTTAAGGCTCGTCACCTAAGGGTATCGTCGAGTGCGTCCAAAACGATTTCTGATCCTGTGGTACGTTTGGCACAAACCGTGCACCTATATTGCACTGACACAAACACTGTCTCCAAATGGACCAAAATGAGATTCCACAAGACCCACTCACTTAGGAGTTCCATCGGGTGCGTAAAAAATGATTTCTGAGCCTATTGTACGTTCATTGCAAACTGTGCACCTATATTGCACCGACACTAACACTGTCTCCAAATGGACTGAAACGATATTCCACATGACCCACTCACCTAGGAGTTCCATCGGGTGCGTCCAACATGATTTCTGAGCCGATGGTACATTCGACACAAACCGTGCACCTTTCCTGCAATGTGACTACCGCTATCTCCAAACGGACTCAAACAAGCTTCCACTTGAGCCTCGTCACCTAGGTGTATCGTCGGGTGCGTCCAAAATGATTTCTGAGCCTATGGTACGTTTGGCACAAACCGTGCACCTATATTGCACCGACACAAACACTGTCTCCAAATGGACCAAAATGAGATTCCACAAGACCCACTCACTTAGGAGTTCCATCGGGTGCGTAGAAAACGATTTCTGAGCCTATTGTACGTTCATTGCAAACTGTGCACCTATATTGCACCGACACTAACACTGTCTCCAAATGGACTGAAACGAGATTCCACATGACCCACTCACCTAGGAGTTCCATCGGGTGCGTCCAACATGATTTCTGAGCCGATGGTAGATTTGACACAAACCGCGCACCTTTCCTGCAATGTGATTACCGCTATCTCCAAACAGACTCAAACAAGCTTCCACTTGAGCCTCGTCACCTAGGAGTATCGTCGGGTGCGTCCAAAACGATTTCTGAGCCTATGGTACGTTTGGCATAAACCGTGCACCTATATTGCACCGACACAAACACTGTCTCCAAATGGACCAAAATGAGATTCCACAAGACCCACTCACTTAGGAGTTCCATCGGGTGCGTCCAAGACGATTTCCTATCCGATGGTACATTCAACACAAACCGTGCACCTTTCTTGCAATGTGACTACCGCTATCTCCAAACGGACTCAAACAAGCTTCTACTTGAGCCTCGTCACCTAGGTGTATCGTCGGGTGCGTCCAAAATGATTTCTGAGCCTATGGTACGTTTGGCACAAACCGTGCACCTATATTGCACCGACACAAACACTGTCTCCAAATGGACCAAAATGAGATTCCACAAGACCCACTCACTTAGGAGTTCCATCGGGTGCGTAGAAAATGATTTCTGAGCCTATTGTACGTTCATTGCAAACTGTGCACCTATATTGCACCGACACAAACACTGTCTCCAAATGGACTGAAACGAGATTCCACATGACCCACTCACCTAGGAGTTCCATCGGGTGCGTCCAACATGATTTCTGAGCCGATGGTACATTCGACACAAACCGCGCACCTTTCCTGCAATGTGATTACCGCTATCTCCAAACGGACTCAAACAAGCTTCCACTTGAGCCTCGTCACCTAGGAGTATCGTCGGGTGCGTCCAAAACGATTTCTGAGCCTATGGTACGTTTGGCATAAACCGTGCACCTATATTGCACCGACACAAACACTGTCTCCAAATGGACCAAAATGAGATTCCACAAGACCCACTCACTTAGGAGTTCCATCGGGTGCGTCCAAGACGATTTCCTATCCGATGGTACATTCAACACAAACCGTGCACCTTTCTTGCAATGTGATTACCGCTATCTCCAAACGGACTCAAACAAGCTTCCACTTGAGGCTCGTCACCTAAGAGTATCGTCGGGTGCGTCCAAAACGATTTCTGATCCTGTGGTACGTTTGGCACAAACCGTGCACCTATATTGCACCGACACAAACACCGTCTCCAAATGGACCAAAATGAGATTCGACAAGACCCACTCACTTAGGAGTTCCATCGGGTGCGTAGAAAACGATTTCTGAGCCTATTGTACGTTCATTGCAAACTATGCACCTATATTGCACCGACACTAACACTGTCTCCAAATGGACTGAAACGAGATTCCACATGACCCACTCACCTAGGAGTTCCATCGGGTGCGTCCAACATGATTTCTGAGCCGATGGTACATTCGACACAAACCGCGACCTTTCCTGCAATGTGATTACCGCTATCTCCAAACGGACTCAGACAAGCTTCCACTTGAGCCTCGTCACCTAGGAGTATCGTCGGGTGCGTCCAAAATGATTTTTGAGCCTATGGTACGTTTGGCATAAACCGTGCACCTATATTGCACCGACACAAACACTGTCTCCAAATGGACCAAAATGAGATTCCACAAGACCCACTCACTTAGGAGTTCCATCGGGTGCGTCCAAGACGATTTCCTATCTGATTGTACATTCAACACAAACCGTGCACCTTTCTTGAAATGTGATTACCGCTATCTCCAAACGGACTCAAACAAGCTTCCACTTAAGGCTCGTCACCTAAGAGTATCGTCGGGTGCGTCCAAAACGATTTCTGATCCTGTGGTACGTTTGGCACAAACCGTGCACCTATATTGCACCGACACAAACACTGTCTCCAAATGGACCAAAATGAGATTCCACAAGACCCACTCACTTAGGAGTTCCATCGGGTGCGTAAAAAATGATTTCTGAGCCTATTGTACGTTCATTGCAAACTGTGCACCTATATTGCACCGACACTAACACTGTCTCCAAATGGACTGAAACGATATTCCACATGACCCACTCACCTAGGAGTTCCATCGGGTGCGTCCAACATGATTTCTGAGCCGATGGTACATTCGACACAAACCGTGCACCTTTCCTGCAATGTGACTACCGCTATCTCCAAACGGACTCAAACAAGCTTCCACTTGAGCCTCGTCACCTAGGTGTATCGTCGGGTGCGTCCAAAATGATTTCTGAGCCTATGGTACGTTTGGCACAAACCGTGCACCTATATTGCACCGACACAAACACTATCTCCAAATGGACCAAAATGAGATTCCACAAGACCCACTCACTTAGGAGTTCCATCGGGTGCGTAGAAAATGATTTCTGAGCCTATTGTACGTTCATTGCAAACTGTGCACCTATATTGCACCGACACAAACACTGTCTCCAAATGGACTGAAACGAGATTCCACATGACCCACTCACCTAGGAGTTCCATCGGGTGCGTCCAACATGATTTCTGAGCCGATGGTACATTCGACACAAACCGCGCACCTTTCCTGCAATGTGATTACCGCTATCTCCAAACGGACTCAAACAAGCTTCCACTTGAGCCTCGTCACCTAGGAGTATCGTCGGGTGCGTCCAAAACGATTTCTGAGCCTATGGTACGTTTGGCATAAACCGTGCACCTATATTGCACCGACACAAACACTGTCTCCAAATGGACCAAAATGAGATTCCACAAGACCCACTCACTTAGGAGTTCCATCGGGTGCGTCCAAGACGATTTCCTATCCGATGGTACATTCAACACAAACCGTGCACCTTTCTTGCAATGTGATTACCGCTATCTCCAAACGGACTCAAACAAGCTTCCACTTGAGGCTCGTCACCTAAGAGTATCGTCGGGTGCGTCCAAAACGATTTCTGATCCTGTGGTACGTTTGGCACAAACCGTGCACCTATATTGCACCGACACAAACACCGTCTCCAAATGGACCAAAATGAGATTCGACAAGACCCACTCACTTAGGAGTTCCATCGGGTGCGTAGAAAACGATTTCTGAGCCTATTGTACGTTCATTGCAAACTATGCACCTATATTGCACCGACACTAACACTGTCTCCAAATGGACTGAAACGAGATTCCACATGACCCACTCACCTAGGAGTTCCATCGGGTGCGTCCAACATGATTTCTGAGCCGATGGTACATTCGACACAAACCGCGCACCTTTCCTGCAATGTGATTACTGCTATCTCCAAACGGACTCAAACAAGCTTCCACTTGAGCCTCGTCACCTAGGAGTATCGTCGGGTGCATCCAAAATGATTTCTGAGCCTATGGTACGTTTGGCATAAACCGTGCACCTATATTGCACCGACACAAACACTGTCTCCAAATGGACCAAAATGAGATTCCACAAGACCCACTCACTTAGGAGTTCCATCGGGTGCGTCCAAGACGATTTCCTATCCGATGGTACATTCAACACAAACCGTGCACCTTTCTTGCAATGTGATTACCGCTATCTCCAAACGGACTCAAACAAGCTTCCACTTGAGGCTCGTCACCTAAGAGTATCGTCGGGTGCGTCCAAAACGATTTCTGATCCTGTGGTACGTTTGGCACAAACCGTGCACCTATATTGCACCGACACAAACACCGTCTCCAAATGGACCAAAATGAGATTCCACAAGACCCACTCACTTAGGAGTTCCATCGGGTGCGTAGAAAACGATTTCTGAGCCTATTGTACGTTCATTGCAAACTATGCACCTATATTGCACCGACACTAACACTGTCTCCAAATGGACTGAAACGAGATTCCACATGACCCACTCACCTAGGAGTTCCATCGGGTGCGTCCAACATGATTTCTGAGCCGATGGTACATTCGACACAAACCGCGACCTTTCCTGCAATGTGATTACCGCTATCTCCAAACGGACTCAGACAAGCTTCCACTTGAGCCTCGTCACCTAGGAGTATCGTCGGGTGCGTCCAAAATGATTTTTGAGCCTATGGTACGTTTGGCATAAACCGTGCACCTATATTGCACCGACACAAACACTGTCTCCAAATGGACCAAAATGAGATTCCACAAGACCCACTCACTTAGGAGTTCCATCGGGTGCGTCCAAGACGATTTCCTATCTGATTGTACATTCAACACAAACCGTGCACCTTTCTTGAAATGTGATTACCGCTATCTCCAAACGGACTCAAACAAGCTTCCACTTAAGGCTCGTCACCTAAGGGTATCGTCGAGTGCGTCCAAAACGATTTCTGATCCTGTGGTACGTTTGGCACAAACCGTGCACCTATATTGCACTGACACAAACACTGTCTCCAAATGGACCAAAATGAGATTCCACAAGACCCACTCACTTAGGAGTTCCATCGGGTGCGTAAAAAATGATTTCTGAGCCTATTGTACGTTCATTGCAAACTGTGCACCTATATTGCACCGACACTAACACTGTCTCCAAATGGACTGAAACGATATTCCACATGACCCACTCACCTAGGAGTTCCATCGGGTGCGTCCAACATGATTTCTGAGCCGATGGTACATTCGACACAAACCGTGCACCTTTCCTGCAATGTGACTACCGCTATCTCCAAACGGACTCAAACAAGCTTCCACTTGAGCCTCGTCACCTAGGTGTATCGTCGGGTGCGTCCAAAATGATTTCTGAGCCTATGGTACGTTTGGCACAAACCGTGCACCTATATTGCACCGACACAAACACTGTCTCCAAATGGACCAAAATGAGATTCCACAAGACCCACTCACTTAGGAGTTCCATCGGGTGCGTAGAAAACGATTTCTGAGCCTATTGTACGTTCATTGCAAACTGTGCACCTATATTGCACCGACACTAACACTGTCTCCAAATGGACTGAAACGAGATTCCACATGACCCACTCACCTAGGAGTTCCATCGGGTGCGTCCAACATGATTTCTGAGCCGATGGTAGATTTGACACAAACCGCGCACCTTTCCTGCAATGTGATTACCGCTATCTCCAAACAGACTCAAACAAGCTTCCACTTGAGCCTCGTCACCTAGGAGTATCGTCGGGTGCGTCCAAAACGATTTCTGAGCCTATGGTACGTTTGGCATAAACCGTGCACCTATATTGCACCGACACAAACACTGTCTCCAAATGGACCAAAATGAGATTCCACAAGACCCACTCACTTAGGAGTTCCATCGGGTGCGTCCAAGACGATTTCCTATCCGATGGTACATTCAACACAAACCGTGCACCTTTCTTGCAATGTGACTACCGCTATCTCCAAACGGACTCAAACAAGCTTCCACTTGAGCCTCGTCACCTAGGTGTATCGTCGGGTGCGTCCAAAATGATTTCTGAGCCTATGGTACGTTTGGCACAAACCGTGCACCTATATTGCACCGACACAAACACTGTCTCCAAATGGACCAAAATGAGATTCCACAAGACCCACTCACTTAGGAGTTCCATCGGGTGCGTAGAAAATGATTTCTGAGCCTATTGTACGTTCATTGCAAACTGTGCACCTATATTGCACCGACACAAACACTGTCTCCAAATGGACTGAAACGAGATTCCACATGACCCACTCACCTAGGAGTTCCATCGGGTGCGTCCAACATGATTTCTGAGCCGATGGTACATTCGACACAAACCGCGCACCTTTCCTGCAATGTGATTACCGCTATCTCCAAACGGACTCAAACAAGCTTCCACTTGAGCCTCGTCACCTAGGAGTATCGTCGGGTGCGTCCAAAACGATTTCTGAGCCTATGGTACGTTTGGCATAAACCGTGCACCTATATTGCACCGACACAAACACTGTCTCCAAATGGACCAAAATGAGATTCCACAAGACCCACTCACTTAGGAGTTCCATCGGGTGCGTCCAAGACGATTTCCTATCCGATGGTACATTCAACACAAACCGTGCACCTTTCTTGCAATGTGATTACCGCTATCTCCAAACGGACTCAAACAAGCTTCCACTTGAGGCTCGTCACCTAAGAGTATCGTCGGGTGCGTCCAAAACGATTTCTGATCCTGTGGTACGTTTGGCACAAACCGTGCACCTATATTGCACCGACACAAACACCGTCTCCAAATGGACCAAAATGAGATTCGACAAGACCCACTCACTTAGGAGTTCCATCGGGTGCGTAGAAAACGATTTCTGAGCCTATTGTACGTTCATTGCAAACTATGCACCTATATTGCACCGACACTAACACTGTCTCCAAATGGACTGAAACGAGATTCCACATGACCCACTCACCTAGGAGTTCCATCGGGTGCGTCCAACATGATTTCTGAGCCGATGGTACATTCGACACAAACCGCGACCTTTCCTGCAATGTGATTACCGCTATCTCCAAACGGACTCAGACAAGCTTCCACTTGAGCCTCGTCACCTAGGAGTATCGTCGGGTGCGTCCAAAATGATTTTTGAGCCTATGGTACGTTTGGCATAAACCGTGCACCTATATTGCACCGACACAAACACTGTCTCCAAATGGACCAAAATGAGATTCCACAAGACCCACTCACTTAGGAGTTCCATCGGGTGCGTCCAAGACGATTTCCTATCTGATTGTACATTCAACACAAACCGTGCACCTTTCTTGAAATGTGATTACCGCTATCTCCAAACGGACTCAAACAAGCTTCCACTTAAGGCTCGTCACCTAAGAGTATCGTCGGGTGCGTCCAAAACGATTTCTGATCCTGTGGTACGTTTGGCACAAACCGTGCACCTATATTGCACCGACACAAACACTGTCTCCAAATGGACCAAAATGAGATTCCACAAGACCCACTCACTTAGGAGTTCCATCGGGTGCGTAAAAAATGATTTCTGAGCCTATTGTACGTTCATTGCAAACTGTGCACCTATATTGCACCGACACTAACACTGTCTCCAAATGGACTGAAACGATATTCCACATGACCCACTCACCTAGGAGTTCCATCGGGTGCGTCCAACATGATTTCTGAGCCGATGGTACATTCGACACAAACCGTGCACCTTTCCTGCAATGTGACTACCGCTATCTCCAAACGGACTCAAACAAGCTTCCACTTGAGCCTCGTCACCTAGGTGTATCGTCGGGTGCGTCCAAAATGATTTCTGAGCCTATGGTACGTTTGGCACAAACCGTGCACCTATATTGCACCGACACAAACACTATCTCCAAATGGACCAAAATGAGATTCCACAAGACCCACTCACTTAGGAGTTCCATCGGGTGCGTAGAAAATGATTTCTGAGCCTATTGTACGTTCATTGCAAACTGTGCACCTATATTGCACCGACACAAACACTGTCTCCAAATGGACTGAAACGAGATTCCACATGACCCACTCACCTAGGAGTTCCATCGGGTGCGTCCAACATGATTTCTGAGCCGATGGTACATTCGACACAAACCGCGCACCTTTCCTGCAATGTGATTACCGCTATCTCCAAACGGACTCAAACAAGCTTCCACTTGAGCCTCGTCACCTAGGAGTATCGTCGGGTGCGTCCAAAACGATTTCTGAGCCTATGGTACGTTTGGCATAAACCGTGCACCTATATTGCACCGACACAAACACTGTCTCCAAATGGACCAAAATGAGATTCCACAAGACCCACTCACTTAGGAGTTCCATCGGGTGCGTCCAAGACGATTTCCTATCCGATGGTACATTCAACACAAACCGTGCACCTTTCTTGCAATGTGATTACCGCTATCTCCAAACGGACTCAAACAAGCTTCCACTTGAGGCTCGTCACCTAAGAGTATCGTCGGGTGCGTCCAAAACGATTTCTGATCCTGTGGTACGTTTGGCACAAACCGTGCACCTATATTGCACCGACACAAACACCGTCTCCAAATGGACCAAAATGAGATTCGACAAGACCCACTCACTTAGGAGTTCCATCGGGTGCGTAGAAAACGATTTCTGAGCCTATTGTACGTTCATTGCAAACTATGCACCTATATTGCACCGACACTAACACTGTCTCCAAATGGACTGAAACGAGATTCCACATGACCCACTCACCTAGGAGTTCCATCGGGTGCGTCCAACATGATTTCTGAGCCGATGGTACATTCGACACAAACCGCGACCTTTCCTGCAATGTGATTACCGCTATCTCCAAACGGACTCAGACAAGCTTCCACTTGAGCCTCGTCACCTAGGAGTATCGTCGGGTGCGTCCAAAATGATTTTTGAGCCTATGGTACGTTTGGCATAAACCGTGCACCTATATTGCACCGACACAAACACTGTCTCCAAATGGACCAAAATGAGATTCCACAAGACCCACTCACTTAGGAGTTCCATCGGGTGCGTCCAAGACGATTTCCTATCTGATTGTACATTCAACACAAACCGTGCACCTTTCTTGAAATGTGATTACCGCTATCTCCAAACGGACTCAAACAAGCTTCCACTTAAGGCTCGTCACCTAAGAGTATCGTCGGGTGCGTCCAAAACGATTTCTGATCCTGTGGTACGTTTGGCACAAACCGTGCACCTATATTGCACCGACACAAACACTGTCTCCAAATGGACCAAAATGAGATTCCACAAGACCCACTCACTTAGGAGTTCCATCGGGTGCGTAAAAAATGATTTCTGAGCCTATTGTACGTTCATTGCAAACTGTGCACCTATATTGCACCGACACTAACACTGTCTCCAAATGGACTGAAACGATATTCCACATGACCCACTCACCTAGGAGTTCCATCGGGTGCGTCCAACATGATTTCTGAGCCGATGGTACATTCGACACAAACCGTGCACCTTTCCTGCAATGTGACTACCGCTATCTCCAAACGGACTCAAACAAGCTTCCACTTGAGCCTCGTCACCTAGGTGTATCGTCGGGTGCGTCCAAAATGATTTCTGAGCCTATGGTACGTTTGGCACAAACCGTGCACCTATATTGCACCGACACAAACACTGTCTCCAAATGGACCAAAATGAGATTCCACAAGACCCACTCACTTAGGAGTTCCATCGGGTGCGTAGAAAACGATTTCTGAGCCTATTGTACGTTCATTGCAAACTGTGCACCTATATTGCACCGACACTAACACTGTCTCCAAATGGACTGAAACGAGATTCCACATGACCCACTCACCTAGGAGTTCCATCGGGTGCGTCCAACATGATTTCTGAGCCGATGGTAGATTCGACACAAACCGCGCACCTTTCCTGCAATGTGATTACCGCTATCTCCAAATGGACTCAAACAAGCTTCCACTTGAGCCTCGTCACCTAGGAGTATTGTCGGGTGCATCCAAAACGATTTCTGAGCCTATGGTACGTTTGGCATAAACCGTGCACCTATATTGCACCGACACAAACACTGTCTCCAAATGGACCAAAATGAGATTCCACAAGACCCACTCACTTAGGAGTTCCATCGGGTGCGTCCAAGACGATTTCCTATCCGATGGTACATTCAACACAAACCGTGCACCTTTCTTGCAATGTGATTACCGCTATCTCCAAACGGACTCAAACAAGCTTCCACTTGAGGCTCGTCACCTAAGAGTATCGTCGGGTGCGTCCAAAACGATTTCTGATCCTGTGGTACGTTTGGCACAAACCGTGCACCTATATTGCACCGACACAAACACCGTCTCCAAATGGACCAAAATGAGATTCCACAAGACCCACTCACTTAGGAGTTCCATCGGGTGCGTAGAAAACGATTTCTGAGCCTATTGTACGTTCATTGCAAACTATGCACCTATATTGCACCAACACTAACACTGTCTCCAAATGGACTGAAACGAGATTCCACATGACCCACTCACCTAGGAGTTCCATCGGGTGCGTCCAACATGATTTCTGAGCCGATGGTACATTCGACACAAACCGCGACCTTTCCTGCAATGTGATTACCGCTATCTCCAAATGGACTCAGACAAGCTTCCACTTGAGCCTCGTCACCTAGGAGTATCGTCGGGTGCGTCCAAAATGATTTTTGAGCCTATGGTACGTTTGGCATAAACCGTGCACCTATATTGCACCGACACAAACACTGTCTCCAAATGGACCAAAATGAGATTCCACAAGACCCACTCACTTAGGAGTTCCATCGGGTGCGTCCAAGACGATTTCCTATCTGATTGTACATTCAACACAAACCGTGCACCTTTCTTGAAATGTGATTACCGCTATCTCCAAACGGACTCAAACAAGCTTCCACTTAAGGCTCGTCACCTAAGAGTATCGTCGGGTGCGTCCAAAACGATTTCTGATCCTGTGGTACGTTTGGCACAAACCGTGCACCTATATTGCACCGACACAAACACTGTCTCCAAATGGACCAAAATGAGATTCCACAAGACCCACTCACTTAGGAGTTCCATCGGGTGCGTAAAAAATGATTTCTGAGCCTATTGTACGTTCATTGCAAACTGTGCACCTATATTGCACCGACACTAACACTGTCTCCAAATGGACTGAAACGATATTCCACATGACCCACTCACCTAGGAGTTCCATCGGGTGCGTCCAACATGATTTCTGAGCCGATGGTACATTCGACACAAACCGTGCACCTTTCCTGCAATGTGACTACCGCTATCTCCAAACGGACTCCAACAAGCTTCCACTTGAGCCTCGTCACCTAGGTGTATCGTCGGGTGCGTCCAAAATGATTTCTGAGCCTATGGTACGTTTGGCACAAACCGTGCACCTATATTGCACCGACACAAACACTGTCTCCAAATGGACCAAAATGAGATTCCACAAGACCCACTCACTTAGGAGTTCCATCGGGTGCGTAGAAAACGATTTCTGAGCCTATTGTACGTTCATTGCAAACTGTGCACCTATATTGCACCGACACTAACACTGTCTCCAAATGGACTGAAACGAGATTCCACATGACCCACTCACCTAGGAGTTCCATCGGGTGCGTCCAACATGATTTCTGAGCCGATGGTAGATTCGACACAAACCGCGCACCTTTCCTGCAATGTGATTACCGCTATCTCCAAACGGACTCAAACAAGCTTCCACTTGAGCCTCGTCACCTAGGAGTATCGTCGGGTGCGTCCAAAACGATTTCTGAGCCTATGGTACGTTTGGTATAAACCGTGCACCTATATTGCACCGACACAAACACTGTCTCCAAATGGACCAAAATGAGATTCCACAAGACCCACTCACTTAGGAGTTCCATCGGGTGCGTCCAAGACGATTTCCTATCCGATGGTACATTCAACACAAACCGTGCACCTTTCTTGCAATGTGATTACCGCTATCTCCAAACGGACTCAAACAAGCTTCCACTTGAGGCTCGTCACCTAAGAGTATCGTCGGGTGCGTCCAAAATGATTTCTGATCCTGTGGTACGTTTGGCACAAACCGTGCACCTATATTGCACCGACACAAACACTGTCTCCAAATGGACCAAACTGAGATTCCACAAGACCCACTCACTTAGGAGTTCCATCGGGTGCGTAGAAAACGATTTCTGAGCCTATTGTACGTTCATTGCAAACTGTGCACCTATATTGCACCGACACTAACACTGTCTCCAAATGGACTGAAACGAGATTCCACATGACCGACTCACCTAGGAGTTCCATCGGGTGCGTCCAACATGATTTCTGAGCCGATGGTACATTCGACACAAACCGCGCACCTTTCTTGCAATGTGATTACCGCTATCTCCAAACGGACTCAAACAAGCTTCCACTTGAGCCTCGTCACCTAGGAGTATCATCGGGTGTCTGCAAAACGATTTCTGAGCCTATGGTACGTTTGGCATAAACCGTGCACCTATATTGCACCGACACAAACACTGTCTCCAAATGGACCAAAATGAGATTCCACAAGACCCACTCACTTAGGAGTTCCATCGGGTGCGTCCAAGACGATTTCCTATCTGATTGTACATTCAACACAAACCGTGCACCTTTCTTGCAATGTGATTACCGCTATCTCCAAACGGACTCAAACAAGCTTCCACTTAAGGCTCGTCACCTAAGAGTATCGTCGGGTGCGTCCAAAATGATTTCTGATCCTGTGGTACGTTTGGCACAAACCGTGCACCTATATTGCACCGACACAAACACTGTCTCCAAATGGACCAAAATGAGATTCCACAAGACCCACTCACTTAGGAGTTCCATCGGGTGCGTAGAAAACGATTTCTGAGCCTATTGTACGTTCATTGCAAACTGTGCACCTATATTGCACCGACACTAAGACTGTCTCCAAATGGACTGAAACGAGATTCCACATGACCCACTCACCTAGGAGTTCCATCGGGTGCGTCCAACATGATTTCTGAGCCGATGGTACATTCGACACAAACCGCGCACCTTTCCTGCAATGTGATTACCGCTATCTCCAAACGGACTCAAACAAGCTTCCACTTGAGCCTCGTCACCTAGGAGTATCCTCGGGTGTGTCCAAAACGATTTCTGAGCCTATGGTACGTTTGGCACAAACCGTGCACCTATATTGCACCGACACAAACACTGTCTCCAAATGGACCAAAATGAGATTCCACAAGACCCACTCACTTAGGAGTTCCATCGGGTGCGTCCAAGACGATTTCCTATCCGATGGTACATTCAACACAAACCGTGCACCTTTCTTGCAATGTGATTACCGCTATCTCCAAACGGACTCAAACAAGCTTCCACTTGTGGCTCGTCACCTAAGAGTATCGTCGGGTGCGTCCAAAACGATTTTTGATCCTGTGGTACATTTGGCACAAACCGTGCACCTATATTGCACCGACACAAACACTATCTCCAAATGGACCAAAATGAGATTCCACAAGAGCCCACTCACTTAGGAGTTCCATCGGGTGCGAAGAAAACGATTTCTGAGCCTATTGTACGTTCATTGCAAACTATGCACCTATATTGCACCGACACTAACACTGTCTCCAAATGGACTGAAATGAGATTCCACATGACCCACTCACCTAGGAGTTCCATCGGGTGCGTCCAACATGATTTCTGAGCCGATGATACATTCGACACAAACCGCGCACCTTTCCTGCAATGTGATTACCGCTATCTCCAAACGGACTCAAACAAGCTTCCACTTGAGCCTCGTCACCTAGGAGTATCGTCGGGTGCGTCCAAAACGATTTCTGAGCCTATGGTACGTTTGGCATAAACCGTGCACCTGTATTGCACCGACACAAACACTGTCTCCAAATGGACCAAAATGAGATTCCACAAGACCCACTCACTTAGGAGTTCCATCGGGTGCGTCCAAGACGATTTCCTATCCGATGGTACATTCAACACAAACCGTGCACCTTTCTTGCAATGTGATTACTGCTATCTCCAAACGGACTCAAACAAGCTTCCACTTGAGGCTCGTCACCTAAGAGTATCGTCGGGTGCGTCCAAAATGATTTCTGATCCTGTGGTACGTTTGGCACAAACCGTGCACCTATATTGCACAGACACAAACACTGTCTCCAAATGGACCAAAATGAGATTCCACAAGACCCACTCACTTAGGAGTTCCATCGGGTGCGTAAAAAATGATTTCTGAGCCTATGGTACGTTTGGCATAAACCGTGCACCTATATTGCACCGACACAAACACTGTCTCCAAATGGACCAAAATGTGATTCCACAAGACCCACTCACTTAGAAGTTCCATCGGGTGCGTCCAAGATGATTTCCTATCCGATGGTACATTCAACACAAACCGTGCTCCTTTCTTGCAATGTGATTACCGCTATCTCCAAACGGACTCAAACAAGCTTCCACTTGAGGCTCGTCACCTAAGAGTATCATCGGGTGCGTCCAAAACGATTTCTGATCCTGTGGTACGTTTGGCACAAACCGTGCACCTATATTGCACCGATACAAACACTGTCTCCAAATGGACCAAAATGAGATTCCACAAGACCAACTCACTTAGGAGTTCCATCGGGTGCGTAGAAAACGATTTCTGAGCCTATTGTACGTTCATTGCAAACTGTGCACCTATATTGCACCGACACTAACACTGTCTCCAAATGGACTGAAACAAGATTCCACATGACCCACTCACCTAGGAGTTCCATTGGGTGCGTCCAACATGATTTCTGAGCCGATGGTACATTCGACACAAACCGCGCACCTTTCCTGCAATGTGATTACCGCTATCTCCAAACGGACTCAAACAAGCTTCCACTTGAGCCTCGTCACCTAGGAGTATCATCGGGTGTGTCCAAAATGATTTCTGAGCCTATGGTACGTTTGGCACAAACCGTGCACCTATATTGCACCGACACAAACACTGTCTCCAAATGGACCAAAATGAGATTCCACAAGACCCACTCACTTAGGAGTTCCATCGGGTGCGTCCAAGATGATTTCCTATCCGATAGTACATTCAACACAAACCGTGCACCTTTCTTGCAATGTGATTACCGCTATCTCCAAACAGACTCAAACAAGCTTCCACTTGAGGCTCGTCACCTAAGAGTATCGTCGGGTGCGTCCAAAACGATTTCTGATCCTGTGGTACGTTTGGCACAAACCGCGCACCTATAATGCACCGACACAAACACTGTCTCCAAATGGACCAAAATGAGATTCCACAAGACCCACTCACTTAGGAGTTCCATCGGGTGCGTAGAAAACGATTTCTGAGCCTATTGTACGTTCATTGCAAACTATGCACCTATATTGCACCGACACTAAGACTGTCTCCAAATGGACTGAAACGAGATTCCACATGACCCACTCACCTAGGAGTTCCATCGGGTGCGTCCAACATGATTTCTGAGCCGATGGTACATTCGACACAAACCGCGCACCTTTCCTGCAATGTGATTACCGCTATTTCCAAACGGACTCAAACAAGCTTCCACTTGAGCCTCGTCACCTAGGAGTATCGTCGGGTGCATCCAAAACGATTTCTGAGCCTATGGTACGTTTGGCATAAACCGTGCACCTATATTGCACCGACACAAACACTATCTCCAAATGGACCAAAATGAGATTCCACAAGACCCACTCACTTAGGAGTTCCATTGGGTGCGTCCAAGACGATTTCCTATCCGATGGTACATTCAACACAAACCGTGCACCTTTCTTGCAATGTGATTACTGCTATCTCCAAACGGACTCAAACAAGCTTCCACTTGAGGCTCGTCACCTAAGAGTATCGTCGGGTGCGTCCAAAATGATTTCTGATCCTGTGGTACGTTTGGCACAAACCGTGCACCTATATTGCACAGACACAAACACTGTCTCCAAATGGACCAAAATGAGATTCCACAAGACCCACTCACTTAGGAGTTCCATCGGGTGCGTAGAAAACGATTTCTGAGCCTATTGTACGTTCATTGCAACCTATGCACCTATATTGCACCGACACTACCATTGTCTCCAAATGGACTGAAACGAGATTCCACATGACCCACTCACCTAGGAGTTCCATCGGGTGCGTCCAACATGATTTCTGAGCCGATGGTAGATTCGACACAAACCGCGCACCTTTCCTGCAATGTGATTACCGCTATCTCCAAACGGACTCAAACAAGCTTCCACTTGAGCCTCGTCACCTAGGAGTATCGTCGGGTGCGTCCAAAACGATTTCTGAGCCTATGGTACGTTTGGCATAAACCGTGCACCTATATTGCACCGACACAAACACTGTCTCCAAATGGACCAAAATGAGATTCCACAAGACCCACTCACTTAGGAGTTCCATCGGGTGCGTCCAAGACGATTTCCTATCCGATGGTACATTCAACACAAACCGTGCACCTTTCTTGCAATGTGATTACTGCTATCTCCAAACGGACTCAAACAAGCTTCCACTTGAGGCTCGTCACCTAAGAGTATCGTCGGGTGCGTCCAAAATGATTTCTGATCCTGTGGTACGTTTGGCACAAACCGTGCACCTATATTGCACAGACACAAACACTGTCTCCAAATGGACCAAAATGAGATTCCACAAGACCCACTCACTTAGGAGTTCCATCGGGTGCGTAAAAAACGATTTCTGAGGCTATGGTACGTTTGGCATAAACCGTGCACCTATATTGCACCGACACAAACACTGTCTCCAAATGGACCAAAATGTGATTCCACAAGACCCACTCACTTAGAAGTTCCATCGGGTGCGTCCAAGATGATTTCCTATCCGATGGTACATTCAACACAAACCGTGCACCTTTCTTGCAATGTGATTACCGCTATCTCCAAACGGACTCAAACAAGCTTCCACTTGAGGCTCGTCACCTAAGAGTATCATCGGGTGCGTCCAAAACGATTTCTGATCCTGTGGTACGTTTGGCACAAACCGTGCACCTATATTGCACCGACACAAACACTGTCTCCAAATGGACCAAAATGAGATTCCACAAGACCAACTCACTTAGGAGTTCCATCGGGTGCGTAGAAAACGATTTCTGAGCCTATTGTACGTTTATTGCAAACTGTGCACCTATATTGCACCGACACTAACACTGTCTCCAAATGGACTGAAACGAGATTCCACATGACCCACTCACCTAGGAGTTCCATCGGGTGCGTCCAACATGATTTCTGAGCCGATGGTACATTCGACACAAACCGCGCACCTTTCCTGCAATGTGATTACCGCTATCTCCAAACGGACTCAAACAAGCTTCCACTTGAGCCTCGTCACCTAGGAGTATCATCGGGTGTGTCCAAAACGATTTCTGAGCCTATGGTACGTTTGGCATAAACCGTGCACCTATATTGCACCGACACAAACACTGTCTCCAAATGGACCAAAATGTGATTCCACAAGACCCACTCACTTAGAAGTTCCATCGGGTGCGTCCAAGCTGATTTCCTATCCGATGGTAGAATCAACACAAACCGTGCACCTTTCTTGTAATGTAATTACCGCTATCTTCAAACGGACTCAAACAAGCTTCCACTTGAGGCTCGTCACCTAAGAGTATCGTCGGGTGCGTCCAAAACGATTTCTGATCCTGTGGTACGTTTGGCACAAACCGTGCACCTATATTGCACCGACATAAACACTGTCTCCAAATGGACCAAAATGAGATTCCACAAGACCCACTCACTTAGGAGTTCCATCGGGTGCGTAGAAAACGATTTCTGAGCCTATTGTACGTTCATTGCAAACTGTGCACCTATATTGCACCGACACTAACACTGTCTCCAAATGGACTGAAACGAGATTCCACATGACCCACTCACCTAGGAGTTCCATCGGGTGCGTCCAACATGATTTCTGAGCCGATGGTACATTCGACACAAACCGCGCACCTTTCCTGCAATGTGATTACCGCTATCTCCAAACGGACTCAAACAAGCTTCCACTTGAGCCTCGTCACCTAGGAGTATCATCGGGTGTGTCCAAAATGATTTCTGAGCCTATGGTACGTTTGGCATAAACCGTGCACCTATATTGCACTGACACAAACACTGTCTCCAAATGGACCAAAATGAGATTCCACAAGACCCACTCACTTAGAAGTTCCATCGGGTGCGTCCAAGATGATTTCCTATCCGATAGTACATTCAACACAAACCGTGCACCTTTCTTGCAATGTGATTACCGCTATCTCCAAACAGACTCAAACAAGCTTCCACTTGAGGCTCGTCACCTAAGAGTATCGTCGGGTGCGTCCAAAACGATTTCTGATCCTGTGGTACGTTTGGCACAAACCGTGCACCTATAATGCACCGACACAAACACTGTCTCCAAATGGACCAAAATGAGATTCCACAAGACCCACTCACTTAGGAGTTCCATCGGGTGCGTAGAAAACGATTTCTGAGCCTATTGTACGTTCATTGCAAACTATGCACCTATATTGCACCGACACTAAGACTGTCTCCAAATGGACTGAAACGAGATTCCACATGACCCACTCACCTAGGAGTTCCATCGGGTGCGTCCAACATGATTTCTGAGCCGATAGTACATTCGACACAAACCGTGCACCTTTCCTGCAATGTGATTACCGCTATCTCCAAACGGACTCAAACAAGCTTCCACTTGAGCCTCGTCACCTAGGAGTATCGTCGGGTGCATCCAAAACGATTTCTGAGCCTATGGTACGTTTGGCATAAACCGTGCACCTATATTACACCGACACAAACACTGTCTCCAAATGGACCAAAATGAGATTCCACAAGACCCACTCACTTAGGAGTTCCATCGGGTGCGTCCAAGACGATTTCCTATCCGATAGTACATTCAACACAAACCGTGCACCTTTCTTGCAATGTGATTACCGCTATCTCCAAACGGACTCAAACAAGCTTCCACTTGAGGCTCGTCACCTAAGAGTATCGTCGGGTGCGTCTAAAATGATTTCTGATCCTGTGGTACGTTTGGCACAAACCGTGCACCTATATTGCCCCGACACAAACACTGTCTCCAAATGGACCAAAATGAGATTCCACAAGACCCACTCACTTAGGAGTTCCATCGGGTGCGTAGAAAACGATTTCTGAGCCTATTGTACGTTCATTGCAAACTGTGCACCTATATTGCACCGACACTAACACTGTCTCCAAATGGATTGAAACGAGATTCCACATGACCCACTCACATAGGAGTTCCATCGGGTGCGTCCAACATGATTTCTGAGCCGATGGTACATTCGACACAAACCGCGCACCTTTCCTGCAATGTGATTACCGCTATCTCCAAACGGACTCAAACAAGCTTCCACTTGAGCCTCGTCACCTAGGAGTATCATCGGGTGTGTCCAAAACGATTTCTGAGCCTATGGTACGTTTGGCATAAACCGTGCACCTATATTGCACCGACACAAACACTGTCTCCAAATGGACCAAAATGAGATTCCACAAGACCCACTCACTTAGGAGTTCCATTGGGTGCGTCCAAGACGATTTCCTATCCGATGGTACATTCAACACAAACCGTGCACCTTTCTTGCAATGTGATTACTGCTATCTCCAAACGGACTCAAACAAGCTTCCACTTGAGGCTCGTCACCTAAGAGTATCGTCGGGTGCGTCCAAAATGATTTCTGATCCTGTGGTACGTTTGGCACAAACCGTGCACCTATATTGCACAGACACAAACACTGTCTCCAAATGGACCAAAATGAGATTCCACAAGACCCACTCACTTAGGAGTTCCATCGGGTGCGTAGAAAACGATTTCTGAGCCTATTGTACGTTCATTGCAAACTATGCACCTATATTGCACCGACACTACCATTGTCTCCAAATGGACTGAAACGAGATTCCACATGACCCACTCACCTAGGAGTTCCATCGGGTGCGTCCAACATGATTTCTGAGCCGATGGTAGATTCGACACAAACCGCGCACCTTTCCTGCAATGTGATTACCGCTATCTCCAAACGGACTCAAACAAGCTTCCACTTGAGCCTCGTCACCTAGGAGTAACGTCGGGTGCGTCCAAAACGATTTCTGAGCCAATGGTACGTTTGGCATAAACCGTGCACCTATATTGCACCGACACAAACACTGTCTCCAAATGGACCAAAATGAGATTCCACAAGACCCACTCACTTAGGAGTTCCATCGGGTGCGTCCAAGACGATTTCCTATCCGATGGTACATTCAACAGAAACCGTGCACCTTTCTTGCAATGTGATTACTGCTATCTCCAAACGGACTCAAACAAGCTTCCACTTGAGGCTCGTCACCAAAGAGTATCGTCGGGTGCGTCCAAAATGATTTCTGATCCTGTGGTACGTTTGGCACAAACCGTGCACCTATATTGCACAGACACAAACACTGTCTCCAAATGGACCAAAATGAGATTCCACAAGACCCACTCACTTAGGAGTTCCATCGGGTGCGTAAAAAACGATTTCTGAGGCTATGGTACGTTTGGCATAAACCGTGCACCTATATTGCACCGACACAAACACTGTCTCCAAATGGACCAAAATGTGATTCCACAAGACCCACTCACTTAGAAGTTCCATCGGGTGCGTCCAAGATGATTTCCTATCCGATGGTACATTCAACACAAACCGTGCACCTTTCTTGCAATGTGATTACCGCTATCTCCAAACGGACTCAAACAAGCTTCCACTTGAGGCTCGTCACCTAAGAGTATCATCGGGTGCGTCCAAAACGATTTCTGATCCTGTGGTACATTTGGCACAAACCGTGCACCTATACTTGCACCGACACAAACACTGTCTCCAAATGGACCAAAATGAGATTCCACAAGACCAACTCACTTAGGAGTTCCATCGGGTGCGTAGAAATGATTTCTGAGCCTATTGTACGTTCATTGCAAACTGTGCACCTATATTGCACCAACACTAACACTGTCTCCAAATGGACTGAAACGAGATTCCACATGACCCACTCACCTAGGAGTTCCATCGGGTGCGTCCAACATGATTTCTGAGCCGATGGTACATTCGACACAAAACCGCGCACCTTTCCTGCAATATGATTACCGCTATCTCCAAACGGACTCAAACAAGCTTCCACTTGAGCCTCGTCAC
>CM039595.1:36681000-36733839 GCA_022457205.1 Saccharum spontaneum | reverse complement strand
CTAAGTGAGTGGGTCATGTGGAATCTCATTTTGGTCCATTTGGAGACAATGTTTGTGTCGGTGCAATATGGTGCACGGTTTATGCCAAACGTACCATAGGCTCAGAAATCGTTTTGGACGCACCCGATGATACTCCTAGGTGACGAGGCTCAAGTGGAAGCTTGTTTGAGTTCGTTTGGAGATAGCGGTAATCACATTGCAGGAAAGGTGCGCGGGTTGTGTCGAATGTACCATCGGCTCAGAAATCATGTTGGACGCACCCGATGGAACTCCTAGGACATCAACACCGATCATACATCCACGCCGTCCACGCCGACACCTGCTGGTCCTATTACCCGTGCTCGTGCTCGAACACTTAATCATCAAGTGAGTTCCTTCTTGAGCTCTTGTCCATCCTGTTTAGATCTTGGAGACACGTGCACTCTTGTTTTGATTAGGAATCAAGGAGAAGACCGAAAGGGAAAAGGACTCGCGTAGGCTGGATTCGGACTGCAGCACACCTCCAACTTGTGACGGTCGCCACGATTACATACGGAGTCGGATTGGGGTGATTCTGGACTTGTTGGAAAGCAAATAAAGTCTACTTTCATACGGATCTGACCTCATACTCATACCTGCTCAGAAACGGCGTCAACAGTCCAAAAATCACCGAGAGGTCTATTCTGTCCAGGGTGCTGCGCCACCTAAAGTTAGCCCAATGGGCTTGTATCTTTTAGAGTCCAGTAGGGATGCGTCCTAGGGTTGGAGCACGACCCAAACTCTCTTGTGGTCATCCTCCACACATCATATACCCCTTAGCCGCCACCAGGAACACTTGGGTTTTGTTTAGATCAAGTTTAGCCTTTGCTACTTGCTTGTAGGCGCATGTGCTGATCCAGCCACCCGTCTCCTTGTCTTCAGACCTCCACTCATAATAAGATTCAGTTTGAGGATTTCAATTTCATCTTGCAAATTCAGTGCTTGTTTCCTTGTTCTTGCTAGTTCTTCGATTGCTTGCAGGACGGGAGCCCTAGTGGCTGGTTGTCGCGCTCCACAAGATCATGACAGCCTTTGGAGGTGGTGTATCGGTTGCTAAGGCGCGGTCTTGGAAGGCTGTAGTCGGGCCGTGAACGTCATCTCCATCCACCAAATCGAGTGATCTCACGCCTCTCATCGAAAGATCGTCCATAAACCCTAGCGGGTTCATATCATGTGGAATCTCGTTTCAGTCCATTTGGAGACAGTGTTAGTGTCGGGGCAATACAGGTGCATGGTTTGTGCCAAATGTACCATAGGATCAGAAATCGTTTTGGACGCACCCGATGGAACTCCTAGGTGAGTGGGTCATGTGGAATCTCGTTTCAGTCCATTTGGAGACAGTGTTAGTGTCGGGGCAATATAGGTGCATGGTTTGTGCCAAACGTACCATAGGATCAGAAATCGTTTTGGACGCACCCGACGGTACTCTTAGGTGACGAGCCTCAAGTGGAAGCTTGGTTGAGTCCGTATGGAGATAGCGGTAATCACATTGCAAGAACGGTGCACGGTTTGTGTCGAATGTACCATCGGATAGGAAATCGTCTTGGACGCACCCGATGGAACTCCTAAGTGAGTGGGTCATGTGGAATCTCATTTTGGTCCATTTGGAGACAGTGTTTGTGTCGGGGCAATATAGGTGCATGGTTTGTGCCAAACGTACCATAGGATCAGAAATCGTTTTGGACGCACCCGCTGGAACTCCTAGGTGAGTGGGTCATGTGGAATCTCGTTTCAGTCCATTTGGAGACAGTGTTAGTGTCGGGGCAATATAGGTGCATGGTTTGTGCCAAACGTACCATAGGATCAGAAATCGTTTTGGACGCACCCGACGGTACTCTTAGGTGACGAGCCTCAAGTGGAAGCTTGTTTGAGTCCGTATGGAGATAGCGGTAATCACATTGCAAGAATGGTGCACGGTTTGTGTCGAATGTACCATCGGATAGGAAATCATCTTGGACGCACCCGATGGAACTCCTAAGTGAGTGGGTCTTGTGGAATCTCATTTTGGTCCATTTGGAGACAGTGTTTGTGTCGGTGCAATATAGGTGCACGGTTTATGCCAAACGTACCATAGGCTCAGAAATCATTTTGGACGCACCCGACGACATTCCTAGGTGACGAGGCTCAAGTGGAAGCTTGTTTGAGTTCATTTGGAGATAGCGGTAATCACATTGCAGGAAAGGTGTGCGGTTTGTGTCGAATGTACCATCGGCTCAGAAATCATGTTGGACGCACCCGATGGAACTCCTAGGTGTGTGGGTCATGTGGAATCTCGTTTCAGTCCATTTGGAGATAGTGTTAGTGTCGGTGCAAAATAGGTGCACAGTTTGCAACGAACGTACAATAGGCTCAGAAATCGTTTTCTACACACCCGACAATACTCCTAGGTGTTGAGCCTGAAGTGGAAGCTTGTTTGAGTTCATTTGGAGATCGTGGTAACCTTGACGAAAGAATGGTGCGTGGTTTTTGTCAAATGTACCATCGGCTCGGAAATCATGTGGGACGCACCCGATGGAACTCCTAGGTGAGTGGGTAATGTGGAATCTCGTTTCGGTACGTTAGAGATAGTGTTAGTGTTGGTGCGATATAGGTGCACGGTGTGCGCCGGACGTACAATAGGCTCAGAGATCGTTTTGGACACACCCGACGATACTCCTAGGTGACGATGCTCAAGCGGAAGCTTGTTTGAGTCCATTTGGAGATAGTGGTAATCTCAAAGCAAGAAAGTTGCATGGTTTGAGTCGACTGTACCATCGGATCAGAAATCGTCTTGGACGCACCTGATGTAACTCCTAAGTGAGTGGGTCATGTGGAATCTCATTTTGGTCCATTTGGAGACAATGTTTGTGTCGGTGCAATATAGGTGCACGGTTTATGCCAAACGTAGCATAGGCTCAGAAATCGTTTTGGACGCACCCGATGATACTCCTAGGTGACGAGGCTCAAGTGGAAGCTTGTTTGAGTTCATTTGGAGATAGCGGTAATCACATTGCAGGAAAGGTGCGCGGGTTGTGTCGAATGTACCATCGGCTCAGAAATCATGTTGGACGCACCCGATGGAACTCCTAGGTGAGTGGGTCATGTGGAATCTCGTTTCAGTCCATTTGGAGACAGTGTTAGTGTCGGGCCAAATTAGGTGCATGGTTTGTGCCAAACGTACCATAGGATCAGAAATCGTTTTGGACGCACCCGACGGTACTCTTAGGTGACGAGCCTCAAGTGGAAGCTTGTTTGAGTCCGTATGGAGATAGCGGTAATCACATTGCAAGAATGGTGCACGGTTTGTGTCGAATGTACCATCGGATAGGAAATCGTCTTGGACGCACCCGATGGAACTCCTAAGTGAGTGGGTCTTGTGGAATCTCATTTTGGTCCATTTGGAGACAGTGTTTGTGTCGGTGCAATATAGGTGCACGGTTTATGCCAAACGTACCATAGGCTCAGAAATCATTTTGGACGCACCCAACGATATTCCTAGGTGACGAGGCTCAAGTGGAAGCTTGTTTGAATCCGTTTGGAGATAGCGGTAATCACATTGCAGGAAAGGAGCACGGTTTGTGTCGAATGTACCATCGGCTCAGAAATCATGTTGGACGCACCCGATGAAACTCCTAGGTTAGTGGGTCATGTGGAATCTCGTTTCAGTCCATTTGGAGATAGTGTTAGTGTCGGTGCAAAATAGGTGCACAGTTTGCAACGAACGTACAATAGGCTCAGAAATCGTTTTCTACACACCCGACAATACTCCTAGGTGTTGAGCCTGAAGTGGAAGCTTGTTTGAGTTCATTTGGAGATCGTGGTAACCTTGACGAAAGAAAGGTGCGCGGTTTTTGTCAAATGTACCCTCGGCTCGGAAATCATGTGGGACGCACCCGATGGAACTCCTAGGTGAGTGGGTAATGTGGAATCTCGTTTCGGTACGTTTAGAGATAGTGTTAGTGTTGGTGCAATATAGGTGCACGGTGTGCGCCGGACGTACAATAGGCTCAGAAATCGTTTTGGACACACCCGACGATACTCCTAGGTGACGCTGCTCAAGCGGAAGCTTGTTTGAGTCCATTTGGAGATAGTGGTAATCTCAATGCAAGAAAGTTGCATGGTTTGAGTCGAATGTACCATCGGATCAGAAATCGTCTTGGACGCACCCGATGGAACTCCTAAGTGAGTGGGTCATGTGGAATCTCATTTTGGTCCATTTGGAGACAATGTTTTTGTCGGTGCAATATAGGTGCACGGCTTATGCCAAACATACCATAGCCTCAGAAATCGTTTTGGACGCACCCGACGATACTCCTAGGTTACGAGGCTCAAGTGGAAGCTTGTTTGAGTTCGTTTGGAGATAGCGGTAATCACATTGCAGGAAAGGTGCGCGGTTTGTGTCGAATGTACCATCGGCTCAGAAATCATGTTGGACGCACCCGATGGAACTCCTAGGTGAGTGGGTCATGTGGAATCTCGTTTCAGTCCATTTGGAGACAGTGTTAGTGTCGGGGCAATATAGGTGCATGGTTTGTGCCAAACGTACCATAGGATCAGAAATCGTTTTGGACGCACCCGACGGTACTCTTAGGTGACGAGCCTCAAGTGGAAGCTTGTTTGAGTCCGTATGGAGATAGCGGTAATCACATTGCAAGAATGGTGCACGGTTTGTGTCGAATGTACCATCGGATAGGAAATCGTCTTGGACGCACCCGATGGAACTCCTAAGTGAGTGGGTCTTGTGGAATCTCATTTTGGTCCATTTGGAGACAGTGTTTGTGTCGGTGCAATATAGGTGCACGGTTTATGCCAAACGTACCATAGGCTCAGAAATCATTTTGGACGCACCCGACGACATTCCTAGGTGACGAGGCTCAAGTGGAAGCTTGTTTGAGTTCATTTGGAGATAGCGGTAATCACATTGCAGGAAAGGTGTGCGGTTTGTGTCGAATGTACCATCGGCTCAGAAATCATGTTGGACGCACCCGATGGAACTCCTAGGTGAGTGGGTCATGTGGAATCTCGTTTCAGTCCATTTGGAGATAGTGTTAGTGTCGGTGCAAAATAGGTGCACAGTTTGCAACGAATGTACAATAGGCTCAGAAATCGTTTTCTACACACCCGACAATACTCCTAGGTGTTGAGCCTGAAGTGGAAGCTTGTTTGAGTTCATTTGGAGATCGTGGTAACCTTGACGAAAGAAAGGTGCGCGGTTTTTGTCAAATGTACCATCGGCTCGGAAATCATGTGGGACGCACCCGATGGAACTCCTAGGTGAGTGGGTAATGTGGAATCTCGTTTCGGTACGTTTAGAGATAGTGTTAGTGTTGGTGCAATATAGGTGCACGGTGTGCGCCGGACGTACAATAGGCTCAGAAATCGTTTTGGACACACCCGACGATACTCCTAGGTGACGATGCTCAAGCGGAAGCTTGTTTGAGTCCATTTGGAGATAGTGGTAATCTCAATGCAAGAAAGTTGCATGGTTTGAGTCGAATGTACCATCGGATCAGAAATCGTCTTGGACGCACCCGATGGAACTCCTAAGTGAGTGGGTCATGTGGAATCTCATTTTGGTCCATTTGGAGACAATGTTTGTGTCGGTGCAATATAGGTGCACGGTTTATGCCAAACGTACCATAGGCTCAGAAATCATTTTGGACGCACCCGACGATAGTCCTAGGTGACGAGGCTCAAGTGGAAGCTTGTTTGACTTTGTTTGGAGATAGCGGTAATCACATTGCAGGAAAGGTGCGCGGTTTGTGTCGAATGTACCATCGGCTCAGAAATCATGTTGGACGCACCCGATGGAACTCCTAGGTGGGTGGGTCATGTGGAATCTCGTTTCAGTCCATTTGGAGACAGTGTTAGTGTCGGGGCAATATAGGTGCATGGTTTGTGCCAAACGTACCATAGGATCAGAAATCGTTTTGGACGCACCCGACGGTACTCTTAGGTGACGAGCCTCAAGTGGAAGCTTGTTTGAGTCCGTATGGAGATAGCGGTAATCACATTGCAAGAATGGTGCACGGTTTGTGTCGAATGTACCATCGGATAGGAAATCGTCTTGGATGCACCCGATGGAACTCCTAAGTGAGTGGGTCTTGTGGAATCTCATTTTGGTCCATTTGGAGACAGTGTTTGTGTCGGTGCAATATAGGTGCACGGTTTATGCCAAACGTACCATAGGCTCAGAAATCATTTTGGACGCACCCAACGATATTCCTAGGTGACGAGGCTCAAGTGGAAGCTTGTTTGAATCCGTTTGGAGATAGCGGTAATCACATTGAAGGAAAGGTGCGTGCTTTGTGTCGAATGTACTATCAGCTTAGAAATCATGTTGGACGCACCCGATGGAACTCCTAGGTGAGTGGGTCATGTGGAATCTCGTTTCAGTCCGTTTGGAGACAGTGTTAGTGTCGGGGCAATATAGGTGCACAGTTTGCAACGAACGTACAATAGGCTCAGAAATCATATTCTACACACCCGACAATACTCCTAGGTGTTGAGCCTAAAGTGGAAGCTTGTTTGAGTCCATTTGGAGATAGGGGTAACCTTGCAAGAAAGGTGCGCGGTTTTTGTCAAATGTACCATCGGCTCGGAAATCATGTGGGACGCACCCGATGGAACTCCTAGATGAGTGGGTAATGTGGAATCTCGTTTCGGTACGTTTAGAGATAGTTTTAGTGTTGGTGCAATATAGGTGCACGGTGTGCGCTGGACGTACAATAGGCTTAGAAATCGTTTTGGACACACCCGACGATACTCCTAGGTGACGAGGCTCAAGTGGAAGCTTGTTTGAGTCAATTTGGAGATAGTGGTAATCTCAATGCAAGAAAGTTGCGTGGTTTGAGTCGAATGTACCATCGGATCAGAAATTGTCTTGGACACACCCGATGGAACTCCTAAGTGAGTGGGTCATGTGGAATCTCATTTTGGTCCATTTGGAGACAATGTTTGTGTCGGTGCAATATAGGTGCATGGTTTATGCCAAACGTACCATAGGCTCAGAAATCATTTTGGACGCACCCGACGATACTCCTAGGTGACGAGGCTCAAGTGGAAGCTTGTTTGAGTCTGTTTGGAGATAGCGGTAATCACATTGCAGGAAAGGTGCGCGGTTTGTGTCGGATGTACCATCAGCTCTGAAATCATGTTGGACGCACCCGATGGAACTCCTAGGTGAGTGGGTAATGTGGAATCTCATTTAAGTCCATTTGGAGACAGTGTTAGTGTCAGTGCAATATAGGTGCACAGTTTGCAACGAATGTACAATAGGCTCAGAAATCGTTTTCTACACACGCGACAATACTCCTAGGTGTTGAGCCTAAAGTGGAAGCTTGTTTGAGTCCGTTTGGAGATAGGGGTAACCTTGACGCAAGAAAGGTGCGTGGTTTTTTTCAAATGTGCCATCGGCTCGGAAATCATGTGGGACGCACCCGATGGAACTCCTAGGTGAGTGGGTAATGTGGAATCTCGTTTCGGTACATTTAGAGATAGTGTTAGTGTTGCTGCAATATAGGTGCACGGTTTGCGCCGGACGTACAATAGGCTCAGAAATCATTTTGGACACACCTGACGATACTCCTAGGTGACGAGGCTCAAGTGGAAGCTTGTTTGAGTCCATTTGGGGATAGTGGTAATCTCAATGCAAGAAAGTTGTGTGGTTTGAGTCGAATGTACCATCGGATCAGAAATCGTCTTGGACGCACCCGATGGAACTCCTAAGTGAGTGGGTCATGTGGAATCTCATTTTGGTCCATTTGGAGACAGTGTTTGCGTTGGTGCAATATAGGTGCACGGTTTGTGCCAAACGTACCATAGGATCAGAAATCATTTTGGACGCACCTGACGATACTCTTAGGTGACGAGCCTCAAGTGGAAGCTTGTTTGAGTCCGTTTGGAGATAGCGGTAATCACATTGCAAGAAAGGTGCACGGTTTTTGTCGAATGTACCATCGGATAGGAAATCATCTTGGATGCACCCGATGGAACTCCTAAGTGAGTGGGTCTTGTGGAATCTCATTTTGGTCCATTTGGAGACAGTGTTTGTGTCGGTGCAATATAGGTGCACGGTTTATGCCAAACGTACCATAGGCTCAGAAATCGTTTTGGACGCACCCGACGATATTCCTAGGTGACGAGGCTCAAGTGGAAGCTTGTTTGAGTCCGTTTGGAGATAGCGGTAATCACATTGCAAGAAAGGTACGCGGTTTGTGTCGAATGTACCATCGACTCAGAAATTATGTTGGACGCACCCGATGGAAGTCCTAGGTAGTCGGTCATGTGGAATCTCGTTTCAGTCCGTTTGGAGACAGTGTTAGTGTCGGTGCAATATAGTTGCACCGTTTGCAACGAACGTACAATAGGCTCAGAAATCATTTTCTAGACACTCGACAATACTCCATGGTGTTGAGCCAGAAGTGGAAGCTTGTTTGAGTCTGTTTGGAGATAGGGGTAACCTTGACGCAAGAAAGGTGCGCGGTTTGTGTCGAATGTACCATCGGCATAGAAATCATGTTGGACGCACCCGATGGAACTCTTAGGTGAGTGGGTCATGTGGAATCTCGTTTCAGTCCGTTTGGAGGCAGTGTTAGTGTCGGTGCAATATAGGTGCACAGTTTGCAACGAACGTACAATAGGCTCAGAAATCGTTTTCTACGCACCCGACAATACTCCTAGGTGTTGAGCCTGAAGTGGAAGCTTGTTTGAGTCCGTTTGGAGATAGGGGTAACCTTGACGCAAGAAAGGTGCGCGGTTTTTGTCAAATGTACCATCGGCTCGGAAATCATGTGGGACGCACCCGATGGAACTCCTAGGTGAGTGGGTAATGTGGAATCTCGTTTCGGTACGTTTATTGATAGTGTTAGTGTGGCAGCAATATAAGTGCACGGTGTGCGCCAGACGTACAATAGGCTTAGAAATCATTTTGGACACACCCGATGATACTCCTAGGTGACGAGGCTCAAGTGGAAGCTTGTTTGAGTCCATTTGGAGATAGTGGTAATATCAATGCAAGAAAGTTGCATGGTTTGAGTCGAATGTACCATCGGATCAGAAATCATCTTGGACACACCCGATGGAACTCCTAAGTGAGTGGGTCATGTGGAATCTCATTTTGGTCCATTTGGAGACAGTGTTTGTGTCGGTGCAATATAGGAGCACGGTTGGTGCCAAACGTACCATAGGATCAGAAATCATTTTGGACACACCCGATGATACTTCTAGTTGACGAGGCCCAAGTGGAAGCTTGTTTGAATCCATTTGGAGATAGTGGTAATCACAATGCAAGAAATTTGCATGGTTTGAGTCGAATGTACCATCGGATCAGAAATCGTCTTGGACGCACCCGATGGAACTCCTAAGTGAGTGGGCCTTGTGGAATCTCATTTTGGTCTATTTGGAGACAATGTTTGTGTCGGTGCAATATAGGTGCACAGTTTATGCCAAACGTACCATAGGCTCAGAAATCATTTTGGACGCACCCGACGATACACCTAGGTGACGAGGCTCAAGTGGAAGCTTGTTTGAGTCCGTTTGGAGATAGCGGTAATCACAATGCAGGAAAGGTGCGCGGTTTGTGTCGAATGTACCATCGGCTTAGAAATCATGTTGGACGCACCCGATGGAACTCCTTGGTGAGTGGGTCATGTGGAATCTTGTTTCAGTCCGTTTGGAGACAGTGTTAGTGTCGGTGCAATATAGGTGCACAGTTTGCAATGAACGTACAATAGGCCCAGAAATCGTTTTCTACACACCCGACAATACTCCTAGGTGTTGAGCCTGAAGTGGAAGTTTGTTTGAGTCCGTTTGTAGATAGGGGTAACCTTGACGCAAGAAAGGTGCCCGGTTTTTGTCAAATGTACCATCGGCTCGGAAATCATGTGGGACGCACCCGATGGAACTCCTAGGTGAGTGGGTAATGTGGAATCTCGTTTCGGTACGTTTAGAGATAGAGTTAGTGTTGCGGCAATATAGGTGCATGGTGTGCGTCGGACGTACAATAGGCTCAGAAATCATTTTGGACACACCGGACAATACTCCTAGGTGACGAAGCTCAAGTGGAATCTTGTTTGCGTCTATTTGGACATATTGGTAATCTCAATGCTAGAAAGTTGCGTGGTTTGAGTCGAATGTACCATCTGATCAGAAATCGTCTTGTACGCACCCGATGGAACTCCTAAGTGAGTGCGTCATGTGGAATCTCACTTTGGTCCATTTGGAGACAGTGTTTGTGTCGGGGCAATATAGGTGCACGGTTTGTGCCAAACGTACCATAGGATCATAAATCATTTTGGACACACCCTACGATATCCTAGTTGACGAGGCTCAAGTGGAAGCTTGTTTGAATCCATATGGAGATAGTGGTAATCACAATGCAAGAAATTTGTACGGTTTGTGTCGAATGTACCATCGGATCAGAAATCATCTTGGACGCACCCGATGGAACTCCTAAGTGAGTGGGTCTTGTGGAATCTCATTTTGGTCCATTTGGAGACAGTGTTTGTGTCGGTGCAATATAGGCGCATGGTTTGTGCCGAACGTACCATAGGATCACAAATCGTTTTGGACGCACCCGATGATACTCTTAGGTGACGAGTCTCAAGTGGAAGCTTGTTTGAGTCCGTTTGGAGATAGCGGTAATCACATTGCAAGAAAGTTGCACGGTTTGTGTCGAATGTACCATCGGATAGGAAATCATCTTGGACGCACCCGATGGAACTCCTAGGTGAGTGGGTCATGTGGAATCTCGTTTCAGTCCATTTGGAGACAGTCTTAGTGTCGGTGCAATATAGGTGCATAGTTTGCAATGAACGTACAATAGGCTCAGAAATCGTTTTCTACGCACCCGATGGAACTCCTAAGTGAGTGGGTCTTGTGGAATCTCATTTTGGTCCATTTGGAGACAGTGTTTGTGTCGGTGCAATATAGGTGCACGGTTTATGCCAAACGTACCATAGGCTCAGAAATCGTTTTGGACGGACCCGACGATACTCCTAGGTGACGAGGCTCAAGTGGAAGCTTGTTTGAGTCCGTTTGGAGATAGCGGTAATCACATTGCAGGAAAGGTGCGTGGTTTGTGTCGAATGTACCATCGGCTCAGAAATCGTGTTGGACGCACCCGATGGAACTCCTAGGTGAGTGGGTCATGTGGAATCTCGTTTCAATCCATTTGGAGACAGTGTTAGTGTCGGTGCAATATAGGTGCACAGTTTGCAACGAACGTACAATAGGCTCAGAAATTGTTTTCTACGCACCCGACAATACTCCTAGGTGTTGAGCCTGAAGTGGAAGCTTGTTTGAGTCCGTTTGGAGATAGGGGTAACCTTGACGCAAGAAAGGTGCGCGGTTTTTGTCAAATGTAACATCGGCTCGGAAATCATGTGGGACGCACCCAACGGAACTCCTAGGTGAGTGGGTAATGTGGAATCTCGTTTCGGTACGTTTAGAGATAGTGTTAGTGTTGCTGCAATATAGGTGCACGGTGTGCGCCGGATGTACAATACGCTCAGAAATCGTTTTGGACACACCCGACAATACTGCTAGGTGACGATGCTCAAGTGGAAGCTTGTTTGAGTCCATTTGGAGAGTGGTAATCTCAATGCAAGAAACTTGTGTGGTTTGAGTCGAATATACCATCGGATCAGAAATCGTGTTGGATGCACCCGATGGAACTCCTAAGTGAGTGGGTCATGTGGAATCTCATTTTGGTCCATTTGGAGACAGTGTCTGTGTTGGTGCAATATAGGTGCACGGTTTGTGCCAAACGTACCATAGGATCAGAAATCATTTTGGACACACCCGATGATACCCTAGTTGACGAGGCTCAAGTGGAAGCTTGTTTGAATCCATTTGGAGATAGTGGTAATCACAATGCAAGAAATTTGCACGGTTTGAGTCGAATGTACCATCGGATCATAAATCGTCTTGGACGCACCCGATGGAACTCCTAAGTGAGTGGGTCTTGTGGAATCTCATTTTGATCCATTTGGTGAAAATGTTTGTGTCGGTGCAATATAGGTGCACGGTTTATGCCAAACGTACCATAGGCTCAGAAATCGTTTTGGACGCACCCGACGATACTCCTAGGTGACGAGCCTCAAGTGGAAGCTAGTTTGAGTCCGTTTGGAGATAGCGGTAATCACATTGCAGGAAAGGTGCGCGGTTTGTGTCGAATGTACCATCGGCTCAGAAATCATGTTGGACGCACCCGATGGAACTCCTTGGTGAGTGGGTCTTGTGGAATCTCGTTTCAGTCCATTTGGAGACAGTGTTAGTGTCAGTGCAATATAGGTGCACAGTTTGCAACGAACATACAATAGGCTCAGAAATCGTTTTCTACACACCCGACAATACTCCTAGGTGTTGAGCCTGAAGTGGAAGCTTGTTTGAGTCCATTTGGAGATAGGGGTAACCTTGACGCAAGAAAGGTGCGCGGTTTTTGTCAAATGTACCATCGGCTCGGAAATCATGTGGGACGCACCCGATGGAACTCCTAGGTGAGTGCGTAATGTGGAATCTCATTTCGGGACGTTTAGAGATAGTCTTAGTGTTGCAGCAATATAGGTGCACGGTGTGCGCCGGACGTACAATAGGCTCAGAAATAGTTTTGGACACACCCGACGATACTCCTAGGTGACGAGTCTCAAGTGGAAGCTTGTTTGAGTCCATTTGGTGATAGTGGTAATCTCAATGCAAGAAAGTTGCGTGGTTTGAGTCGAATGTACCATCGGATCAGAAATCATCTTGGACACACCCGATGGAACTCCTAAGTGAGTGGGTCATGTGGAATCTCATTTTGGTCCATTTGGAGACAGTGTTTGTGTCGGTGTAATATAGGTGCAGGGTTTGTGCCAAACGTACCATAGGATCAGAAATCGTTTTGGACACACCTGACGATACTCCTAGTTGACGAGGCTCAAGTGGAAGCTTGTTTGAATCCATTTGGAGATAGTGGTAATCACAATGCAAGAAATTTGCACGGTTTGTGTCGAATGTACCATCGGATCAGAAATCGTCTTGGATGCACCCGATAGAACTCCTAAGTGAGTGGGTCTTGTGGAATCTCCTTTTGGTCCATTTGGAGACAGTGTTTGCGTTGGTGCAATATAGGTGCACCGTTTGTGCCAAACGTACCATAGGATCAGAAATCGTTTTGGACGCACCCGACGATACTCTTAGGTGACGAGCCTCAAGTGGAAGCTTGTTTGAGTCCGTTTGGAGATAGCGGTAATCACATTGCAAGAAAGGTGCACGGTTTATGTCGAATGTACCATCGGATAGGAAATCGTCTTGGATGCACCCGATGGAACTCCTAAGTGAGTGGGTCTTGTGGAATCTCATTTTGTTCCATTTGGAGACAGTGTTTGTGTCGGTGCAATATAGGTGCACGGTTTATACCAAACGTACCATAGGCTCAGAAATCGTTTTGGACGCACACAACGATATTCCTAGGTGACGAGGCTCAAGTGGAAGCTTGTTTGAGTCCGTTTGGAGATAGCGGTAATCACATTGCAGGAAAGGTGCGCGGTTTGTTTCGAATGTACCATCGGCTCAGAAATCATGTTGGACGCACCCGATGGAACTCCTAGGTAGTGGGTCATCTGGAATCTCGTTTTAGTCCGTTTGGAGACAGTGTTAGTGTCGGTGCAATATAGGTGCACAGTTTGCAACGAACGTACAATAGGCTCAGAAATCATTTTGTACACACCCGATAATACTCCTAGGTGTTGAGCCTGAAGTGGAAGCTTGTTTGAGTCCGTTTGGATAAAGGGCTAACCTTGACGCAAGAAAGGTGCGCGGTTTTTGTCAAATGTACCATCGGCTCGGAAATCATGTGGGATGCACCCGATGGAACTCCTAGGTGAGTGGGTAATGTGGAATCTCGTTTTGGTACGTTTAGAGATAGTGTTAGTGTTGCTGCAATTTAGGTGCACGGTGTGCGCCGGACGTTCAATAGGCTCAGAAATTGTTTTGGACACACCCGACGATACTGCTAGGTGACGAGGCTCAAGTGGAAGCTCGTTTGAGTCCATTTGGAGATAGTGGTAATCTCAATGCTAGAAAGTTGCGTGGTTTGAGTCGAATGTACCATCGGATCAGAAATCGTCTTGGACGCACCCGATGGAACTCCTAAGTGAGTGGGTCATGTGGAATCTCACTTTGGTCCATTTGGAGACAGTGTTTGTGTCGGTGCAATATAGGTGCACGGTTTGTGCCAAACGTACCATAGGATCAGAAATCGTTTTGGACACACCCGATGATACTCCAAGTTGACGAGGCTCAAGTGGAAGCTTGTTTGAATCCATTTGGAGATACTGGTAATCACAATGCAAGAAATTTGCACGGTTTGAGTCGAATGTACCATCGGATCAGAAATCGTCTTGGACGCACCCGAAGGAATTCCTAAGTGAGTGGGTCTTGTGGAATCTCATTTTGGTCCATTTGGAGACAATGTTTGTGTCGGTGCAATATAGGTGCACGGTTTATGCCAAACGTACCATAGGCTCAGAAATCGTTTTGGACGCACCCGACGATACTCCTAGGTGACGAGGCTCAAGTGGAAACTTGTTTGAGTCCGTTTGGAGATAGCGGTAATCACATTGCAGGAAAGGTGCACGGTTTGTGTCGAATATACCATCGGCTCAGAAATCATGTTGGGCGCACCCGATGGAACTCCTTGGTGAGTGGGTCATGTGGAATCTCGTTTCAGTCTGTTTGGAGACAGTGTTAGTGTCGGTGCAATATAGGTGCACGGTTTATGCCAAACGTACTATAGGCTCAGAAATCATTTTGGACGCACCCGATGATACACCTAGGTGACGAGGCTCAAGTGGAAGCTTGTTTGAGTCCGTTTGGAGATAGCGGTAGTCACATTGCAGGAAAGGTGCGCGGTTTGTGTCGAATGTACCATCGGCTCAGAAATCATGTTGGACGCACCCGATGGAACTCCTAGGTAAGTGGGTCATGTGGAATCTCGTTTCAGTCCATTTGGAGACAGTGTTAATGTCGGTGCAATATAGGTGCATAGTTTGCAATGAACGTACAATAGGCTCAGAAATCGTTTTCTACGCACCCGATGGAACTCCTAAGTGAGTGGGTCTTGTGGAATCTCATTTTGGTCCATTTGGAGATGGTGTTTGTGTCGGTGCAATATAGGTGCACGGTTTGTGCCAAACGTACCATAGGATCAGTAACCATTTTGGACGCACCCGACGATACTCTTAGGTGACGAGCCTCAAGTGGAAGCTTGTTTGAGTCCGTTTGGAGATAGCGGTAATCACATTGCAAGAAAGGTGCACGGTTTGTGTTGAACGTACCATCGGATAGGAAATCGTCTTGGACGCACCCGATGGAACTTCTAAGTGAGTGGGTCTTGTGGAATCACATTTTGGTCCATTTGGAGACAGTATTTGTGTCGGTGCAATATAGGTGCACGGTTTATGCCAAACGTACCATAGGCTCAGAAATCATTTTGGACACACCCGATGATACTCCTAGGTGACGAGGCTCAAGTGGAAGCTTGTTTGAGTCCGTTTGGAGATAGCGGTAATCACATTACAGGAAAGGTGCGCGGTTTGTGTCGAATGTACCATCGGCTCAGAAATCATGTTGGACGCACCCGATGGAACTCCTAGGTGAGTGGGTCATGTGGAATCTCGTTTCAGTCCATTTGGAGATAGTGTTAGTGTCGGTGCAATATAGGTGCACAGTTTGCAATGAACGTACAATAGGCTCAGAAAACGATTTCTACGCACCCGATGGAACTCCTAAGTGAGTGGGTCTTGTGGAATCTCAGTTTGGTCCATTTGGAGACAGTGTTTGTGTCGGTGCAATATAGGTGCACGGTTTGTGCCAAACGTACCACAGGATCAGAAATCAATTTGGACGCACCCGACGATACTCTTAGGTGACGAGCCTTAAGTGGAAGCTTGTTTGAGTCCGTTTGGAGATAGCGGTAATCACATTGCAAGAAAGGTGCACGGTTTGTGTTGAATGTACAATCAGATAGGAAATCATCTTGGACGCACCCGATGGAACTCCTAAGTGAGTGGGTCTTGTGGAATCTCATTTTGGTCCATTTGGAGACAGTGTTTGTGTCGGTGCAATATAGGTGCACGGTTTATGCCAAACGTACCATAGCCTCAGAAAATCGTTTTGCACACACCCGATGATACTCCTAGGTGACGAGGCTCAAGTGGAAGCTTGTTTGAGTCCGTTTGGAGATAGCGGTAATCACATTGCAAGAAAGGTGCGCGGTTTGTGTCGAATGTACCATCGGCTCAGAAATCATGTTGGACGCACCCGATAGAACTCCTAGGTGAGTGGGTCATGTGGAATCTCGTTTCAGTCCATTTGGAGACAGTGTTAGTGTCGGTGCAATATAGGTGCACAGTTTGCAATGAACGTACAATAGGCTCAGAAATCGTTTTCTACGCACCCGATGGAACTCCTAAGTGAGTGGGTCTTGTGGAATCTCATTTTGGTCCATTTGGAGACGGTGTTTGTGTCGGTGCAATATAGGTGCACGGTTTGTGCCAAACGTACCACAGGATCAGAAACCATTTTGGACGCACCCGACGATACTCTTAGGTGACGAGCATCAAGTGGAAGCTTGTTTGAGTCCATTTGGAGATAGCGGTAATCACATTGCAAGAAAGGTGCACGGTTTGTGTTGAATGTACCATCGGATAGGAAATCGTCTTGGACGCACCCGATGGAACTTCTAAGTGAGTGGGTCTTGTGGAATCACATTTTGGACCATTTGGAGACAGTATTTGTGTCGGTGCAATATAGGTGCACGGTTTATGCCAAACATACCATAGGCTCAGAAATCATTTTGGACACACCCGATGATACTCCTAGGTGACGAGGCTCAAGTGGAAGCTTGTTTGAGTCCGTTTGGAGATAGCGGTAATCACATTGCAGGAAAGGTGCGTGGTTTGTGTCGAATGTACCATCGGCTCAGAAATCATGTTGGACGCACCCGATGGAACTCCTAGGTGAGTGGGTCATGTGGAATATCGTTTCAGTCCATTTGGAGACAGTGTTAGTGTCGGTGCAATATAGGTGCACAGTTTGCAATGAACGTACAATAGGCTCAGAAATCGTTTTCTACGCACCCGATGGAACTCCTAAGTGAGTGGGTCTTGTGGAATCTCAGTTTGGTCCGTTTGGAGACAGTGTTTGTGTCGGTGCAATATAGGTGCACGGTTTGTGCCAAACGTACCACAGGATCAGAAATCATTTTGGACGCACCCGACGATACTCTTAGGTGACGAGCCTTAAGTGGAAGCTTGTTTGAGTCCGTTTGGAGATAGCAGTAATCACATTGCAAGAAAGGTGCATGGTTTGTGTTGAATGTACAATCAGATAGGAAATCGTCTTGGACGCACGCGATGGAACTCCTAAGTGAGTGGGTCTTGTGGAATCTCATTTTGGTCCATTTGGAGACAGTGTTTGTGTCGGTGCAATATAGGTGCACGGTTTATGCCAAACGTACCATAGGCTCAGAAATCGTTTTGCACACACCCGATGATACTCCTAGGTGACGAGGCTCAAGTGGAAGCTTGTTTGAGTCCGTTTGGAGATAGCGGTAATCACATTGCAAGAAAGGTGCGCGGTTTGTGTCGAATGTACCATCGGCTCAGAAATCATGTTGGACGCACCCGATGGAACTCCTAGGTGAGTGGGTCATGTGGAATCTCGTTTCAGTCCATTTGGAGACAGTGTTAGTGTCGGTGCAATATAGGTGCACAGTTTGCAATGAACGTACAATAGGCTCAGAAATCGTTTTCTACGCACCCGATGGAACTCCTAAGTGAGTGGGTCTTGTGGAATCTCATTTTGGTCCATTTGGAGACAGTGTTTGTGTCGGTGCAATATAGGTGCACGGTTTGTGCCAAACGTACCACAGGATCAGAAATCATTTTGGACGCACCCGACGATACTCGTAGGTGACGAGCCTCAAGTGGAAGCTTGTTTGAGTCCGTTTGGAGATAGCGGTAATCACATTGCAAGAAAGGTGCACGGTTCGTGTTGAATGCACCATCGGATAGGAAATCGTCTTGGACGCACCCGATGGAACTCCTAAGTGAGTGGGTCTTGTGGAATCTCATTTTGGTCCATTTGAAGACAGTGTTTGTGTCGGTGCAATATAGGTGCACGGTTTATGCCAAACGTACCATAGGCTCAGAAATTGTTTTGGACGCACCCGACGATACTCCTAGGTGACGAGGCTCAAGTGGAAGCTTGTTTGAGTCCGTTTGGAGATAGCGGTAATCACATTGCAGGAAAGGTGCGCGGTTTGTGTCGAATGTACCATCGGCTCAGAAATCATGTTGGACGCACCCGATGGAACTCCTAGGTGAGTGGGTCATGTGGAATCTCGTTTCAGTCCATTTGGAGACAGTGTTAGTGTCGGTGCAATATAGGTGCATAGTTTGCAATGAACGTACAATAGGCTCAGAAATCGTTTTCTACGCACCCGATGGAACTCCTAACTGAGTGCGTCTTGTGGAATCTCATTTTGGTCCATTTGGAGACAGTGTTTGTGTCGGTGCAATATAGGTGCACGGTTTGTGCCAAACGTACCACAGGATCAGAAACCGTTTTGGACGCACCCGACGATACTCTTAGGTGACGAGCCTCAAGTGGAAGCTTGTTTGAGTCCGTTTGGAGATAGCGGTAATCACATTGCAAGAAAGGTGCACGGTTTGTGTTGAATGTACCATCGGATAGGAAATTGTCTTGGACGCACCCGATGGAACTTCTAAGTGAGTGGGTCTTGTGGAATCACATTTTGGTCCATTTGGAGACAGTGTTTGTGTCGGTGCAATATAGGTGCACGGTTTATGCCAAACGTACCATAGGCTCAGAAATCATTTTGGACACACCCGATGATACTCCTAGGTGACGAGGCTCAAGTGGAAGCTTGTTTGAGTCCGTTTGGAGATAGCGGTAATCACATTGCAGGAAAGGTACGCGGTTTGTGTCGAATGTACCATCGGCTCAGAAATCATGTTGGACGCACCGATGGAACTCCTAGGTGAGTGGGTCATGTGGAATATCGTTTCAGTCCATTTGGAGACAGTGTTAGTGTCGGTGCAATATAGGTGCACAGTTTGCAATGAACGTACAATAGGCTCAGAAATCGTTTTCTACGCACCCGATGGAACTCCTAAGTAAGTGGGTCTTGTGGAATCTCAGTTTGGTCCATTTGGAGACAGTGTTTGTGTCGGTGCAACATAGGTGCACGGTTTGTGCCAAACGTACCACAGGATCAGAAATCATTTTGGACGCACCCGACGATACTCTTAGGTGACGAGCCTTAAGTGGAAGCTTGTTTGAGTCCGTTTGGAGATAGCGGTAATCACATTGCAAGAAAGGTGCACGGTTTGTGTTGAATGTACAATCAGATAGGAAATCGTCTTGGACGCACCCGATGGAACTCCTAAGTGAGTGGGTCTTGTGGAATCTCATTTTGGTCCATTTGGAGACAGTGTTTGTGTCGGTGCAATATAGGTGCATGGTTTTTGCCAAACGTACCATAGGCTCAGAAATCGTTTTGGACGCACCCGACGATACTCCTAGGTGACGAGGCTCAAGTGGAAGCTTGTTTGAGTCCGTTTGGAGATAGCGGTAATCACATTGCAGGAAAGGTCGCGGTTTGTGTCGAATGTACCATCGGCTCAGAAATCATGTTGGACGCACCCGATGGAACTCCTAGGTGAGTGGGTCATGTGGAATCTCGTTTCAGTCCATTTGGAGACAGTGTTAGTGTCGGTGCAATATAGGTGCATAGTTTGCAATGAACGTACAATAGGCTCAGAAGTCGTTTTCTACGCACCCGATGGAACTCCTAAGTGAGTGGGCTCTTGTGGAATCTCATTTTGCTCCATTTGGAGACAGTGTTTGTGTCGGTGCAATATAGGTGCACGGTTTGTGCCAAACGTACCACAGGATCAGAAATCGTTTTGGACGCACCCGACGATACTCTTAGGTGACGAGCCTCAAGTGGAAGCGTGTTTGAGTCCGTTTGGAGATAGCGGTAATCACATTGCAAGAAAGGTGCACGGTTTGTGTTGAATGTACCATCGGATAGGAAATCGTCTTGGATGCACCCGATGGAACTCCTAAGTGAGTGGGTCTTGTGGAATCTCATTTTGGTCCATTTGGAGACTGTTTGTGTCGGTGCAATATAGGTGCACGGTTTGTGCCAAACGTACCATAGGCTCAGAAATCGTTTTGGACACACCCGATGATACTCCTAGGTGACGAGGCTCAAGTGGAAGCTTGTTTGAGTCCGTTTGGAGATAGCGGTAATCACATTGCAGGAAAGGTCGCGGTTTGTGTCGAATGTACCATCAGCTCAGAAATCAAGTTGGACGCACCCGATGGAACTCCTAGGTGAGTGGGTCATGTGGAATCTCGTTTCAGTCCATTTGGAGACAGTGTTAGTGTCGGTGCAATATAGGTGCATAGTTTGCAATGAACGTACAATAGGCTCAGAAATCGTTTTCTACGCACCCGATGGAACTCCTAAGTGAGTGGCTCTTGTGGAATCTCATTTTGGTCCATTTGGAGACGGTGTTTGTGTCGGTGCAATATAGGTGCACGGTTTGTGCCAAACGTACCAAAGGATCAGAAATCGTTTTGGACGCACCCGACGATACTCTTAGGTGACGAGCCTCAAGTGGAAGCTTGTTTGAGTCCGTTTGGAGATAGCGGTAATCACATTGCAAGAAAGGTGCACAGTTTGTGTTGAATGTACCATCGGATAGGAAATCGTCTTGGACGCATCCGATGGAACTCCTAGGTGAGTGGGTCATGTGGAATCTCGTTTCAGTCCATTTGGAGACAGTGTTAGTGTCGGTGCAATATAGGTGCACAGTTTGCAATGAACGTACAATAGGCTCAGAAATCATTTTCTACGCACCCGATGGAACTCCTAAGTGAGTGGGTCTTGTGGAATCTCATTTTGGTCCATTTGGAGACAGTGTTTGTGTCGGTGCAATATAGGTGCACGGTTTGTGCCAAACGTACCACAGGATCAGAAATCATTTTGGACGCACCCGACGATACTCTTAGGTGACGAGCCTCAAGTGGAAGCTTGTTTGAGTCCGTTTGGAGATAGCGGTAATCACATTGCAAGAAAGGTGCACGGTTTGTGTTGAATGTACCATCGGATAGGAAATCGTCTTGGACGCACCCGATGGAACTCCTAAGTGAGTGGGTCTTGTGGAATCTCATTTTGGTCCATTTGGAGACAGTGTTTGTGTCGGTGCAATATAGGTGCACGGTTTATGCCAAACGTACCATAGGCTCAGAAATCGTTTTGGACGCACCCGACGATACCCCTAGGTGACGAGGCTCAAGTGGAAGCTTGTTTGAGTCCGTTTGGAGATAGCGGTAATCACATTGCAGGAAGGTGTGCAGTTTGTGTCGAATGTACCATCGGCTCAGAAATCATGTTGGACGCACCCGATGGAACTCCTAGGTGAGTGGGTCATGTGGAATCTCGTTTCAGTCCATTTGGAGACAGTGTTAGTATCGGTGCAATATAGGTGCATAGTTTGCAATGAACGTACAATAGGCTCAGAAATCGTTTTCTACGCACCCGATGGAACTCCTAAGTGAGTGGGTCTTGTGGAATCTCATTTTGGTCCATTTGGAGACAGTGTTTGTGTCGGTGCAATATAGGTGCACGGTTTGTGCCAAACGTACCACAGGATCAGAAATCGTTTTGGACGCACCCGACGATACTCTTAGGTGACGAGCCTCAAGTGGAAGCTTGTTTGAGTCCGTTTGGAGATAGCGGTAATCACATTGCAAGAAAGGTGCACGGTTTGTGTTGAATGTACCATCTGATAGGAAATCATCTTGGACGCACCCGATGGAACTTCTAAGTGAGTGGGTCTTGTGGAATCACATTTTGGTCCATTTGGAGACAGTGTTTGTGTCGGTGCAATATAGGTGCACGGTTTATGCCAAACGTACCATAGGCTCAGAAATCGTTTTGGACGCACCCGACGATACTCCTAGGTGACGAGGCTCAGGTGGAAGCTTGTTTGAGTCCGTTTGGAGATAGCGGTAATCACATTGCAGGAAAGGTGCGCGGTTTGTGTCGAATGTACCATCGGCTGAGAAATCATGTTGGACGCACCCGATGGAACTCCTAGGTGAGTGGGTCATGTGGAATCTCGTTTCAGTCCATTTGGAGACAGTGTTAGTGTCGGTGCAATATAGGTGCACAGTTTGCAATGAACGTACAATAGGCTCAGAAATCGTTTTCTACGCACCCGATGGAACTCCTAAGTGAGTGGGTCTTGTGGAATCTCATTTTGGTCCATTTGGAGACAGTGTTTGTGTCGGTGCAATATAGGTGCACGGTTCGTGCCAAACGTACCACAGGATCAGAAATCGTTTTGCACGCACCCGACGATACTCTTAGGTGACGAGCCTCAAGTGGAAGCTTGTTTGAGTCCGTTTGGAGATAGCGGTAATCACATTGCAAGAAAGGTGCACGGTTTGTGTTGAATGTACCATCGGATAGGAAATCATCTTGGACGCACCCGATGGAACTTCTAAGTGAGTGGGTCTTGTGGAATCACATTTTGGTCCATTTGGAGACAGTGTTTGTGTCGGTGCAATATAGGTGCACGGTTTATGCCAAACGTACCATAGGCTCAGAAATCGTTTTGGACACACCCGATGATACTCCTAGGTGACGAGGCTCAGGTGGAAGCTTGTTTGAGTCCGTTTGGAGATAGCGGTAATCACATTGCAGGAAAGGTGCGCGGTTTGTGTCGAATGTACTATCGGCTCAGAAATCATGTTGGACGCACCCGATGAAACTCCTAGGTGAGTGGGTCATGTGGAATCTCGTTTCAGTCCATTTGGAGACAGTGTTAGTGTCGGTGCAATATAGGTGCACAGTTTGCAATGAACGTACAATAGGCTCAGAAATCGTTTTCTACGCACCCGATGGAACTCCTAAGTGAGTTGGTCTTGTGGAATCTCATTTTGGTCCATTTGGAGACAGTGTTTGTGTCGGTGCAATATAGGTGCACGGTTTATGCCAAACGTACCATAGGCTCAGAAATCGTTTTGGACGCACCCGACGATACCCCTAGGTGACGAGGCTCAAGTGGAAGCTTGTTTGAGTCCGTTTGGAGATAGCGGTAATCACATTGCAGGAAGGTGTGCAGTTTGTGTCGAATGTACCATCGGCTCAGAAATCATGTTGGACGCACCCGATGGAACTCCTAGGTGAGTGGGTCATGTGGAATCTCGTTTCAGTCCATTTGGAGACAGTGTTAGTATCGGTGCAATATAGGTGCATAGTTTGCAATGAACGTACAATAGGCTCAGAAATCGTTTTCTACGCACCCGATGGAACTCCTAACTGAGTGCGTCTTGTGGAATCTCATTTTGGTCCATTTGGAGACAGTGTTTGTGTCGGTGCAATATAGGTGCACGGTTTGTGCCAAACGTACCACAGGATCAGAAACCGTTTTGGACGCACCCGACGATACTCTTAGGTGACGAGCCTCAAGTGGAAGCTTGTTTGAGTCCGTTTGGAGATAGCGGTAATCACATTGCAAGAAAGGTGCACGGTTTGTGTTGAATGTACCATCGGATAGGAAATTGTCTTGGACGCACCCGATGGAACTTCTAAGTGAGTGGGTCTTGTGGAATCACATTTTGGTCCATTTGGAGACAGTGTTTGTGTCGGTGCAATATAGGTGCACGGTTTATGCCAAACGTACCATAGGCTCAGAAATCATTTTGGACACACCCGATGATACTCCTAGGTGACGAGGCTCAAGTGGAAGCTTGTTTGAGTCCGTTTGGAGATAGCGGTAATCACATTGCAGGAAAGGTACGCGGTTTGTGTCGAATGTACCATCGGCTCAGAAATCATGTTGGACGCACCGATGGAACTCCTAGGTGAGTGGGTCATGTGGAATATCGTTTCAGTCCATTTGGAGACAGTGTTAGTGTCGGTGCAATATAGGTGCACAGTTTGCAATGAACGTACAATAGGCTCAGAAATCGTTTTCTACGCACCCGATGGAACTCCTAAGTAAGTGGGTCTTGTGGAATCTCAGTTTGGTCCATTTGGAGACAGTGTTTGTGTCGGTGCAACATAGGTGCACGGTTTGTGCCAAACGTACCACAGGATCAGAAATCATTTTGGACGCACCCGACGATACTCTTAGGTGACGAGCCTTAAGTGGAAGCTTGTTTGAGTCCGTTTGGAGATAGCGGTAATCACATTGCAAGAAAGGTGCACGGTTTGTGTTGAATGTACAATCAGATAGGAAATCGTCTTGGACGCACCCGATGGAACTCCTAAGTGAGTGGGTCTTGTGGAATCTCATTTTGGTCCATTTGGAGACAGTGTTTGTGTCGGTGCAATATAGGTGCATGGTTTTTGCCAAACGTACCATAGGCTCAGAAATCGTTTTGGACGCACCCGACGATACTCCTAGGTGACGAGGCTCAAGTGGAAGCTTGTTTGAGTCCGTTTGGAGATAGCGGTAATCACATTGCAGGAAAGGTCGCGGTTTGTGTCGAATGTACCATCGGCTCAGAAATCATGTTGGACGCACCCGATGGAACTCCTAGGTGAGTGGGTCATGTGGAATCTCGTTTCAGTCCATTTGGAGACAGTGTTAGTGTCGGTGCAATATAGGTGCATAGTTTGCAATGAACGTACAATAGGCTCAGAAGTCGTTTTCTACGCACCCGATGGAACTCCTAAGTGAGTGGGCTCTTGTGGAATCTCATTTTGCTCCATTTGGAGACAGTGTTTGTGTCGGTGCAATATAGGTGCACGGTTTGTGCCAAACGTACCACAGGATCAGAAATCGTTTTGGACGCACCCGACGATACTCTTAGGTGACGAGCCTCAAGTGGAAGCGTGTTTGAGTCCGTTTGGAGATAGCGGTAATCACATTGCAAGAAAGGTGCACGGTTTGTGTTGAATGTACCATCGGATAGGAAATCGTCTTGGATGCACCCGATGGAACTCCTAAGTGAGTGGGTCTTGTGGAATCTCATTTTGGTCCATTTGGAGACTGTTTGTGTCGGTGCAATATAGGTGCACGGTTTGTGCCAAACGTACCATAGGCTCAGAAATCGTTTTGGACACACCCGATGATACTCCTAGGTGACGAGGCTCAAGTGGAAGCTTGTTTGAGTCCGTTTGGAGATAGCGGTAATCACATTGCAGGAAAGGTCGCGGTTTGTGTCGAATGTACCATCAGCTCAGAAATCAAGTTGGACGCACCCGATGGAACTCCTAGGTGAGTGGGTCATGTGGAATCTCGTTTCAGTCCATTTGGAGACAGTGTTAGTGTCGGTGCAATATAGGTGCATAGTTTGCAATGAACGTACAATAGGCTCAGAAATCGTTTTCTACGCACCCGATGGAACTCCTAAGTGAGTGGCTCTTGTGGAATCTCATTTTGGTCCATTTGGAGACGGTGTTTGTGTCGGTGCAATATAGGTGCACGGTTTGTGCCAAACGTACCACAGGATCAGAAATCGTTTTGGACGCACCCGACGATACTCTTAGGTGACGAGCCTCAAGTGGAAGCTTGTTTGAGTCCGTTTGGAGATAGCGGTAATCACATTGCAAGAAAGGTGCACAGTTTGTGTTGAATGTACCATCGGATAGGAAATCGTCTTGGACGCATCCGATGGAACTCCTAGGTGAGTGGGTCATGTGGAATCTCGTTTCAGTCCATTTGGAGACAGTGTTAGTGTCGGTGCAATATAGGTGCACAGTTTGCAATGAACGTACAATAGGCTCAGAAATCATTTTCTACGCACCCGATGGAACTCCTAAGTGAGTGGGTCTTGTGGAATCTCATTTTGGTCCATTTGGAGACAGTGTTTGTGTCGGTGCAATATAGGTGCACGGTTTGTGCCAAACGTACCACAGGATCAGAAATCATTTTGGACGCACCCGACGATACTCTTAGGTGACGAGCCTCAAGTGGAAGCTTGTTTGAGTCCGTTTGGAGATAGCGGTAATCACATTGCAAGAAAGGTGCACGGTTTGTGTTGAATGTACCATCGGATAGGAAATCGTCTTGGACGCACCCGATGGAACTCCTAAGTGAGTGGGTCTTGTGGAATCTCATTTTGGTCCATTTGGAGACAGTGTTTGTGTCGGTGCAATATAGGTGCACGGTTTATGCCAAACGTACCATAGGCTCAGAAATCGTTTTGGACGCACCCGACGATACCCCTAGGTGACGAGGCTCAAGTGGAAGCTTGTTTGAGTCCGTTTGGAGATAGCGGTAATCACATTGCAGGAAGGTGTGCAGTTTGTGTCGAATGTACCATCGGCTCAGAAATCATGTTGGACGCACCCGATGGAACTCCTAGGTGAGTGGGTCATGTGGAATCTCGTTTCAGTCCATTTGGAGACAGTGTTAGTATCGGTGCAATATAGGTGCATAGTTTGCAATGAACGTACAATAGGCTCAGAAATCGTTTTCTACGCACCCGATGGAACTCCTAAGTGAGTGGGTCTTGTGGAATCTCATTTTGGTCCATTTGGAGACAGTGTTTGTGTCGGTGCAATATAGGTGCACGGTTTGTGCCAAACGTACCACAGGATCAGAAATCGTTTTGGACGCACCCGACGATACTCTTAGGTGACGAGCCTCAAGTGGAAGCTTGTTTGAGTCCGTTTGGAGATAGCGGTAATCACATTGCAAGAAAGGTGCACGGTTTGTGTTGAATGTACCATCTGATAGGAAATCATCTTGGACGCACCCGATGGAACTTCTAAGTGAGTGGGTCTTGTGGAATCACATTTTGGTCCATTTGGAGACAGTGTTTGTGTCGGTGCAATATAGGTGCACGGTTTATGCCAAACGTACCATAGGCTCAGAAATCGTTTTGGACGCACCCGACGATACTCCTAGGTGACGAGGCTCAGGTGGAAGCTTGTTTGAGTCCGTTTGGAGATAGCGGTAATCACATTGCAGGAAAGGTGCGCGGTTTGTGTCGAATGTACCATCGGCTGAGAAATCATGTTGGACGCACCCGATGGAACTCCTAGGTGAGTGGGTCATGTGGAATCTCGTTTCAGTCCATTTGGAGACAGTGTTAGTGTCGGTGCAATATAGGTGCACAGTTTGCAATGAACGTACAATAGGCTCAGAAATCGTTTTCTACGCACCCGATGGAACTCCTAAGTGAGTGGGTCTTGTGGAATCTCATTTTGGTCCATTTGGAGACAGTGTTTGTGTCGGTGCAATATAGGTGCACGGTTCGTGCCAAACGTACCACAGGATCAGAAATCGTTTTGCACGCACCCGACGATACTCTTAGGTGACGAGCCTCAAGTGGAAGCTTGTTTGAGTCCGTTTGGAGATAGCGGTAATCACATTGCAAGAAAGGTGCACGGTTTGTGTTGAATGTACCATCGGATAGGAAATCATCTTGGACGCACCCGATGGAACTTCTAAGTGAGTGGGTCTTGTGGAATCACATTTTGGTCCATTTGGAGACAGTGTTTGTGTCGGTGCAATATAGGTGCACGGTTTATGCCAAACGTACCATAGGCTCAGAAATCGTTTTGGACACACCCGATGATACTCCTAGGTGACGAGGCTCAGGTGGAAGCTTGTTTGAGTCCGTTTGGAGATAGCGGTAATCACATTGCAGGAAAGGTGCGCGGTTTGTGTCGAATGTACTATCGGCTCAGAAATCATGTTGGACGCACCCGATGAAACTCCTAGGTGAGTGGGTCATGTGGAATCTCGTTTCAGTCCATTTGGAGACAGTGTTAGTGTCGGTGCAATATAGGTGCACAGTTTGCAATGAACGTACAATAGGCTCAGAAATCGTTTTCTACGCACCCGATGGAACTCCTAAGTGAGTTGGTCTTGTGGAATCTCATTTTGGTCCATTTGGAGACAGTGTTTGTGTCGGTGCAATATAGGTGCACGGTTTGTGCCAAACGTACCATAGGCTCAGAAATCGTTTTGGACACACCCGATGATACTCCTAGGTGACGAGGCTCAAGTGGAAGCTTGTTTGAGTCCGTTTGGAGATAGCGGTAATCACATTGCAGGAAAGGTGCGCGGTTTGTGTCGAATGTACCATCGGCTCAGAAATCATGTTGGACGCACCCGATGGAACTCCTAGGTGAGTGGGTCATGTGGAATCTCGTTTCAGTCCATTTGGAGACAGTGTTAGTGTCGGTGCAATATAGGTGCATAGTTTGCAATGAACGTACAATAGGCTCAGAAATCGTTTTCTACACACCCGATGGAACTCCTAAGTGAGTGGGTCTTGTGGAATCTCATTTTGGTCCATTTGGAGACAGTGTTTGTGTCGGTGCAATATAGGTGCACGGTTTGTGCCAATCGTACCATAGGCTCAGAAATCATTTTGGACGCACCCGACGATACACCTAGGTGACAAGGCTCAAGTGGAAGCTTGTTTGAGTCCGTTTGGAGATAGCGGTAATCACATTGCAGGAAAGGTGCGCGGTTTGTGTCGAATGTACCATCGGCTCACAAATCATGTTGGACGCACCCGATGGAACTCCTAGGTGAGTGGGTCATGTGGAATCTCGTTTCAATCCATTTGGAGACAGTGTTAGTGTCGGTGCAATATAGGTGCACAGTTTGCAATGAACGTACAATAGGCTCAGAAATCGTTTTCTACGCACCCGATGGAACTCCTAAGTGAGTGGGTCTTGTGGAATCTCATTTTGGTCCATTTGGAGACAGTGTTTGTGTCGGGGCAATATAGGTGCACGGTTTGTGCCAAACGTACCACAGGATCAGAAATCATTTTAGACGCACCCGACGATACTCTTAGGTGACGAGCCTCAAGTGGAAGCTTGTTTGAGTCCGTTTGGAGATAGCGGTAATCACATTGCAAGAAAGGTGCACGGTTTGTGTTGAATGTACTATCGGATAGGAAATCGTCTTGGACGCACCCGATGGAACTCCTAAGTGAGTGGGTCTTGTGGAATCTCATTTTGGTCCATTTGGAGACAGTGTTTGTGTCGGTGCAATATAGGTGCACGGTTTATGCCAAACGTACCATAGGCTCAGAAATCGTTTTGGATGCACCCGACGATACTCCTAGGTGACGAGGCCAAGTGGAAGCTTGTTTGAGTCCGTTTGGAGATAGCGGTAATCACATTGCAGGAAAGGTGCGCGGTTTGTGTCGAATGTACCATCGGCTCAGAAATCATGTTGGACGCACCCGATGGAACTCCTAGGTGAGTGGGTCATGTGGAATCTCGTTTCAGTCCATTTGGAGACAGTCTTAGTGTCGGTGCAATATAGGTGCATAGTTTGCAATGAACGTACAATAGGCTCAGAAATCATTTTCTACGCACCCGATGGAACTCCTAAGTGAGTGGGTCTTGTGGAATCTCATTTTGGTCCATTTGGAGACAGTGTTTGTGTCGGTGCATTATAGGTGCACGGTTTGTGCCAAACGTACCACAGGATCAGAAATCGTTTTGGACGCACCCGACGATACTCTTAGGTGACGAGCCTCAAGTGGAAGCTTGTTTGAGTCTGTTTGCAGATAGCGGTAATCACATTGCAAGAAAGGTGCACGGTTTGTGTTGAATGTACTATCGGATAGGAAATCATCTTGGACGCACCCGATGGAACTTCTAAGTGAGTGGGTCTTGTGGAATCTCATTTTGGTCCATTTGGAGACAGTGTTTGTGTCAGTGCAATATAGGTGCACGGTTTATGCCAAACGTACCATAGGCTCAGAAATCATTTTGGACACACCCGATGATACTCCTAGGTGACGAGGCTCAAGTGGAAGCTTGTTTGAGTCCGTTTGGAGATAGCGGTAATCACATTGCAGGAAAGGTGCGCGGTTTGTGTCGAATGTACCATCGGCTCAGAAATCATGTTGGACGCACCCGATGCAACTCCTAGGTGAGTGGGTCATGTGGAATCTCGTTTCAGTCCATTTGGAGACAGTGTTATTGTCGGTGCAATATAGTTGCACAGTTTGCAATGAACGTACAATAGGCTCAGAAATCGTTTTCTACGCACCCGATGGAACTCCTAAGTGAGTGGGTCTTGTGGAATCTCATTTTGGTCCATTTGGAGACAGTGTTTGTGTCGGTGCATTATAGGTGCACGGTTTGTGCCAAACGTACCACAGGATCAGAAATCGTTTTGGACGCACCCGACGATACTCTTAGGTGACGAGCCTCAAGTGGAAGCTTGTTTGAGTCTGTTTGCAGATAGCGGTAATCACATTGCAAGAAAGGTGCACGGTTTGTGTTGAATGTACCATCGGATAGGAAATCGTCTTGGACGCACCCAATGGAACTCCTAAGTGAGTGGGTCTTGTGGAATCTCATTTTGGTCCATTTGGAGACAGTGTTTGTGTCGGTGCTATATAGGTGCACGGTTTATGCCAAACGTACCATAGGCTCAGAAATCGTTTTGGACGCACCCGACGATACCCCTAGGTGACGAGGCTCAAGTGGAAGCTTGTTTGAGTCCGTTTGGAGATAGCGGTAATCACATTGCAGGAAGGTGTGCAGTTTGTGTCGAATGTACCATCGGCTCAGAAATCATGTTGGACGCACCCGATGGAACTCCTAGGTGAGTGGGTCATGTGGAATCTCGTTTCAGTCCATTTGGAGACAATGTTAGTATCGGTGCAATATAGGTGCATAGTTTGCAATGAACGTACAATAGGCTCAGAAATCGTTTTCTACGCACCCGATGGAACTCCTAAGTGAGTGGGTCTTGTGGAATCTCATTTTGGTCCATTTGGAGACAGTGTTTGTGTCGGTGCAATATAGGTGCACGGTTTGTGCCAAACGTACCACAGGATCAGAAATCGTTTTGGACGCACCCGACGATACTCTTAGGTGACGAGCCTCAAGTGGAAGCTTGTTTGAGTCCGTTTGGAGATAGCGGTAATCACATTGCAAGAAAGGTGCACGGTTTGTGTTGAATGTACCATCTGATAGGAAATCATCTTGGACGCACCCGATGGAACTTCTAAGTGAGTGGGTCTTGTGGAATCACATTTTGGTCCATTTGGAGACAGTGTTTGTGTCGGTGCAATATAGGTGCACGGTTTATGCCAAACGTACCATAGGCTCAGAAATCGTTTTGGACGCACCCGACGATACTCCTAGGTGACGAGGCTCAGGTGGAAGCTTGTTTGAGTCCGTTTGGAGATAGCGGTAATCACATTGCAGGAAAGGTGCGCGGTTTGTGTCGAATGTACCATCGGCTGAGAAATCATGTTGGACGCACCCGATGGAACTCCTAGGTGAGTGGGTCATGTGGAATCTCGTTTCAGTCCATTTGGAGACAGTGTTAGTGTCGGTGCAATATAGGTGCACAGTTTGCAATGAACGTACAATAGGCTCAGAAATCATTTTCTACGCACCCGATGGAACTCCTAAGTGAGTGGGTCTTGTGGAATCTCATTTTGGTCCATTTGGAGACAGTGTTTGTGTCGGTGCAATATAGGTGCACGGTTCGTGCCAAACGTACCACAGGATCAGAAATCGTTTTGCACGCACCCGACGATACTCTTAGGTGACGAGCCTCAAGTGGAAGCTTGTTTGAGTCCGTTTGGAGATAGCGGTAATCACATTGCAAGAAAGGTGCACGGTTTGTGTTGAATGTACCATCGGATAGGAAATCATCTTGGACGCACCCGATGGAACTTCTAAGTGAGTGGGTCTTGTGGAATCACATTTTGGTCCATTTGGAGACAGTGTTTGTGTCGGTGCAATATAGGTGCACGGTTTATGCCAAACGTACCATAGGCTCAGAAATCGTTTTGGACACACCCGATGATACTCCTAGGTGACGAGGCTCAGGTGGAAGCTTGTTTGAGTCCGTTTGGAGATAGCGGTAATCACATTGCAGGAAAGGTGCGCGGTTTGTGTCGAATGTACTATCGGCTCAGAAATCATGTTGGACGCACCCGATGAAACTCCTAGGTGAGTGGGTCATGTGGAATCTCGTTTCAGTCCATTTGGAGACAGTGTTAGTGTCGGTGCAATATAGGTGCACAGTTTGCAATGAACGTACAATAGGCTCAGAAATCGTTTTCTACGCACCCGATGGAACTCCTAAGTGAGTTGGTCTTGTGGAATCTCATTTTGGTCCATTTGGAGACAGTGTTTGTGTCGGGGCAATATAGGTGCACGGTTTGTGCCAAACGTACCACAGGATCAGAAATCATTTTAGACGCACCCGACGATACTCTTAGGTGACGAGCCTCAAGTGGAAGCTTGTTTGAGTCCGTTTGGAGATAGCGGTAATCACATTGCAAGAAAGGTGCACGGTTTGTGTTGAATGTACTATCGGATAGGAAATCGTCTTGGACGCACCCGATGGAACTCCTAAGTGAGTGGGTCTTGTGGAATCTCATTTTGGTCCATTTGGAGACAGTGTTTGTGTCGGTGCAATATAGGTGCACGGTTTATGCCAAACGTACCATAGGCTCAGAAATCGTTTTGGATGCACCCGACGATACTCCTAGGTGACGAGGCCAAGTGGAAGCTTGTTTGAGTCCGTTTGGAGATAGCGGTAATCACATTGCAGGAAAGGTGCGCGGTTTGTGTCGAATGTACCATCGGCTCAGAAATCATGTTGGACGCACCCGATGGAACTCCTAGGTGAGTGGGTCATGTGGAATCTCGTTTCAGTCCATTTGGAGACAGTCTTAGTGTCGGTGCAATATAGGTGCATAGTTTGCAATGAACGTACAATAGGCTCAGAAATCGTTTTCTACGCACCCGATGGAACTCCTAAGTGAGTGGGTCTTGTGGAATCTCATTTTGGTCCATTTGGAGACAGTGTTTGTGTCGGTGCATTATAGGTGCACGGTTTGTGCCAAACGTACCACAGGATCAGAAATCGTTTTGGACGCACCCGACGATACTCTTAGGTGACGAGCCTCAAGTGGAAGCTTGTTTGAGTCTGTTTGCAGATAGCGGTAATCACATTGCAAGAAAGGTGCACGGTTTGTGTTGAATGTACTATCGGATAGGAAATCATCTTGGACGCACCCGATGGAACTTCTAAGTGAGTGGGTCTTGTGGAATCTCATTTTGGTCCATTTGGAGACAGTGTTTGTGTCAGTGCAATATAGGTGCACGGTTTATGCCAAACGTACCATAGGCTCAGAAATCATTTTGGACACACCCGATGATACTCCTAGGTGACGAGGCTCAAGTGGAAGCTTGTTTGAGTCCGTTTGGAGATAGCGGTAATCACATTGCAGGAAAGGTGCGCGGTTTGTGTCGAATGTACCATCGGCTCAGAAATCATGTTGGACGCACCCGATGCAACTCCTAGGTGAGTGGGTCATGTGGAATCTCGTTTCAGTCCATTTGGAGACAGTGTTATTGTCGGTGCAATATAGTTGCACAGTTTGCAATGAACGTACAATAGGCTCAGAAATCGTTTTCTACGCACCCGATGGAACTCCTAAGTGAGTGGGTCTTGTGGAATCTCATTTTGGTCCATTTGGAGACAGTGTTTGTGTCGGTGCATTATAGGTGCACGGTTTGTGCCAAACGTACCACAGGATCAGAAATCGTTTTGGACGCACCCGACGATACTCTTAGGTGACGAGCCTCAAGTGGAAGCTTGTTTGAGTCTGTTTGCAGATAGCGGTAATCACATTGCAAGAAAGGTGCACGGTTTGTGTTGAATGTACCATCGGATAGGAAATCGTCTTGGACGCACCCAATGGAACTCCTAAGTGAGTGGGTCTTGTGGAATCTCATTTTGGTCCATTTGGAGACAGTGTTTGTGTCGGTGCAATATAGGTGCACGGTTTATGCCAAACGTACCATAGGCTCAGAAATCGTTTTGGACGCACCCGACGATACCCCTAGGTGACGAGGCTCAAGTGGAAGCTTGTTTGAGTCCGTTTGGAGATAGCGGTAATCACATTGCAGGAAGGTGTGCAGTTTGTGTCGAATGTACCATCGGCTCAGAAATCATGTTGGACGCACCCGATGGAACTCCTAGGTGAGTGGGTCATGTGGAATCTCGTTTCAGTCCATTTGGAGACAGTGTTAGTATCGGTGCAATATAGGTGCATAGTTTGCAATGAACGTACAATAGGCTCAGAAATCGTTTTCTACGCACCCGATGGAACTCCTAAGTGAGTGGGTCTTGTGGAATCTCATTTTGGTCCATTTGGAGACAGTGTTTGTGTCGGTGCAATATAGGTGCACGGTTTGTGCCAAACGTACCACAGGATCAGAAATCGTTTTGGACGCACCCGACGATACTCTTAGGTGACGAGCCTCAAGTGGAAGCTTGTTTAAGTCCGTTTGGAGATAGCGGTAATCACATTGCAAGAAAGGTGCACGGTTTGTGTTGAATGTACCATCTGATAGGAAATCATCTTGGACGCACCCGATGGAACTTCTAAGTGAGTGGGTCTTGTGGAATCACATTTTGGTCCATTTGGAGACAGTGTTTGTGTCGGTGCAATATAGGTGCACGGTTTATGCCAAACGTACCATAGGCTCAGAAATCGTTTTGGACGCACCCGACGATACTCCTAGGTGACGAGGCTCAGGTGGAAGCTTGTTTGAGTCCGTTTGGAGATAGCGGTAATCACATTGTAGGAAAGGTGCGCGGTTTGTGTCGAATGTACCATCGGCTGAGAAATCATGTTGGACGCACCCGATGGAACTCCTAGGTGAGTGGGTCATGTGGAATCTCGTTTCAGTCCATTTGGAGACAGTGTTAGTGTCGGTGCAATATAGGTGCACAGTTTGCAATGAACGTACAATAGGCTCAGAAATCGTTTTCTACGCACCCGATGGAACTCCTAAGTGAGTGGGTCTTGTGGAATCTCATTTTGGTCCATTTGGAGACAGTGTTTGTGTCGGTGCAATATAGGTGCACGGTTCGTGCCAAACGTACCACAGGATCAGAAATCGTTTTGCACGCACCCGACGATACTCTTAGGTGACGAGCCTCAAGTGGAAGCTTGTTTGAGTCCGTTTGGAGATAGCGGTAATCACATTGCAAGAAAGGTGCACGGTTTGTGTTGAATGTACCATCGGATAGGAAATCATCTTGGACGCACCCGATGGAACTTCTAAGTGAGTGGGTCTTGTGGAATCACATTTTGGTCCATTTGGAGACAGTGTTTGTGTCGGTGCAATATAGGTGCACGGTTTATGCCAAACGTACCATAGGCTCAGAAATCGTTTTGGACACACCCGATGATACTCCTAGGTGACGAGGCTCAGGTGGAAGCTTGTTTGAGTCCGTTTGGAGATAGCGGTAATCACATTGCAGGAAAGGTGCGCGGTTTGTGTCGAATGTACTATCGGCTCAGAAATCATGTTGGACGCACCCGATGAAACTCCTAGGTGAGTGGGTCATGTGGAATCTCGTTTCAGTCCATTTGGAGACAGTGTTAGTGTCGGTGCAATATAGGTGCACAGTTTGCAATGAACGTACAATAGGCTCAGAAATCGTTTTCTACGCACCCGATGGAACTCCTAAGTGAGTTGGTCTTGTGGAATCTCATTTTGGTCCATTTGGAGACAGTGTTTGTGTCGGTGCAATATAGGTGCACGGTTTGTGCCAAACGTACCATAGGCTCAGAAATCGTTTTGGACACACCCGATGATACTCCTAGGTGACGAGGCTCAAGTGGAAGCTTGTTTGAGTCCGTTTGGAGATAGCGGTAATCACATTGCAGGAAAGGTGCGCGGTTTGTGTCGAATGTACCATCGGCTCAGAAATCATGTTGGACGCACCCGATGGAACTCCTAGGTGAGTGGGTCATGTGGAATCTCGTTTCAGTCCATTTGGAGACAGTGTTAGTGTCGGTGCAATATAGGTGCATAGTTTGCAATGAACGTACAATAGGCTCAGAAATCGTTTTCTACACACCCGATGGAACTCCTAAGTGAGTGGGTCTTGTGGAATCTCATTTTGGTCCATTTGGAGACAGTGTTTGTGTCGGTGCAATATAGGTGCACGGTTTGTGCCAATCGTACCATAGGCTCAGAAATCATTTTGGACGCACCCGACGATACACCTAGGTGACAAGGCTCAAGTGGAAGCTTGTTTGAGTCCGTTTGGAGATAGCGGTAATCACATTGCAGGAAAGGTGCGCGGTTTGTGTCGAATGTACCATCGGCTCAGAAATCATGTTGGACGCACCCGATGGAACTCCTAGGTGAGTGGGTCATGTGGAATCTCGTTTCAATCCATTTGGAGACAGTGTTAGTGTCGGTGCAATATAGGTGCACAGTTTGCAATGAACGTACAATAGGCTCAGAAATCGTTTTCTACGCACCCGATGGAACTCCTAAGTGAGTGGGTCTTGTGGAATCTCATTTTGGTCCATTTGGAGACAGTGTTTGTGTCGGGGCAATATAGGTGCACGGTTTGTGCCAAACGTACCACAGGATCAGAAATCATTTTAGACGCACCCGACGATACTCTTAGGTGACGAGCCTCAAGTGGAAGCTTGTTTGAGTCCGTTTGGAGATAGCGGTAATCACATTGCAAGAAAGGTGCACGGTTTGTGTTGAATGTACTATCGGATAGGAAATCGTCTTGGACGCACCCGATGGAACTCCTAAGTGAGTGGGTCTTGTGGAATCTCATTTTGGTCCATTTGGAGACAGTGTTTGTGTCGGTGCAATATAGGTGCACGGTTTATGCCAAACGTACCATAGGCTCAGAAATCGTTTTGGATGCACCCGACGATACTCCTAGGTGACGAGGCCAAGTGGAAGCTTGTTTGAGTCCGTTTGGAGATAGCGGTAATCACATTGCAGGAAAGGTGCGCGGTTTGTGTCGAATGTACCATCGGCTCAGAAATCATGTTGGACGCACCCGATGGAACTCCTAGGTGAGTGGGTCATGTGGAATCTCGTTTCAGTCCATTTGGAGACAGTCTTAGTGTCGGTGCAATATAGGTGCATAGTTTGCAATGAACGTACAATAGGCTCAGAAATCGTTTTCTACGCACCCGATGGAACTCCTAAGTGAGTGGGTCTTGTGGAATCTCATTTTGGTCCATTTGGAGACAGTGTTTGTGTCGGTGCATTATAGGTGCACGGTTTGTGCCAAACGTACCACAGGATCAGAAATCGTTTTGGACGCACCCGACGATACTCTTAGGTGACGAGCCTCAAGTGGAAGCTTGTTTGAGTCTGTTTGCAGATAGCGGTAATCACATTGCAAGAAAGGTGCACGGTTTGTGTTGAATGTACTATCGGATAGGAAATCATCTTGGACGCACCCGATGGAACTTCTAAGTGAGTGGGTCTTGTGGAATCTCATTTTGGTCCATTTGGAGACAATGTTTGTGTCAGTGCAATATAGGTGCACGGTTTATGCCAAACGTACCATAGGCTCAGAAATCATTTTGGACACACCCGATGATACTCCTAGGTGACGAGGCTCAAGTGGAAGCTTGTTTGAGTCCGTTTGGAGATAGCGGTAATCACATTGCAGGAAAGGTGCGCGGTTTGTGTCGAATGTACCATCGGCTCAGAAATCATGTTGGACGCACCCGATGCAACTCCTAGGTGAGTGGGTCATGTGGAATCTCGTTTCAGTCCATTTGGAGACAGTGTTATTGTCGGTGCAATATAGTTGCACAGTTTGCAATGAACGTACAATAGGCTCAGAAATCGTTTTCTACGCACCCGATGGAACTCCTAAGTGAGTGGGTCTTGTGGAATCTCATTTTGGTCCATTTGGAGACAGTGTTTGTGTCGGTGCAATATAGGTGCACGGTTTGTGCCAAACGTACCACAGGATCAGAAATCGTTTTGGACGCACCCGACGATACTCTTAGGTGACGAGCCTCAAGTGGAAGCTTGTTTGAGTCCGTTTGGAGATAGCGGTAATCACATTGCAAGAAAGGTGCACGGTTTGTGTTGAATGTACCATCGGATAGGAAATCATCTTGGACGCACCCGATGGAACTTCTAAGTGAGTGGGTCTTGTGGAATCATATTTTGGTCCATTTGGAGACAGTGTTTGTGTCGGTCCAATATAGGTGCACGGTTTGTGCCAAACGTACCATAGGATCAGAAATCGTTTTGGACGCACCCGACGATACTCTTAGGTGACGAGCCTCAAGTGGAAGCTTGTTTGAGTCCGTTTGGAGATAGCGGTAATCACATTGCAAGAAAGGTGCACGGTTTGTGTTGAATGTACCATCGGATAGGAAATCGTCTTGGACGCACCCGATGGAACTCCTAAGTGAGTGGGTCTTGTGGAATCTCATTTTGGTCCATTTGGAGACAGTGTTTGTGTCGGTGCATTATAGGTGCACGGTTTGTGCCAAACGTACCACAGGATCAGAAATCGTTTTGGACGCACCCGACGATACTCTTAGGTGACGAGCCTCAAGTGGAAGCTTGTTTGAGTCTGTTTGCAGATAGCGGTAATCACATTGCAAGAAAGGTGCACGGTTTGTGTTGAATGTACTATCGGATAGGAAATCATCTTGGACGCACCCGATGGAACTTCTAAGTGAGTGGGTCTTGTGGAATCTCATTTTGGTCCATTTGGAGACAGTGTTTGTGTCAGTGCAATATAGGTGCACGGTTTATGCCAAACGTACCATAGGCTCAGAAATCATTTTGGACACACCCGATGATACTCCTAGGTGACGAGGCTCAAGTGGAAGCTTGTTTGAGTCCGTTTGGAGATAGCGGTAATCACATTGCAGGAAAGGTGCGCGGTTTGTGTCGAATGTACCATCGGCTCAGAAATCATGTTGGACGCACCCGATGCAACTCCTAGGTGAGTGGGTCATGTGGAATCTCGTTTCAGTCCATTTGGAGACAGTGTTATTGTCGGTGCAATATAGTTGCACAGTTTGCAATGAACGTACAATAGGCTCAGAAATCGTTTTCTACGCACCCGATGGAACTCCTAAGTGAGTGGGTCTTGTGGAATCTCATTTTGGTCCATTTGGAGACAGTGTTTGTGTCGGTGCAATATAGGTGCACGGTTTGTGCCAAACGTACCACAGGATCAGAAATCGTTTTGGACGCACCCGACGATACTCTTAGGTGACGAGCCTCAAGTGGAAGCTTGTTTGAGTCCGTTTGGAGATAGCGGTAATCACATTGCAAGAAAGGTGCACGGTTTGTGTTGAATGTACCATCGGATAGGAAATCATCTTGGACGCACCCGATGGAACTTCTAAGTGAGTGGGTCTTGTGGAATCATATTTTGGTCCATTTGGAGACAGTGTTTGTGTCGGTGCAATATAGGTGCACGGTTTATGCCAAACGTACCATAGGCTCAGAAATCGTTTTGGACACACCCGATGATACTCCTAGGTGACGAGGCTCAAGTGGAAGCTTGTTTGAGTCCGTTTGGAGATAGCGGTAATCACATTGCAGGAAAGGTGCGCGGTTTGTGTCGAATGTACCATCGGCTCAGAAATCATGTTGGACGCACCCGATGGAACTCCTAGGTGAGTGGGTCATGTGGAATCTCGTTTCAATCCATTTGGAGACAGTGTTAGTGTCGGTGCAATATAGGTGCACAGTTTGCAATGAACGTACAATAGGCTCAGAAATCGTTTTCTACGCACCCGATGGAACTCCTAAGTGAGTGGGTCTTGTGGAATCTCATTTTGGTCCATTTGGAGATAGTGTTTGTGTCGGGGCAATATAGGTGCACGGTTTGTGCCAAACGTAAAACAGGATCAGAAATCATTTTAGACGCACCCGACGATACTCTTAGGTGACGAGCCTCAAGTGGAAGCTTGTTTGAGTCCGTTTGGAGATAGCGGTAATCACATTGCAAGAAAGGTGCACGGTTTGTGTTGAATGTACTATCGGATAGGAAATCGTCTTGGACGCACCCGATGGAACTCCTAAGTGAGTGGGTCTTGTGGAATCTCATTTTGGTCCATTTGGAGACAGTGTTTGTGTCGGTGCAATATAGGTGCACGGTTTATGCCAAACGTACCATAGGCTCAGAAATCGTTTTGGATGCACCCGACGATACTCCTAGGTGACGAGGCTCAAGTGGAAGCTTGTTTGAGTCCGTTTGGAGATAGCGGTAATCACATTGCAGGAAAGGTGCGCGGTTTGTGTCGAATGTACCATCGGCTCAGAAATCATGTTGGACGCACCCGATGGAACTCCTAGGTGAGTGGGTCATGTGGAATCTCGTTTCAGTCCATTTGGAGACAGTGTTAGTGTCGGTGCAATATAGGTGCACAGTTTGCAATGAACGTACAATAGGCTCAGAAATCGTTTTCTACGCACCCGATGGAACTCCTAAGTGAGTGGGTCTTGTGGAATCTCATTTTGGTCCATTTGGAGACAGTGTTTATGTCGGTGCAATATAGGTGCACGGTTTGTGCCAAACGTACCACAGGATCAGAAATCGTTTTGGACGCACCCGACGATACTCTTAGGTGACGAGCCTCAAGTGGAAGCTTGTTTGAGTCCGTTTGGAGATAGCGGTAATCACATTACAAGAAAGGTGCACGGTTTGTGTTGAATGTACCATCGGATAGGAAATCATCTTGGACGCACCCGATGGAACTTCTAAGTGAGTGGGTCTTGTGGAATCACATTTTGGTCCATTTGGAGACAGTGTTTGTGTCGGTGCAATATAGGTGCACGGTTTATGCCAAACGTACCATAGGCTCAGAAATCGTTTTGGACACACCCGATGATACTCCTAGGTGACGAGGGTCAAGTGGAAGCTTGTTTGAGTCCGTTTGGAGATAGCGGTAATCACATTGCAGGAAAGGTGCGCGGTTTGTGTCGAATGTACCATCGGCTCAGAAATCATGTTGGACGCACCCGATGGAACTCCTAGGTGAGTGGGTCATGTGGAATCTCGTTTCAGTCCATTTGGAGACAGTGTTAGTGTTGGTGCAATATAGGTGCACAGTTTGCAATGAACGTACAATAGGCTCAGAAATCGTTTTCTACGCACCCGATGGAACTCCTAAGTGAGTTGGTCTTGTGGAATCTCATTTTGGTCCATTTGGAGACAGTGTTTGTGTCGGTGCAATATAGGTGCACGGTTTGTGCCAAATGTACCACAGGATCAGAAATCGTTTTGGACGCACCCGATGATACTCTTAGGTGACGAGCCTCAAGTGGAAGCTTGTTTGAGTCCGTTTGGAGATAGCGGTAATCACATTGCAAGAAAGGTGCACGGTTTGTGTTGAATGTACCATCGGATAGGAAATCATCTTGGACGCACCCGATGGAACTTCTAAGTGAGTGGGTCTTGTGGAATCACATTTTGGTCCATTTGGAGACAGTGTTTGTGTCGGTGCAATATAGGTGCACGGTTTATGCCAAACGTACCATAGCCTCAGAAATCGTTTTTTACGCACCCGATGGAACTCCTAAGTGAGTGGGTCTTGTGGAATCTCATTTTGGTCCATTTGGAGACAGTGTTTGTGTCTGTGCAATATAGGTGCACGGTTTGTGCCAAACGTACCACAGGATCAGAAATCATTTTGGACGCACCCGACGATACTCTTAGGTGACGAGCCTCAAGTGGAAGCTTGTTTGAGTCCGTTTGGAGATAGCAGTAATCACATTGCAAGAAAGGTGCACGGTTTGTGTTGAATGTACCATCGGATAGGAAATCGTCTTGGACGCACCCGATGGAACTCCTAAGTGAGTGGGTCTTGTGGAATCTCATTTTGGTCCATTTGGAGACAGTGTTTGTGTCGGTGCAATATAGGTGCACGGTTTATGCCAAACGTACCATAGGCTCAGAAATCGTTTTGGACGCACCCGACGATACTCCTAGGTGACGAGGCTCAAGTGGAAGCTTGTTTGAGTCCGTTTGGAGATAGCGGTAATCACATTGCAGGAAAGGTGCGCGGTTTGTGTCGAATCTACCATCGGCTCAGAAATCATGTTGGACGCACCCGATGGAACTCCTAGGTGAGTGGGTCATGTGGAATCTCGTTTCAGTCCATTTGGAGACAATGGTAGTGTCGGTGCAATATAGGTGCATAGTTTGCAATGAACGTACAATAGGCTCAGAAATCGTTTTCTACGCACCCGATGGAACTCCTAAGTGAGTGGGTCTTGTGGAATCTCATTTTGGTCCATTTGGAGACAGTGTTTGTGTCTGTGCAATATAGGTGCACGGTTTGTGCCAAACGTACCACAGGATCAGAAATCATTTTGGACGCACCCGACGATACTCTTAGGTGACGAGCCTCAAGTGGAAGCTTGTTTGAGTCCGTTTGGAGATAGCAGTAATCACATTGCAAGAAAGGTGCACGGTTTGTGTTGAATGTACCATCGGATAGGAAATCGTCTTGGACGCACCCAATGGAACTCCTAAGTGAGTGGGTCTTGTGGAATCTCATTTTGGTCCATTTGGAGACAGTGTTTGTGTCGGTGCAATATAGGTGCACGGTTTATGCCAAACGTACCATAGGCTCAGAAATCGTTTTGGACACACCCGATGATACTCCTAGGTGACGAGGCTCAAGTGGAAGCTTGTTTGAGTCCGTTTGGAGATAGCGGTAATCACATTGCAGGAAAGGTGCGCGGTTTGTGTCGAATGTACCATCGGCTCAGAAATCATGTTGGACGCACCCGATGGAACTCCTATGTGAGTGGGTCATGTGGAATCTCGTTTCAATCCATTTGGAGACAGTGTTAGTGTCGGTGCAATATAGGTGCACAGTTTGCAATGGACGTACAATAGGCTCAGAAATCGTTTTCTACGCACCCGATGGAACTCCTAAGTGAGTGGGTCTTGTGGAATCTCATTTTGGTCCATTTGGAGACAGTGTTTGTGTCGGGGCAATATAGGTGCACGGTTTGTGCCAAACGTACCACAGGATCAGAAATCATTTTAGACGCACCCGACGATACTCTTAGGTGACGAGCCTCAAGTGGAAGCTTGTTTGAGTCCGTTTGGAGATAGCGGTAATCACATTGCAAGAAAGGTGCACGGTTTGTGTTGAATGTACTATCGGATAGGAAATCGTCTTGGACGCACCCGATGGAACTCCTAAGTGAGTGGGTCTTGTGGAATCTCATTTTGGTCCATTTGGAGACAGTGTTTGTGTCGGTGTAATATAGGTGCACGGTTTATGCCAAACATACCATAGGCTCAGAAATCGTTTTGGATGCACCCGACGATACTCCTAGGTGACGAGGCTCAAGTGGAAGCTTGTTTGAGTCCGTTTGGAGATAGCGGTAATCACATTGCAGGAAAGGTGCGCGGTTTGTGTCGAATGTACCATCGGCTCAGAAATCATGTTGGACGCACCCGATGGAACTCCTAGGTGAGTGGGTCATGTGGAATCTCGTTTCAGTCCATTTGGAGACAGTCTTAGTGTCGGTGCAATATAGGTGCATAGTTTGCAATGGACGTACAATAGGCTCAGAAATCGTTTTCTACGCACCCGATGGAACTCCTAAGTGAGTGGGTCTTGTGGAATCTCATTTTGGTCCATTTGGAGACAGTGTTTGTGTCGGTGCAATATAGGTGCACGGTTTGTGCCAAACGTACCACAGGATCAGAAATCGTTTTGGACGCACCCGACGATACTCTTAGGTGACGAGCCTCAAGTGGAAGCTTGTTTGAGTCCGTTTGGAGATAGCGGTAATCACATTGCAAGAAAGGTGCACGGTTTGTGTTGAATGTACCATCGGATAGGAAATCATCTTGGACGCACCCGATGGAACTTCTAAGTGAGTGGGTCTTGTGGAATCATATTTTGGTCCATTTGGAGACAGTGTTTGTGTCGGTCCAATATAGGTGCACGGTTTGTGCCAAACGTACCATAGGATCAGAAATCGTTTTGGACGCACCCGACGATACTCTTAGGTGACGAGCCTCAAGTGGAAGCTTGTTTGAGTCCGTTTGGAGATAGCGGTAATCACATTGCAAGAAAGGTGCACGGTTTGTGTTGAATGTACCATCGGATAGGAAATCGTCTTGGACGCACCCGATGGAACTCCTAAGTGAGTGGGTCTTGTGGAATCTCATTTTGGTCCATTTGGAGACAGTGTTTGTGTCGGTGCATTATAGGTGCACGGTTTGTGCCAAACGTACCACAGGATCAGAAATCGTTTTGGACGCACCCGACGATACTCTTAGGTGACGAGCCTCAAGTGGAAGCTTGTTTGAGTCTGTTTGCAGATAGCGGTAATCACATTGCAAGAAAGGTGCACGGTTTGTGTTGAATGTACTATCGGATAGGAAATCATCTTGGACGCACCCGATGGAACTTCTAAGTGAGTGGGTCTTGTGGAATCTCATTTTGGTCCATTTGGAGACAGTGTTTGTGTCAGTGCAATATAGGTGCACGGTTTATGCCAAACGTACCATAGGCTCAGAAATCATTTTGGACACACCCGATGATACTCCTAGGTGACGAGGCTCAAGTGGAAGCTTGTTTGAGTCCGTTTGGAGATAGCGGTAATCACATTGCAGGAAAGGTGCGCGGTTTGTGTCGAATGTACCATCGGCTCAGAAATCATGTTGGACGCACCCGATGCAACTCCTAGGTGAGTGGGTCATGTGGAATCTCGTTTCAGTCCATTTGGAGACAGTGTTATTGTCGGTGCAATATAGTTGCACAGTTTGCAATGAACGTACAATAGGCTCAGAAATCGTTTTCTACGCACCCGATGGAACTCCTAAGTGAGTGGGTCTTGTGGAATCTCATTTTGGTCCATTTGGAGACAGTGTTTGTGTCGGTGCAATATAGGTGCACGGTTTGTGCCAAACGTACCACAGGATCAGAAATCGTTTTGGACGCACCCGACGATACTCTTAGGTGACGAGCCTCAAGTGGAAGCTTGTTTGAGTCCGTTTGGAGATAGCGGTAATCACATTGCAAGAAAGGTGCACGGTTTGTGTTGAATGTACCATCGGATAGGAAATCATCTTGGACGCACCCGATGGAACTTCTAAGTGAGTGGGTCTTGTGGAATCATATTTTGGTCCATTTGGAGACAGTGTTTGTGTCGGTGCAATATAGGTGCACGGTTTATGCCAAACGTACCATAGGCTCAGAAATCGTTTTGGACACACCCGATGATACTCCTAGGTGACGAGGCTCAAGTGGAAGCTTGTTTGAGTCCGTTTGGAGATAGCGGTAATCACATTGCAGGAAAGGTGCGCGGTTTGTGTCGAATGTACCATCGGCTCAGAAATCATGTTGGACGCACCCGATGGAACTCCTAGGTGAGTGGGTCATGTGGAATCTCGTTTCAATCCATTTGGAGACAGTGTTAGTGTCGGTGCAATATAGGTGCACAGTTTGCAATGAACGTACAATAGGCTCAGAAATCGTTTTCTACGCACCCGATGGAACTCCTAAGTGAGTGGGTCTTGTGGAATCTCATTTTGGTCCATTTGGAGATAGTGTTTGTGTCGGGGCAATATAGGTGCACGGTTTGTGCCAAACGTAAAACAGGATCAGAAATCATTTTAGACGCACCCGACGATACTCTTAGGTGACGAGCCTCAAGTGGAAGCTTGTTTGAGTCCGTTTGGAGATAGCGGTAATCACATTGCAAGAAAGGTGCACGGTTTGTGTTGAATGTACTATCGGATAGGAAATCGTCTTGGACGCACCCGATGGAACTCCTAAGTGAGTGGGTCTTGTGGAATCTCATTTTGGTCCATTTGGAGACAGTGTTTGTGTCGGTGCAATATAGGTGCACGGTTTATGCCAAACGTACCATAGGCTCAGAAATCGTTTTGGATGCACCCGACGATACTCCTAGGTGACGAGGCTCAAGTGGAAGCTTGTTTGAGTCCGTTTGGAGATAGCGGTAATCACATTGCAGGAAAGGTGCGCGGTTTGTGTCGAATGTACCATCGGCTCAGAAATCATGTTGGACGCACCCGATGGAACTCCTAGGTGAGTGGGTCATGTGGAATCTCGTTTCAGTCCATTTGGAGACAGTGTTAGTGTCGGTGCAATATAGGTGCACAGTTTGCAATGAACGTACAATAGGCTCAGAAATCGTTTTCTACGCACCCGATGGAACTCCTAAGTGAGTGGGTCTTGTGGAATCTCATTTTGGTCCATTTGGAGACAGTGTTTATGTCGGTGCAATATAGGTGCACGGTTTGTGCCAAACGTACCACAGGATCAGAAATCGTTTTGGACGCACCCGACGATACTCTTAGGTGACGAGCCTCAAGTGGAAGCTTGTTTGAGTCCGTTTGGAGATAGCGGTAATCACATTACAAGAAAGGTGCACGGTTTGTGTTGAATGTACCATCGGATAGGAAATCATCTTGGACGCACCCGATGGAACTTCTAAGTGAGTGGGTCTTGTGGAATCACATTTTGGTCCATTTGGAGACAGTGTTTGTGTCGGTGCAATATAGGTGCACGGTTTATGCCAAACGTACCATAGGCTCAGAAATCGTTTTGGACACACCCGATGATACTCCTAGGTGACGAGGGTCAAGTGGAAGCTTGTTTGAGTCCGTTTGGAGATAGCGGTAATCACATTGCAGGAAAGGTGCGCGGTTTGTGTCGAATGTACCATCGGCTCAGAAATCATGTTGGATGCACCCGATGGAACTCCTAGGTGAGTGGGTCATGTGGAATCTCGTTTCAGTCCATTTGGAGACAGTGTTAGTGTTGGTGCAATATAGGTGCACAGTTTGCAATGAACGTACAATAGGCTCAGAAATCGTTTTCTACGCACCCGATGGAACTCCTAAGTGAGTTGGTCTTGTGGAATCTCATTTTGGTCCATTTGGAGACAGTGTTTGTGTCGGTGCAATATAGGTGCACGGTTTGTGCCAAATGTACCACAGGATCAGAAATCGTTTTGGACGCACCCGATGATACTCTTAGGTGACGAGCCTCAAGTGGAAGCTTGTTTGAGTCCGTTTGGAGATAGCGGTAATCACATTGCAAGAAAGGTGCACGGTTTGTGTTGAATGTACCATCGGATAGGAAATCATCTTGGACGCACCCGATGGAACTTCTAAGTGAGTGGGTCTTGTGGAATCACATTTTGGTCCATTTGGAGACAGTGTTTGTGTCGGTGCAATATAGGTGCACGGTTTATGCCAAACGTACCATAGCCTCAGAAATCGTTTTTTACGCACCCGATGGAACTCCTAAGTGAGTGGGTCTTGTGGAATCTCATTTTGGTCCATTTGGAGACAGTGTTTGTGTCTGTGCAATATAGGTGCACGGTTTGTGCCAAACGTACCACAGGATCAGAAATCATTTTGGACGCACCCGACGATACTCTTAGGTGACGAGCCTCAAGTGGAAGCTTGTTTGAGTCCGTTTGGAGATAGCAGTAATCACATTGCAAGAAAGGTGCACGGTTTGTGTTGAATGTACCATCGGATAGGAAATCGTCTTGGACGCACCCGATGGAACTCCTAAGTGAGTGGGTCTTGTGGAATCTCATTTTGGTCCATTTGGAGACAGTGTTTGTGTCGGTGCAATATAGGTGCACGGTTTATGCCAAACGTACCATAGGCTCAGAAATCGTTTTGGACGCACCCGACGATACTCCTAGGTGACGAGGCTCAAGTGGAAGCTTGTTTGAGTCCGTTTGGAGATAGCGGTAATCACATTGCAGGAAAGGTGCGCGGTTTGTGTCGAATCTACCATCGGCTCAGAAATCATGTTGGACGCACCCGATGGAACTCCTAGGTGAGTGGGTCATGTGGAATCTCGTTTCAGTCCATTTGGAGACAATGGTAGTGTCGGTGCAATATAGGTGCATAGTTTGCAATGAACGTACAATAGGCTCAGAAATCGTTTTCTACGCACCCGATGGAACTCCTAAGTGAGTGGGTCTTGTGGAATCTCATTTTGGTCCATTTGGAGACAGTGTTTGTGTCTGTGCAATATAGGTGCACGGTTTGTGCCAAACGTACCACAGGATCAGAAATCATTTTGGACGCACCCGACGATACTCTTAGGTGACGAGCCTCAAGTGGAAGCTTGTTTGAGTCCGTTTGGAGATAGCAGTAATCACATTGCAAGAAAGGTGCACGGTTTGTGTTGAATGTACCATCGGATAGGAAATCGTCTTGGACGCACCCAATGGAACTCCTAAGTGAGTGGGTCTTGTGGAATCTCATTTTGGTCCATTTGGAGACAGTGTTTGTGTCGGTGCAATATAGGTGCACGGTTTATGCCAAACGTACCATAGGCTCAGAAATCGTTTTGGACACACCCGATGATACTCCTAGGTGACGAGGCTCAAGTGGAAGCTTGTTTGAGTCCGTTTGGAGATAGCGGTAATCACATTGCAGGAAAGGTGCGCGGTTTGTGTCGAATGTACCATCGGCTCAGAAATCATGTTGGACGCACCCGATGGAACTCCTATGTGAGTGGGTCATGTGGAATCTCGTTTCAATCCATTTGGAGACAGTGTTAGTGTCGGTGCAATATAGGTGCACAGTTTGCAATGAACGTACAATAGGCTCAGAAATCGTTTTCTACGCACCCGATGGAACTCCTAAGTGAGTGGGTCTTGTGGAATCTCATTTTGGTCCATTTGGAGACAGTGTTTGTGTTGGGGCAATATAGGTGCACGGTTTGTGCCAAACGTACCACAGGATCAGAAATCATTTTAGACGCACCCGACGATACTCTTAGGTGACGAGCCTCAAGTGGAAGCTTGTTTGAGTCCGTTTGGAGATAGCGGTAATCACATTGCAAGAAAGGTGCACGGTTTGTGTTGAATGTACCATCGGATAGGAAATCATCTTGGACGCACCCGATGGAACTTCTAAGTGAGTGGGTCTTGTGGAATCACATTTTGGTCCATTTGGAGACAGTGTTTGTGTCGGTGCAATATAGGTGCACGGTTTATGCCAAACGTACCATAGCCTCAGAAATCGTTTTTTACGCACCCGATGGAACTCCTAAGTGAGTGGGTCTTGTGGAATCTCATTTTGGTCCATTTGGAGACAGTGTTTGTGTCTGTGCAATATAGGTGCACGGTTTGTGCCAAACGTACCACAGGATCAGAAATCATTTTGGACGCACCCGACGATACTCTTAGGTGACGAGCCTCAAGTGGAAGCTTGTTTGAGTCCGTTTGGAGATAGCAGTAATCACATTGCAAGAAAGGTGCACGGTTTGTGTTGAATGTACCATCGGATAGGAAATCGTCTTGGACGCACCCGATGGAACTCCTAAGTGAGTGGGTCTTGTGGAATCTCATTTTGGTCCATTTGGAGACAGTGTTTGTGTCGGTGCAATATAGGTGCACGGTTTATGCCAAACGTACCATAGGCTCAGAAATCGTTTTGGACGCACCCGACGATACTCCTAGGTGACGAGGCTCAAGTGGAAGCTTGTTTGAGTCCGTTTGGAGATAGCGGTAATCACATTGCAGGAAAGGTGCGCGGTTTGTGTCGAATCTACCATCGGCTCAGAAATCATGTTGGACGCACCCGATGGAACTCCTAGGTGAGTGGGTCATGTGGAATCTCGTTTCAGTCCATTTGGAGACAATGGTAGTGTCGGTGCAATATAGGTGCATAGTTTGCAATGAACGTACAATAGGCTCAGAAATCGTTTTCTACGCACCCGATGGAACTCCTAAGTGAGTGGGTCTTGTGGAATCTCATTTTGGTCCATTTGGAGACAGTGTTTGTGTCTGTGCAATATAGGTGCACGGTTTGTGCCAAACGTACCACAGGATCAGAAATCATTTTGGACGCACCCGACGATACTCTTAGGTGACGAGCCTCAAGTGGAAGCTTGTTTGAGTCCGTTTGGAGATAGCAGTAATCACATTGCAAGAAAGGTGCACGGTTTGTGTTGAATGTACCATCGGATAGGAAATCGTCTTGGACGCACCCAATGGAACTCCTAAGTGAGTGGGTCTTGTGGAATCTCATTTTGGTCCATTTGGAGACAGTGTTTGTGTCGGTGCAATATAGGTGCACGGTTTATGCCAAACGTACCATAGGCTCAGAAATCGTTTTGGACACACCCGATGATACTCCTAGGTGACGAGGCTCAAGTGGAAGCTTGTTTGAGTCCGTTTGGAGATAGCGGTAATCACATTGCAGGAAAGGTGCGCGGTTTGTGTCGAATGTACCATCGGCTCAGAAATCATGTTGGACGCACCCGATGGAACTCCTATGTGAGTGGGTCATGTGGAATCTCGTTTCAATCCATTTGGAGACAGTGTTAGTGTCGGTGCAATATAGGTGCACAGTTTGCAATGAACGTACAATAGGCTCAGAAATCGTTTTCTACGCACCCGATGGAACTCCTAAGTGAGTGGGTCTTGTGGAATCTCATTTTGGTCCATTTGGAGACAGTGTTTGTGTCGGGGCAATATAGGTGCACGGTTTGTGCCAAACGTACCACAGGATCAGAAATCATTTTAGACGCACCCGACGATACTCTTAGGTGACGAGCCTCAAGTGGAAGCTTGTTTGAGTCCGTTTGGAGATAGCGGTAATCACATTGCAAGAAAGGTGCACGGTTTGTGTTGAATGTACTATCGGATAGGAAATCGTCTTGGACGCACCCGATGGAACTCCTAAGTGAGTGGGTCTTGTGGAATCTCATTTTGGTCCATTTGGAGACAGTGTTTGTGTCGGTGTAATATAGGTGCACGGTTTATGCCAAACGTACCATAGGCTCAGAAATCGTTTTGGATGCACCCGACGATACTCCTAGGTGACGAGGCTCAAGTGGAAGCTTGTTTGAGTCCGTTTGGAGATAGCGGTAATCACATTGCAGGAAAGGTGCGCGGTTTGTGTCGAATGTACCATCGGCTCAGAAATCATGTTGGACGCACCCGATGGAACTCCTAGGTGAGTGGGTCATGTGGAATCTCGTTTCAGTCCATTTGGAGACAGTGTTAGTGTCGGTGCAATATAGGTGCATAGTTTGTAATGAACGTACAATAGGCTCAGAAATCGTTTTCTACGCACCCGATGGAACTCCTAAGTGAGTGGGTCTTGTGGAATCTCATTTTGGTCCATTTGGAGACAGTGTTTGTGTCGGTGCATTATAGGTGCACGGTTTGTGCCAAACGTACCACAGGATCAGAATTCGTTTTGGACGCACCCGACGATACTCTTAGGTGACGAGCCTCAAGTGGAAGCTTGTTTGAGTCTGTTTGGAGATAGCGGTAATCACATTGCAAGAAAGGTGCACGGTTTGTGTTGAATGTACTATCGGATAGGAAATCATCTTGGACGCACCCGATGGAACTTCTAAGTGAGTGGGTCTTGTGGAATCTCATTTTGGTCCATTTGGAGACAGTGTTTGTGTCAGTGCAATATAGGTGCACGGTTTATGCCAAACGTACCATAGGCTCAGAAATCATTTTGGACACACCCGATGATACTCCTAGGTGACGAGGCTCAAGTGGAAGCTTGTTTGAGTCCGTTTGGAGATAGCGGTAATCACATTGCAGGAAAGGTGCGCGGTTTGTGTCGAATGTACCATCGGCTCAGAAATCATGTTGGACGCACCCGATGGAACTCCTAGGTGAGTGGGTCATGTGGAATCTCGTTTCAGTCCATTTGGAGACAGTGTTAGTGTCGGTGCAATATAGGTGCACAGTTTGCAATGAACGTACAATAGGCTCAGAAATCGTTTTCTACGCACCCGATGGAACTCCTAAGTGAGTGGGTCTTGTGGAATCTCATTTTGGTCCATTTGGAGACAGTGTTTATGTCAGTGCAATATAGGTGCACGGTTTGTGCCAAACGTACCACAGGATCAGAAATCGTTTTGGATGCACCCGACGATACTCTTAGGTGACGAGCCTCAAGTGGAAGCTTGTTTGAGTCCGTTTGGAGATAGCGGTAATCACATTACAAGAAAGGTGCACGGTTTGTGTTGAATCTACCATCGGATAGGAAATCATCTTGGACGCACCCGATGGAACTTCTAAGTGAGTGGGTCTTGTGGAATCACATTTTGGTCCATTTGGAGACAGTGTTTGTGTCGGTGCAATATAGGTGCACGGTTTATGCCAAACGTACCATAGGCTCAGAAATCGTTTTGGACACACCCGATGATACTCCTAGGTGACGAGGCTCAAGTGGAAGCTTGTTTGAGTCCGTTTGGAGATAGCGGTAATCACATTGCAGGAAAGGTGCGCGGTTTGTGTCGAATGTACCATCGGCTCAGAAATCATGTTGGACGCACCCGATGGAACTCCTAGGTGAGTGGGTCATGTGGAATCTCATTTCAGTCCATTTGGAGACAGTGTTAGTGTCGGTGCAATATAGGTGCACAGTTTGCAATGAACGTACAATAGGCTCAGAAATCGTTTTCTACGCACCCGATGGAACTCCTAAGTGAGTTGGTCTTGTGGAATCTCATTTTGGTCCATTTGGAGACAGTGTTTGTGTCGGTGCAATATAGGTGCACGGTTTGTGCCAAACGAACCACAGGATCAGAAATCGTTTTGGACGCACCCGATGATACTCTTAGGTGACGAGCCTCAAGTGGAAGCTTGTTTGAGTCCGTTTGGAGATAGCGGTAATCACATTGCAAGAAAGGTGCACGGTTTGTGTTGAATGTACCATCGGATAGGAAATCATCTTGGACGCACCCGATGGAACTTCTAAGTGAGTGGGTCTTGTGGAATCACATTTTGGTCCATTTGGAGACAGTGTTTGTGTCGGTGCAATATAGGTGCACGGTTTATGCCAAACGTACCATAGCCTCATAAATCGTTTTTTACGCACCCGATGGAACTCCTAAGTGAGTGGGTCTTGTGGAATCTCATTTGGTCCATTTGGAGACAGTGTTTGTGTCTGTGCAATATAGGTGCACGGTTTGTGCCAAACGTACCACAGGATCAGAAATCATTTGGACGCACCC
>CM039595.1:36641431-36680900 GCA_022457205.1 Saccharum spontaneum | reverse complement strand
ATACACCCGACGATACTCCTAGTTGACGAGGCTCAAGTGGAAGCTTGTTTTAATCCATTTGGAGATGGTGGTAATCACAATGCAAGAAATTTGCACGGTTTGTGTCGAATGTACCATCGGATCAGAAATCGTCTTGGACGCACCCGATGGAACTCCTAAGTGAGTGGGTCTTGTGGAATCTCCTTTTGGTCCATTTGGAGACAGTGTTTGCGTCGGTCCAATATAGGTGCACGGTTTGTGCCAAACGTACCATAGGATCAGAAATCGTTTTGGACGCACCCGACGATACTCTTAGGTGACGAGCCTCAAGTGGAAGCTTGTTTGAGTCCGTTTGGAGATAGCGGTAATCACATTGCAGGAAAGGTACGCGGTTTGTGTCGAATGTACCATCGGCTCAAAAATTATGTTGGACGCACCCGATGGAACTCCTAGGTGAGTGGGTCATGTGGAATCTCGTTTTAGTTCGTTTGGAGACAGTGTTAGTGTCGGTGCAATATAGGTGCACAGTTTGCAACGAACGTACAATAGGCTCAGAAATCGTTTTCTACACACCCGACAATACTCCTAGGTGTTGAGCTTGAAGTGGAAGCTTGTTTGAGTCCGTTTCGAGATAGGGGTAACCTTGACGCAAGAAAGGTGCGCGGTTTTTGTCAAATGTACCATCGGCTCGGAAATCATGTGGGACGCACACGATGGAACTCCTAGGTGAGTGGGTAATGTGGAATCTCATTTTGGTACATTTAGAGATAGTGTTAGTGTTGGTGCAATATAGGTGCACGGTGTGCGCCTGATGTACCATAGGCTCAGATATCGTTTTGGACACACCCGACGATACTCCTAGGTGACGAGGCTCATGTGGAAGCTTGTTTGAGTCCATTTGGAGATAGTGGTAATCTCAATGCAAGAAAGTTGCGTGGTTTGAGTCGAATGTACCATCGGATCAGAAATCATCTTGGACGCACCCGATGGAACTCCTAAGTGAGTGGGTCATGTGGAATCTCATTTTGGTCCATTTGGAGACAGTGTTTGTGTCGGTGCAATATAGGTGCACGGTTTGTGACAAACGTACCATAGGATCAGAAATCGTTTTGGATACACCCGACGATACTCCTAGTTGACGAGGCTCAAGTGGAAGCTTGTTTTAATCCATTTGGAGATAGTGGTAATCATAATGCAAGAAATTTGCACGGTTTGTGTCGAATGTACCATCGGATCAGAAACCGTCTTGGACGCACCCGATGGAACTCCTAAGTGAGTGGGTCTTGTGGAATCTCCTTTTGGTCCATTTGGAGACAGTGTTTGCGTTGGTGCAATATAGGTGCACGGTTTGTGCCAAACGTACCATAGGATCAGAAATCGTTTTGGACGCACCCGACGATACTCTTAGGTGACGAGCCTCAAGTGGAAGCTTGTTTGAGTCTGTTTGGAGATAGCGGTAATCACATTGCAAGAAAGGTGCACGGTTTGTGTCGAATGTACTATCGGATAGGATGTCGTCTTGGACACACCCGATGGAACTCCTAAGTGAGTGGGTCTTGTGGAATCTCATTTTGGTCCATTTGGAGACAGTGTTGGTGTCGGTGCAATATAGGTGCACGGTTTATGCCAAATGTACCATAGGCTCAGAAATCATTTTGGACGCACCCGACGATATTCCTAGGTGACGAGGCTCAAGTGGAAGCTTGTTTGAGTCCGTTTGGAGATAGCGGTAATCACATTGCAGGAAAGGTGCACGGTTTGTGTCAAACGTACCATAGGATCAGAAATCGTTTTGGATACACCCGACGGTACTCCTAGTTGACGAGGCTCAAGTGGAAGCTTGTTTTAATCCATTTGGAGATAGTGGTAATCACAATGCAAGAAATTTGCACGGTTTGTGTCGAATGTACCATCGGATCAGAAATCGTCTTGGACGCACCCGATGGAACTCCTAAGTGAGTGGGTCTTGTGGAATCTCCTTTTGGTCCATTTGGAGACAGTGTTTGCGTCGGTCCAATATAGGTGCACGGTTTGTGCCAAACGTACCATAGGATCAGAAATCGTTTTGGACGCACCCGACGATACTCTTAGGTGACGAGCCTCAAGTGGAAGCTTGTTTGAGTCCGTTTGGAGATAGCGGTAATCACATTGCAGGAAAGGTACGCGGTTTGTGTCGAATGTACCATCGGCTCAAAAATTATGTTGGACGCACCCGATGGAACTCCTAGGTGAGTGGGTCATGTGGAATCTCGTTTTAGTTCGTTTGGAGACAGTGTTAGTGTCGGTGCAATATAGGTGCACAGTTTGCAACGAACGTACAATAGGCTCAGAAATCGTTTTCTACACACCCGACAATACTCCTAGGTGTTGAGCCTGAAGTGGAAGCTTGTTTGAGTCCGTTTCGAGATAGGGGTAACCTTGACGCAAGAAAGGTGCGCGGTTTTTGTCAAATGTACCATCGGCTCGGAAATCATGTGGGCCGCACCCGATGGAACTCCTAGGTGAGTGGGTAATGTGGAATCTCGTTTTGGTACGTTTAGAGATAGTGTTAGTGTTGGTGCAATATAGGTGCACGGTGTGCGCCTGACGTACCATAGGCTCAGATATCGTTTTGGACACACCCGACGATACTCCTAGGTGACGAGGCTCATGTGGAAGCTTGTTTGAGTCCATTTGGAGATAGTGGTAATCTCAATGCAAGAAAGTTGCGTGGTTTGAGTCGAATGTACCATCGGATCAGAAATCATCTTGGATGCACCCGATGGAACTCCTAAGTGAGTGGGTCATGTGGAATCTCATTTTGGTCCATTTGGAGACAGTGTTTGTGTCGGTGCAATATAGGTGCACGGTTTGTGCCAAACGTACCATAGGATCAGAAATTGTTTTGGATACACCCGACGATACTCCTAGTTGACGAGGCTCAAGTGGAAGCTTGTTTTAATCCATTTGGAGATAGTGGTAATCATAATGCAAGAAATTTGCACGGTTTGTGTCGAATGTACCATCGGATCAAAAACTGTCTTGGACGCACCCGATGGAACTCCTAAGTGAGTGGGTCTTGTGGAATCTCCTTTTGGTCCATTTGGAGACAGTGTTTGCGTTGGTGCAATATAGGTGCACGGTTTGTGCCAAACGTACCATAGGATCAGAAATCGTTTTGGACGCACCCGACGATACTCTTAGGTGACGAGCCTCAAGTGGAAGCTTGTTTGAGTCTGTTTGGAGATAGCGGTAATCACATTGCAAGAAAGGTGCACGGTTTGTGTCGAATGTACTATCGGATAGGATGTCGTCTTGGACACACCCAATGGAACTCCTAAGTGAGTGGGTCTTGTGGAATCTCATTTTGGTCCATTTGGAGACAGTGTTGGTGTCGGTGCAATATAGGTGCACGGTTTATGCCAAATGTACCATAGGCTCAGAAATCATTTTGGACGCACCCGACGATATTCCTAGGTGACGAGGCTCAAGTGGAAGCTTGTTTGAGTCCGTTTGGAGATAGCGGTAATCACATTGCAGGAAAGTTGCACGGTTTGTGTCAAACGTACCATAGGATCAGAAATCATTTTGGATACACCCGACGATACTCCTAGTTGACGAGGCTCAAGTGGAAGCTTGTTTTAATCCATTTGGAGATAGTGGTAATCACAATGCAAGAAATTTGCACGGTTTGTGTCGAATGTACCATCGGATCAGAAATCGTCTTGGACGCACCCGATGGAACTCCTAAGTGAGTGGGTCTTGTGGAATCTCCTTTTGGTCCATTTGGAGACAGTGTTTGCGTCGGTCCAATATAGGTGCACGGTTTGTGCGAAACGTACCATAGGATCAGAAATCGTTTTGGACGCACCCGACGATACTCTTAGGTGACGAGCCTCAAGTGGAAGCTTATTTGAGTCCGTTTGGAGATAGCGGTAATCACATTGCAGGAAAGGTACGCGGTTTGTGTCGAATGTACCACCGGCTCAGAAATTATGTTGGACGCACCCGATGGAACTCCTAGGTGAGTGGGTCATGTGGAATCTCATTTTAGTTCGTTTGGAAACAGTGTTAGTGTCGGTGCAATATAGGTGCACAGTTTGCAACGAACGTACAATAGGCTCAGAAATCGTTTTCTACACACCCAACAATACTCCTAGGTGTTGAGCCTGAAGTGGAAGCTTGTTTGAGTCCGTTTGGAGATAGCGGTAATCACATTGCAGGAAAGTTGCACGGTTTGTGTCAAACGTACCATAGGATCAGAAATCATTTTGGATACACCCGACGATACTCCTAGTTGACGAGGCTCAAGTGGAAGCTTGTTTTAATCCATTTGGAGATAGTGGTAATCATAATGCAAGAAATTTGCACGGTTTGTGTCGAATGTACCATCGGATCAAAAACTGTCTTGGACGCACCCGATGGAACTCCTAAGTGAGTGGGTCTTGTGGAATCTCCTTTTGGTCCATTTGGAGACAGTGTTTGCGTTGGTGCAATATAGGTGCACGGTTTGTGCCAAACGTACCATAGGATCAGAAATCGTTTTGGACGCACCCGACGATACTCTTAGGTGACGAGCCTCAAGTGGAAGCTTGTTTGAGTCTGTTTGGAGATAGCGGTAATCACATTGCAAGAAAGGTGCACGGTTTGTGTCGAATGTACTATCGGATAGGATGTCGTCTTGGACACACCCGATGGAACTCCTAAGTGAGTGGGTCTTGTGGAATCTCATTTTGGTCCATTTGGAGACAGTGTTGGTGTCGGTGCAATATAGGTGCACGGTTTATGCCAAATGTACCATAGGCTCAGAAATCATTTTGGACGCACCCGACGATATTCCTAGGTGACGAGGCTCAAGTGGAAGCTTGTTTGAGTCCGTTTGGAGATAGCGGTAATCACATTGCAGGAAAGTTGCAGGGTTTGTGTCAAACGTACCATAGGATCAGAAATCATTTTGGATACACCCGACGATACTCCTAGTTGACGAGGCTCAAGTGGAAGCTTGTTTTAATCCATTTGGAGATAGTGGTAATCATAATGCAAGAAATTTGCACGGTTTGTGTCGAATGTACCATCGGATCAAAAACTGTCTTGGACGCACCCGATGGAACTCCTAAGTGAGTGGGTCTTGTGGAATCTCCTTTTGGTCCATTTGGAGACAGTGTTTGCGTTGGTGCAATATAGGTGCACGGTTTGTGCCAAACGTACCATAGGATCAGAAATCGTTTTGGACGCACCCGACGATACTCTTAGGTGACGAGCCTCAAGTGGAAGCTTGTTTGAGTCTGTTTGGAGATAGCGGTAATCACATTGCAAGAAAGGTGCACGGTTTGTGTCGAATGTACTATCGGATAGGATGTCGTCTTGGACACACCCGATGGAACTCCTAAGTGAGTGGGTCTTGTGGAATCTCATTTTGGTCCATTTGGAGACAGTGTTGGTGTCGGTGCAATATAGGTGCACGGTTTATGCCAAATGTACCATAGGCTCAGAAATCATTTTGGACGCACCCGACGATATTCCTAGGTGACGAGGCTCAAGTGGAAGCTTGTTTGAGTCCGTTTGGAGATAGCGGTAATCACATTGCAGGAAAGTTGCACGGTTTGTGTCAAACGTACCATAGGATCAGAAATCATTTTGGATACACCCGACGATACTCCTAGTTGACGAGGCTCAAGTGGAAGCTTGTTTTAATCCATTTGGAGATAGTGGTAATCACAATGCAAGAAATTTGCACGGTTTGTGTCGAATGTACCATCGGATCAGAAATCGTCTTGGACGCACCCGATGGAACTCCTAAGTGAGTGGGTCTTGTGGAATCTCCTTTTGGTCCATTTGGAGACAGTGTTTGCGTCGGTCCAATATAGTTGCACGGTTTGTGCGAAACGTACCATAGGATCAGAAATCGTTTTGGACGCACCCGACGATACTCTTAGGTGACGAGCCTCAAGTGGAAGCTTGTTTGAGTCCGTTTGGAGATAGCGTTAATCACATTGCAGGAAAGGTACGCGGTTTGTGTCGAATGTACCACCGGCTCAGAAATTATGTTGGACGCACCCGATGGAACTCCTAGGTGAGTGGGTCATGTGGAATCTCATTTTAGTTCGTTTGGAAACAGTGTTAGTGTCGGTGCAATATAGGTGCACAGTTTGCAACGAACGTACAATAGGCTCAGAAATCGTTTTCTACACACCCAACAATACTCCTAGGTGTTGAGCCTGAAGTGGAAGCTTGTTTGAGTCCGTTTCGAGATAGGGGTAAACTTGACGCAAGAAAGGTGCGCGGTTTTTGTCAAATGTACCATCGGCTCGGAAATCATGTGGGACGCACCCGATGGAACTCCTAGGTGAGTGGGTAATGTGGAATCTCGTTTTGGTACGTTTAGAGATAGTGTTAGTGTTGGTGCAATATAGGTGCACGGTGTGCGCCTGACGTACCATAGGCTCAGATATCGTTTTGGACACACCCGACGATACTCCTAGGTGACGAGGCTCATGTGGAAGCTTGTTTGAGTCCATTTGGAGATAGTGGTAATCTCAATGCAAGAAAGTTGCGTGGTTTGAGTCGAATGTACCATCGGATCAGAAATCATCTTGGACGCATCCGATGGAACTCCTAAGTGAGTGGGTCATGTGGAATCTCATTTTGGTCCATTTGGAGACAGTGTTTGTGTCAGTGCAATATAGGTGCACGGTTTGTGCCAAACGTACCATAGGATCAGAAATCGTTTTGGATACACTCGACGATACTCCTAGTTGACGAGGCTCAAGTGGAAGCTTGTTTTAATCCATTTGGAGATAGTGGTAATCATAATGCAAGAAATTTGCACGGTTTGTGTCGAATGTACCATCGGATCAGAAACCGTCTTGGACGCACCCGATGGAACTCCTAAGTGAGTGGGTCTTGTGGAATCTCCTTTTGGTCCATTTGGAGACAGTGTTTGCGTTGGTGCAATATAGGTGCACGGTTTGTGCCAAACGTACCATAGGATCAGAAATCGTTTTGGACGCACCCGACGATACTCTTAGGTGACGAGCCTCAAGTGGAAGCTTGTTTGAGTCTGTTTGGAGATAGCGGTAATCACATTGCAAGAAAGGTGCACGGTTTGTGTCGAATGTACTATCGGATAGGATGTCGTCTTGGACGCACCCGATGGAACTCCTAAGTGAGTGGGTCTTGTGGAATCTCATTTTGGTCCATTTGGAGACAGTGTTGGTGTCGGTGCAATATAGGTGCACGGTTTATGCCAAATGTACCATAGGCTCAGAAATCGTTTTGGACGCACCCGATGATATTCCTAGGTGACGAGGCTCAAGTGGAAGCTTGTTTGAGTCCGTTTAGAGATAGCGGTAATCACATTGCAGGAAAGGTGCACGGTTTGTGTCAAACGTACCATAGGATCAGAAATCGTTTTGGATACACCCGAGGATACTCCTAGTTGACGAGGCTCAAGTGGAAGCTTGTTTTAATCCATTTGGAGATAGTGGTAATCATAATGCAAGAAATTTGCACGGTTTGTGTCGAATGTACCATCGGATCAGAAATCGTCTTGGACGCACCCGATGGAACTCCTAAGTGAGTGGGTCTTGTGGAATCTCCTTTTGGTCCATTTGGAGACAGTGTTTGCGTCGGTGCAATATAGTTGCACGGTTTGTGCCAAACATACCATAGGATCAGAAATCGTTTTGGACGCACACGACGATACTCCTAGGTGACGAGGCTCATGTGGAAGCTTGTTTGAGTCCATTTGTAGATAGTGGTAATCTCAATGCAAGAAAGTTGCGTGGTTTGAGTCGAATGTACCATCGGATCAGAAATCATCTTGGACGCACCCGATGGAACTCCTAAGTGAGTGGGTCATGTGGAATCTCATTTTGGTCCATTTGGAGACAGTGTTTGTGTCGGTGCAATATAGGTGCACGGTTTGTGCCAAACGTACCATAGGATCAGAAATCATTTTGGATACACCCGACGATACTCCTAGTTGACGAGGCTCAAGTGGAAGCTTGTTTTAATCCATTTGGAGATAGTGGTAATCATAATGCAAGAAATTTGCACGGTTTGTGTCAAATGTACCATCGGATCGGAAATCGTCTTGGACGCACCCGATGGAACTCCTAAGTGAGTGGGTCTTGTGGAATCTCCTTTTGGTCCATTTGGAGACAGTGTTTGCGTTGGTGCAATATAGGTGCACGGTTTGTGCCAAAAGTACCATAGGATCAGAAATCGTTTTGGATGAACCCGACGATACTCTTAGGTGACGAGCCTCAAGTGGAAGCTTGTTTGAGAATGTTTGGAGATAGCGGTAATCACATTGCAAGAAAGGTGCACGGTTTGTGTCGAATGTACTATCGGATAGGAAGTCGTCTTGGACGCACCCGATGGAACTCCTAAGTGAGTGGGTCTTGTGGAATCTCATTTTGGTCTATTTGGAGACAGTGTTGGTATCGGTGCAATATAGGTGCACGGTTTATGCCAAATGTACCATAGGCTTAGAAATCGTTTTGGACGCACCGGACGATATTCCTAGGTGACGAGGCTCAAGTGGAAGCTTGTTTGAGTCCGTTTGGATATAGCGGTAATCACATTGCAGGAAAGGTGCACGGTTTGTGTCAAACGTACCATAGGATCAGAAATCGTTTTGGATACACCCGACGATACTCCTAGTTGACGAGGCTCAAGTGGAAGCTTGTTTTAATCCATTTGGAGATAGTGGTAATCACAATGCAAGAAATTTGCACGGTTTGTGTCGAATGTACCATCGGATCAGAAATCGTCTTGGACGCACCCGATGGAACTCCTAAGTGAGTGGGTCTTGTGGAATCTCCTTTTGGTCCATTTGGAGACAGTGTTTGTGTCGGTGCAATATAGTTGCACGGTTTGTGCCAAACGTACCATAGGATCAGAAATCGTTTTGGACGCACCCGACGATACTCTTAGGTGACGAGCCTCAAGTGGAAGCTTGTTTGAGTCCGTTTGGAGATAGCGGTAATCACATTGCAGGAAAGGTACACATTTTGTGTAGAATGTACCATCGGCTCAGAAATTATGTTGGACGCACCCGATGGAACTCCTAGGTGAGTGGGTCATGTGGAATCTCATTTTAGTTCGTTTGGAGATAGTGTTAGTGTCGGTGCAATATAGGTGCACAGTTTGCAACGAACGTACAATAGGCTCAGAAATCGTTCTCTACACACCCGACAATACTCCTAGGTGTTGAGCCTGATGTGGAAGCTTGTTTGAGTCCGTTTTGAGATAGGGGTAACCTTGACGCAAGAAAGGTGCGCGGTTTTTGTCAAATGTACCATCGGCTCGGAAATCATGTGGGACGCACCCGATGGAACTCCTATGTGAGTGGGTAATGTGGAATCTCGTTTTGGTACGTTTAGAGATAGTTTTAGTGTTGGTGCAATATAGGTGCACGGTGTGCGCCTGACGTACCATAGGCTCAGATATCGTTTTGGACACACTCGACGATACTCCTAGGTGACGAGGCTCATGTGGAAGCTTGTTTGAGTCCATTGGGAGATAGTGGTAATCTCAATGCAAGAAAGTTGCGTGGTTTGAGTCGAATGTACCATCGGATCAGAAATCATCTTGGGCGCACCCGATGGAACTCCTAAGTGAGTGGGTCATGTGGAATCTCATTTTGGTCCATTTGGAGACAGTGTTTGTGTCGGTGCAATATAGGTGCACGGTTTGTGCCAAACGTACCATAGGATCAGAAATCGTTTTGGATACACCCGACGATACTCCTAGTTGACGAGGCTCAAGTGGAAGCTTGTTTTAATCCATTTGGAGATAGTGGTAATCATAATGCAAGAAATTTGCACGGTTTGTGTCAAATGTACCATCGGATCAGAAATCGTCTTGGACGCACCCGATGGAACTCCAAAGTGAGTGGGTCTTGTGGAATCTCCTTTTGGTCCATTTGGAGACAGTGTTTGCGTTGGTGCAATATAGGTGCACGGTTTGTGCCAAACGTACCATAGGATCAGAAATCGTTTTGGACGCACCCGACGATACTCGTAGGTGACGAGCCTCAAGTGGAAGCTTGTTTGTGTCTGTTTGGAGATAGCGCTAATCACATTGCAAGAAAGGTGCACGGTTTGTGTCGAATGTACTATCGGATAGGAAGTCGTCTTGGACGCACCCGATGGAACTCCTAAGTGAGTGGGTCTTGTGGAATCTCATTTTGGTCCATTTGGAGACAGTGTTGGTGTCGGTGCAATATAGGTGCACGGTTTATGCCAAATGTACCATAGGCTCAGAAATCGTTTTGGACGCACCCGACGATATTCCTAGGTGACGAGGCTCAAGTGGAAGCTTGTTTGCGTCTGTTTGGAGATAGCGGTAATCACATTGCAGGAAAGGTGCACGGTTTGTGTCAAACGTACCATAGGATCAGAAATCGTTTTGGATACACACGACGATACTCCTAGTTGACGAGGCTCAAGTGGAAGCTTGTTTTAATCCATTTGGAGATAGTGGTAATCATAATGCAAGCAATTTGCACGGTTTGTGTCGAATGTACCATCGGATCAGAAATTGTCTTGGACGCACCCAATGGAACTCCTAAGTGAGTGGGTCTTGTGGAATCTCCTTTTGGTCCATTTGGAGACAGTGTTTGCGTTGGTGCAATATAGGTGCACGGTTTGTGCCAAACGTACCATAGGATCAGAAATCGTTTTGGACACACCTGACGATACTCTTAGGTGACAAGCCTCAAGTGGAAGCTTGTTTGAGTCCGTTTGGAGATAGTGGTAATCACATTGCAGGAAAGGTGCGTGGTTTGTGTCGAATGTACCATCGGCTCGGAAATCATGTGGGACGCACCCGATGGAACTCCTAGGTGAGTGGGTAATGTAAAATCTCGTTTTGGTACGTTTAGAGATAGTGTTAGTGTTGGTGCAATATAGGTGCACGATGTGCGCCGGACGTACAATAGGCTCAGAAATCATTTTGGACACACCCGACGATACTCCTAGGTGACGAGGCTCAAGTGGAAGCTTGTTTGAGTCCATTTGGAGATAGTGGTAATCTCAATGCAAGAAAGTTGCGTGGTTTGAGTCGAATGTACCATCGGTTCAGAAATCGTCTTGGACGCACCCGATGGAACTCCTAAGTGAGTGGGTCATGTGGAATCTCATTATGGTCCATTTGGAGACAATGTTTGTGTCGGTGCAATATAGGTGCACGGTTTATGCCAAACGTACCATAGGCTCAGAAATCGTTTTGGACGCACCCGACGATACTTCTAGGTGACGAGGCTCAAGTGGAAGCTTGTTTGAGTCCGTTTGGAGATAGCGGTAATCACATTGCAGGAAAGGTGCGCGGTTTGTGTCGAATGTACCATCGGCTCAGAAATCATGTTGGACGCAACAGATGGAACTCCTAGGTGAGTGGGTCATGTGGAATCTCGTTTCAGTCCGTTTGGAGACAGTGTTAGTGTCGGGGCAATATAGGTGCATGGTTTGTGCCAAACGTACCATAGGATCAGAAATCGTTTAGGACGCACCCGACGGTACTCTTAGGTGACGAGCCTCAAGTGGAAGCTTGTTTGAGTCCGTTTGGAGATAGCGGTAATCACATTGCAAGAATGGTGCACGGTTTGTGTCGAATGTACCATCGGATAGGAAATCGTCTTGGACACACCCGATGAAACTCCTAAGTGAGTGGGTCTTGTGGAATCTCATTTTGGTCCATTTGGAGACAGTGTTGGTGTCGGTGCAATATAGGTGCACGGTTTATGCCAAACGTACCATAGGCTCCGAAATCGTTTTGGACGCATCCGACGATATTCCTAGGTGACGAGGCTCAAGTGGAAGCTTGTTTGAGTCCGTTTGGAGATAGCGGTAATCACATTGCAGGAAAGGTGCACGGTTTGTGTTGAATGTACCATCGGCTCAGAAATCATGTTGAACGCACCCGATGGAACTCCTAGGTGAATGGGTCATGTGGAATCTCGTTTCAGTCCATTTAGAGACAGTGTTAGTGTCGGTGCAAAATAGGTGCACAGTTTGCAACGAACGTACAATAGGCTCAGAAGTCGTTTTCTACACACCCGACAATACTCCTAGGTGTTGGGCCTGAAGTGGAAGCTTGTTTGAGTCCGTTTGGAGATCGTGGTAACCTTGACGCAAGAAAGGTGTGCGGTTTTTGTCAAATGTACCATCGGCTCGGAAATCATGTGGGACGCACCCGATGGAACTCCTAGGTGAGTGGGTAATGTGGAATCTCGTTTCGGTACGTTTAGAGATAGTGTTAGTGTTGGTGCAATATAGGTGCACAGTGTGCGCCGGACGTACAATAGGCTCAAAAATCATTTTGGATACACCCGACGATACTCCTAGGTGACGAGGCTCAAGTGGAAGCTTGTTTGAATCCATTTGGAGATAGTGGTAATCACAATGCAAGAAATTTGCACGGTTTGTGTCGAATGTACCATCGGATCAAAAATCGTCTTGGACGCACCCGATGGAACTCCTAAGTGAGTGGGTCATGTGGAATCTCATTTTGGTCCATTTGGAGACAATGTTTGTGTCGGTGCAATATAGGTGCACGGTTTATGCCAAATGTACCATAGGCTCAGAAATCATTTTGGACGCACCCAACGATACTCCTATGTGACGAGGCTCAAGTGGAAGCTTGTTTGAGTCCGTTTGGAGATAGCGGTAATCACATTGCAGGAAAGGTGCGCGGTTTGTGTCGAATGTACCATCGGCTCATAAATCATGTTGGACGCACCCGATGGAACTCCTAGGTGAGTGGGTCTTGTGGAATCTCGTTTCAGTCCGTTTGGAGACAGTGTTAGTGTCGGGGCAATATAGGTGCATGGTTTGTGCCAAACGTACCATAGGATCAGAAATCATTTTGGACGCACCCGACGTTACTCTTAGGTGACGAGCCTCAAGTGGAAGCTTGTTTGAGTCCGTTTGGAGATAGCGGTAATCACATTGCAAGAATGGTGCACGGTTTGTGTCGAATGTACCATCGGATAGGAAATCGTCTTGGACGCACCCGATGGAACTCCTAAGTGAGTGGGTCTTGTGGAATCTCATTTTGGTCCATTTGGAGACAGTGTTTGTGTCGGTGCAATATAGGTGCACGGTTTATGCCAAACGTACCATAGGCTCAGAAATCGTTTTGGACGCACCCGACGATATTCCTAGGTGACGAGGCTCGAGTGGAAGCTTGTTTGAGTCCGTTTGGAGATAGCGGTAATCACATTGCAGGAAAGGTGCGCGGTTTGTGTCGAATGTACCATCGGCTCAGAAATCATGTTGGACGCACCCGATGAAACTCCTAGGTGAGTGGGACATGTGGAATCTCATTTCAGTCCATTTGGAGATAGTGTTAGTGTCGGTGCAAAATAGGTGCACAGTTTGCAACGAACACACAATAGGCTCAGAAATCGTTTTCTACACACCCGACCATACTCCTAGGTGTTGAGCCTGAAGTGGAAACTTGTTTGAGTCCATTTGGAGATCGTGGTAACCTTGACGCAAAAAAGGTGCGCGGTTTTTGTCAAATGTACCATCGGCTCGGAAATCATGTGGGACGCACCCGATGGAACTCCTAGGTGAGTGGGTAATGTGGAATCTCGTTTCGGTACGTTTAGAGATAGTGTTAGTGTTGTTGCAATATAGGTGCACGGTGTGCGCCGGACGTACAATAGGCTCAGAAATCGTTTTGGACACACCTGACGATACTCCTAGGTGACGAGGCTCAAGTGGAAGCTTGTTTGAGTCCATTTGGAGATAGTGGTAATCTCAATGCAAGAAAGTTGCGTGGTTTGAGTCGAATGTACCATCAGATGAGAAATCATCATGGACGCACCCGATGGAACTCCTAAGTGAGTGGGTCATGTGGAATCTCATTTTGGTCCATTTGGAGACAGTGTTTGGGTCGGTGCAATATAGGTGCACGGTTTGGGCCAAACGTACCATAGGATCAGAAATCATTTTGGACACACCCGACGATACTCCTAGTTGACGAGGCTCAAGTGGAAGCTTGTTTGAATCCATTTGGAGATAGTGGCAATCACAATGCAAGAAATTTGCACGGTTTGTGTCGAATGTACCATCGGATCAGAAATCGTCTTGGACGCACCCGATGGAACTCCTAAGTGAGTGGGTCTTGTGGAATCTCGTTTCAGTCCGTTTGGAGACAGTGTTAGTGTCGGGGCAATATTGGTGCATGGTTTGTGCCAAACGTACCATAGGATCAGAAATCGTTTTGGACGCACCCGACGGTACTCTTAGGTGACGAGCCTCAAGTGGAAGCTTGTTTGAGTCTGTTTGGAGATAGCGGTAATCACATTGCAGGAAAGCTGCGCTGTTTGTGTCGAATGTACCATCAGCTTAGAAATCATGTTGGACGCACCCGATGGAACTCCTAGGTGAGTGGGTCATGTGGAATCTCGTTTCAGTCCATTTGGAGACAGTGTTAGTGTCGGTGCAAAATAGGTGCACAGTTTGCAACGACCGTACAATAGGCTCAGATGTCGTTTTCTACACACCCGACAATACTCCTAGGTGTTGAGCCTGAAGTGGAAGCTTGTTTGAGTCCGTTTGGAGATCGTGGTAACCTTGACGCAAGAATGGTGTGCGGTTTTTGTCAAATGTACCATCGGCTAAGAAATCATGTGGGACGCACCCGATGGAACTCCTAGGTGAGTGGGTAATGTGGAATCTCATTTCGGTACGTTTAGAGATAGTGTTAGTGTTGGTGCAATATAGGTGCACAGTGTGCGCCGGACGTACAATAGGCTCAGAGATCGTTTTGGACAAACCCGACGATACTCCTAGGTGACGATGCTCAAGCGGAAGCTTGTTTGAGTCCATTTGGAGATAGTGGTAATCTCAATGCAAGAAAGTTGCATGGTTTGAGTCGAATGTACCATCGGATCAGAAATCATCTTGGACGCACCCGAAGGAACTCCTTAGTGAGTGGGTCATGTGGAATCTCATTTTGGTCCATTTGGAGACAATGTTTGTGTCGGTGCAATATAGGTGCACGGTTTATGCCAAACGTACCATAGGCTCAGAAATCGTTTCGGACGCACCCGATGATACTCCTAGGTGACGAGGCTCAAGTGGAAGCTTGTTTGAGTTCGTTTGGAGATAGCGGTAATCACATTGCAGGAAAGGTGCGCGGTTTGTGTCGAATGTACCATCGGCTCAGAAATCATGTTGGACGCACCCGATGGAACTCCTAGGTGAGTGGGTCATGTGGAATCTCGTTTCAGTCCATTTGGAGACAGTGTTAGTGTCGGGGCAATATAGGTGCGTGGTTTGTGCCAAACGTACCATAGGATCAGAAATCGTTTTGGACGCACCCGACGGTACTCTTTGGTGACGAGCCTCAAGTGGAAGCTTGTTTGAGTCCGTATGGAGATAGCGGTAATCACATTGCAAGAATGGTGCACGGTTTGTATCGAATGTACCATCGGATAGGAAATCGTCTTGGACGCACCCGATGGAACTCCTAAGTGAGTGGGTCTTGTGGAATCTCATTTTGGTCCATTTGGAGACAGTGTTTGTGTCGGTGCAATATAGGTGCACGGTTTATGCCAAACGTACCATAGGCTCAGAAATCGTTTTGGACGCACCCGACGATATTCCTAGGTGACGAGGCTCAAGTGGAAGCTTGTTTGAGTCCGTTTGGAGATAGCGGTAATCACATTGCAGGAAAGGTGCGCGGTTTGTGTCGAATGTACCATCGGCTCAGAAATCATGTTGGACGCACCCGATGAAACTCCTAGGTGAGTGGGTCATGTGGAATCTCGTTTCAGTCCATTTGGAGAAAGTGTTAGTGTCGGTGCAAAATAGGTGCACAGTTTGCAACGAACGTACAATAGGCTCAGAAATCGTTTTCTACACACCCGACAATACTCCTAGGTGTTGAGCCCGAAGTGGAAGCTTGTTTGAGTTCATTTGGAGATCGTGGTAACCTTGACGAAAGAATGGTGCGTGGTTTTTGTCAAATGTACGTCGGCTCGGAAATCATGTGGGACGCACCCGATGGAACTCCTAGGTGAGTGGGTAATGTGGAATCTCATTTTGGTACGTTAGAGATAGTGTTAGTGTTGGTGCAATATAGGTGCACGGTGTGCGCCGGACATACAATAGGCTCAGAGATCGTTTTGGACACACCCGACGATACTCCTAGGTGACGATGCTCAAGCGGAAGCTTGTTTGAGTCCATTTGGAGATAGTGGTAATCTCAATGCAAGAAAGTTGCATGGTTTGAGTCGAATGTACCATCGGATCAGAAATCGTCTTGGACGCACCCGATGGAACTCCTTAGTGAGTGGGTCATGTGGAATCTCATTTTGGTCCATTTGGAGACAATGTTTGTGTCGGTGCAATATAGGTGCACGGTTTATGCCAAACGTACCATAGGATCAGAAATCGTTTTGGACGCACCCGATGATACTCCTAGGTGACGAGGCTCAAGTGGAAGCTTGTTTGAGTTCGTTTGGAGATAGCGGTAATCACATTGCAGGAAAGGTGCGCGGTTTGTGTCGAATGTACCATCGGCTCAGAAATCATGTTGGACGCACCCGATGGAACTCCTAGGTGAGTGGGTCATGTGGAATCTCGTTTCAGTCCATTTGGAGACAGTGTTAGTGTCGGGGCAATATAGGTGCGTGGTTTGTGCCAAACGTACCATAGGATCAGAAATCGTTTTGGACGCACCCGACGGTACTCTTAGGTGACGAGCCTCAAGTGGAAGCTTGTTTGAGTCCGTATGGAGATAGCGGTAATCACATTGCAAGAATGGTGCACGGTTTGTGTCGAATGACCATCGGATAGGAAATCGTCTTGGACGCACCCGATGGAACTCCTAAGTGAGTGGATCTTGTGGAATCTCATTTTGGTCCATTTGGAGACAGTGTTTGTGTTGGTGCAATATAGGTGCACGGTTTATGCCAAACGTACCATAGGCTCAGAAATCGTTTTGGACGCACCCGACGATATTCCTAGGTGACGAGGCTCAAGTGGAAGCTTGTTTGAGTCCGTTTGGAGATAGCGGTAATCACATTGCAGGAAAGGTGCGCGGTTTGTGTCGAATGTACCATCGGCTCAGAAATCATGTTGGACGCACCCGATGAAACTCCTAGGTGAGTGGGTCATGTGGAATCTCGTTTCAGTCCATTTGGAGATAGTGTTAGTGTCGGTGCAAAATAGGTGCACAGTTTGCAACGAACGTACAATAGGCTCAGAAATCGTTTTCTACACACCCGACAATACTCCTAGGTGTTGAGCCTGAAGTGGAAGCTTGTTTGAGTTTATTTACAGATCGTGGTAACCTTGACGAAAGAATGGTGCGCGGTTTTTGTCAAATGTACCATCGGCTTGGAAATCATCTGGGACGCACCCGATGGAACTCCTAGGTGAGTGGGTAATGTGGAATCTCGTTTCGGTACGTTTAGAGATAGTGTTAGTGTTGGTGCAATATAGGTGCACGGTGTGCGCCGGACGTACAATAGGCTCAGAAATCGTTTTGGACACACCCGACGATACTCCTAGGTGACGATGCTCAAGCAGAAGCTTGTTTGAGTCCATTTGGAGATAGTGGTAATCTCAATGCAAGAAAGTTGCATGGTTTGAGTCGAATGTACCATCAGATCAGAAATCGTCTTGGACGCACCCGATGGAACTCCTAAGTGAGTGGGTCATGTGGAATCTCATTTTGGTCCATTTGGAGACAATGTTTGTGTCGGTGCAATATAGGTGCACGGTTTATGCCAAACATACCATAGGCTCAGAAATCGTTTTGGACGCACCCGACGATACTCCTAGGTGACGAGGCTCAAGTGGAAGCTTGTTTGAGTTCGTCTGGAGATAGCGGTAATCACATTGCAGGAAAGGTGCGCGGTTTGTGTCGAATGTACCATCGGCTCAGAATTCATGTTGGACGCACCCGATGGAACTCCTAGGTGAGTGGGTCATGTGGAATCTCGTTTCAGTCCATTTGGAGACAGTGTTAGTGTCGGGGCAATATAGGTGCATGGTTTGTGCCAAACGTACCATAGGATCAGAAATCGTTTTGGACGCACCCGACGGTACTCTTAGGTGACGAGCCTCAAGTGGAAGCTTGTTTGAGTCCGTATGGAGATAGCGGTAATCACATTGCAAGAATGGTGCACGGTTTGTGTCGAATGTACCATCGGATAGGAAATCGTCTTGGACGCACCCGATGGAACTCCTAAGTGAGTGGGTCTTGTGGAATCTCATTTTGGTCCATTTGGAGACAGTGTTTGTGTCGGTGCAATATAGGTGCACGGTTTATGCCAAACGTAGCATAGGCTCAGAAATCGTTTTGGACGCACCCGACGATATTCCTAGGTGACGAGGCTCAAGTGGAAGCTTGTTTGAGTCCGTTTGGAGATAGCGGTAATCACATTGCAGGAAAGGTGCGCGGTTTGTGTCAAATGTACCATCGACTCAGAAATCATGTTGGACGCACCTGATGAAACTCCTAGGTGAGTGGGTCATGTGGAATCTCGTTTCAGTCCATTTGGAGATAGTGTTAGTGTCGGTGCAAAATAGGTGCACAGTTTGCAACGAACGTACAATAGGCTTAGAAATCGTTTTCTACACACCCAACAATACTCCTAGGTGTTGAGCCTGAAGTGGAAGCTTGTTTGAGTTCATTTGGAGATCGTGGTAACCTTGACGAAAGAATGGTGCGTGGTTTTTGTCAAATGTACCATCGGCTCGGAAATCATGTGGGACGCACCCGATGGAACTCCTAGGTGAGTGGGTAATGTGGAATCTCGTTTCGGTACGTTAGAGATAGTGTTAGTGTTGGTGCAATATAGGTGCACGGTGTGCGCCGGACGTACAATAGGCTCAGAGATCGTTTTGGACACACCCGACGATACTCCTAGGTGACGATGCTCAAGCGGAAGCTTGTTTGAGTCCATTTGGAGATAGTGGTAATCTCAATGCAAGAAAGTTGCATGGTTTCAGTCGACTGTACCATCGGATCAGAAATCGTCTTGGACGCACCCGATGGAACTCCTAAGTGAGTGGGTCATGTGGAATCTCATTTTGGTCCATTTGGAGACAATGTTTGTGTCGGTGCAATATAGGTGCACGGTTTATGCCAAACGTACCATAGGCTCAGAAATCGTTTTGGACGCACCCGATGATACTCCTAGGTGACGAGGCTCAAGTGGAAGCTTGTTTGAGTTCGTTTGGAGATAGCGGTAATCACATTGCAGGAAAGGTGCGCGGGTTGTGTCGAATGTACCATCGGCTCAGAAATCATGTTGGACGCACCCGATGGAACTCCTAGGTGAGTGGGTCATGTGGAATCTCGTTTCAGTCCATTTGGAGACAGTGTTAGTGTCGGGGCAATATAGGTGCATGGTTTGTGCCAAACGTACCATAGGATCAGAAATCATTTTGGACGCACCCGACGGTACTCTTAGGTGACGAGCCTCAAGTGGAAGCTTGTTTGAGTCCGTATGGAGATAGCGGTAATCACATTGCAAGAATGGTGCACGGTTTGTGTCGAATGTACCATCGGATAGGAAATCGTCTTGGACGCACCCGATGGAACTCCTAAGTGAGTGGGTCTTGTGGAATCTCATTTTGGTCCATTTGGAGACAGTGTTTGTGTCGGTGCAATATAGGTGCACGGTTTATGCCAAACGTACCATAGGCTCAGAAATCATTTTGGACGCACCCGACGATATTCCTACGTGACGAGGCTCAAGTGGAAGCTTGTTTGAGTCCGTTTGGAGATAGCGGTAATCACATTGCAGGAAAGGTGCGCGGTTTGTGTCGAATGTACCATCGGCTCAGAAATCATGTTGGACGCACCCGATGAAACTCCTAGGTGAGTGGGTCATGTGGAATCTCGTTTCAGTCCATTTGGAGATAGTGTTAGTGTCGGTGCAAAATAGGTGCACAGTTTGCAATGAACGTACAATAGGCTTAGAAATCGTTTTCTACACACCCAACAATACTCCTAGGTGTTGAGCCTGAAGTGGAAGCTTGTTTGAGTTCATTTGGAGATCGTGGTAACCTTGACGAAAGAATGGTGCGTGGTTTTTGTCAAATGTACCATCGGCTCGGAAATCATGTGGGACGCACCCGATGGAACTCCTAGGTGAGTGGGTAATGTGGAATCTCGTTTCGGTACGTTAGAGATAGTGTTAGTGTTGGTGCAATATAGGTGCACGGTGTGAACCGGACGTACAATAGGCTCAGAGATCGTTTTGGACACACCCGACGATACTCCTAGGTGACGATGCTCAAGCGGAAGCTTGTTTGAGTCCATTTGGAGATAGTGGTAATCTCAATGCAAGAAAGTTGCATGGTTTGAGTCGACTGTACCATCGGATCAGAAATCGTCTTGGACGCACCCGATGGAACTCCTAAGTGAGTGGGTCATGTGGAATCTCATTTTGGTCCATTTGGAGACAATGTTTGTGTCGGTGCAATATGGGTGCACGGTTTATGCCAAACGTACCATAGGCTCAGAAATCGTTTTGGACGCACCCGATGATACTCCTAGGTGACGAGGCTCAAGTGGAAGCTTGTTTGAGTTCGTTTGGAGATAGCGGTAATCACATTGCAGGAAAGGTGCGCGGGTTGTGTCGAATGTACCATCGGCTCAGAAATCATGTTGGACGCACCCGATGGAACTCCTAGGACATCAACACCGATCATACATCCACGCCGTCCACGCCGACACCTGCTGGTCCTATTACCCGTGCTCGTGCTCGAACACTTAATCATCAAGTGAGTTCCTTCTTGAGCTCTTGTCCATCCTGTTTAGATCTTGGAGACACGTGCACTCTTGTTTTGATTAGGAATCAAGGAGAAGACCGAAAGGGAAAAGGACTCGCGTAGGCTGGATTCGGACTGCAGCACACCTCCAACTTGTGACGGTCGCCACGATTACATACGGAGTCGGATTGGGGTGATTCTGGACTTGTTGGAAAGCAAATAAAGTCTACTTTCATACGGATCTGACCTCATACTCATACCTGCTCAGAAACGGCGTCAACAGTCCAAAAATCACCGAGAGGTCTATTCTGTCCAGGGTGCTGCGCCACCTAAAGTTAGCCCAATGGGCTTGTATCTTTTAGAGTCCAGTAGGGATGCGTCCTAGGGTTGGAGCACGACCCAAACTCTCTTGTGGTCATCCTCCACACATCATATACCCCTTAGCCGCCACCAGGAACACTTGGGTTTTGTTTAGATCAAGTTTAGCCTTTGCTACTTGCTTGTAGGCGCATGTGCTGATCCAGCCACCCGTCTCCTTGTCTTCAGACCTCCACTCATAATAAGATTCAGTTTGAGGATTTCAATTTCATCTTGCAAATTCAGTGCTTGTTTCCTTGTTCTTGCTAGTTCTTCGATTGCTTGCAGGACGGGAGCCCTAGTGGCTGGTTGTCGCGCTCCACAAGATCATGACAGCCTTTGGAGGTGGTGTATCGGTTGCTAAGGCGCGGTCTTGGAAGGCTGTAGTCGGGCCGTGAACGTCATCTCCATCCACCAAATCGAGTGATCTCACGCCTCTCATCGAAAGATCGTCCATAAACCCTAGCGGGTTCATATCATGTGGAATCTCGTTTCAGTCCATTTGGAGACAGTGTTAGTGTCGGGGCAATACAGGTGCATGGTTTGTGCCAAATGTACCATAGGATCAGAAATCGTTTTGGACGCACCCGATGGAACTCCTAGGTGAGTGGGTCATGTGGAATCTCGTTTCAGTCCATTTGGAGACAGTGTTAGTGTCGGGGCAATATAGGTGCATGGTTTGTGCCAAACGTACCATAGGATCAGAAATCGTTTTGGACGCACCCGACGGTACTCTTAGGTGACGAGCCTCAAGTGGAAGCTTGGTTGAGTCCGTATGGAGATAGCGGTAATCACATTGCAAGAACGGTGCACGGTTTGTGTCGAATGTACCATCGGATAGGAAATCGTCTTGGACGCACCCGATGGAACTCCTAAGTGAGTGGGTCATGTGGAATCTCATTTTGGTCCATTTGGAGACAGTGTTTGTGTCGGGGCAATATAGGTGCATGGTTTGTGCCAAACGTACCATAGGATCAGAAATCGTTTTGGACGCACCCGCTGGAACTCCTAGGTGAGTGGGTCATGTGGAATCTCGTTTCAGTCCATTTGGAGACAGTGTTAGTGTCGGGGCAATATAGGTGCATGGTTTGTGCCAAACGTACCATAGGATCAGAAATCGTTTTGGACGCACCCGACGGTACTCTTAGGTGACGAGCCTCAAGTGGAAGCTTGTTTGAGTCCGTATGGAGATAGCGGTAATCACATTGCAAGAATGGTGCACGGTTTGTGTCGAATGTACCATCGGATAGGAAATCATCTTGGACGCACCCGATGGAACTCCTAAGTGAGTGGGTCTTGTGGAATCTCATTTTGGTCCATTTGGAGACAGTGTTTGTGTCGGTGCAATATAGGTGCACGGTTTATGCCAAACGTACCATAGGCTCAGAAATCATTTTGGACGCACCCGACGACATTCCTAGGTGACGAGGCTCAAGTGGAAGCTTGTTTGAGTTCATTTGGAGATAGCGGTAATCACATTGCAGGAAAGGTGTGCGGTTTGTGTCGAATGTACCATCGGCTCAGAAATCATGTTGGACGCACCCGATGGAACTCCTAGGTGTGTGGGTCATGTGGAATCTCGTTTCAGTCCATTTGGAGATAGTGTTAGTGTCGGTGCAAAATAGGTGCACAGTTTGCAACGAACGTACAATAGGCTCAGAAATCGTTTTCTACACACCCGACAATACTCCTAGGTGTTGAGCCTGAAGTGGAAGCTTGTTTGAGTTCATTTGGAGATCGTGGTAACCTTGACGAAAGAATGGTGCGTGGTTTTTGTCAAATGTACCATCGGCTCGGAAATCATGTGGGACGCACCCGATGGAACTCCTAGGTGAGTGGGTAATGTGGAATCTCGTTTCGGTACGTTAGAGATAGTGTTAGTGTTGGTGCGATATAGGTGCACGGTGTGCGCCGGACGTACAATAGGCTCAGAGATCGTTTTGGACACACCCGACGATACTCCTAGGTGACGATGCTCAAGCGGAAGCTTGTTTGAGTCCATTTGGAGATAGTGGTAATCTCAAAGCAAGAAAGTTGCATGGTTTGAGTCGACTGTACCATCGGATCAGAAATCGTCTTGGACGCACCTGATGTAACTCCTAAGTGAGTGGGTCATGTGGAATCTCATTTTGGTCCATTTGGAGACAATGTTTGTGTCGGTGCAATATAGGTGCACGGTTTATGCCAAACGTACCATAGGATCAGAAATCGTTTTGGACGCACCCGATGATACTCCTAGGTGACGAGGCTCAAGTGGAAGCTTGTTTGAGTTCGTTTGGAGATAGCGGTAATCACATTGCAGGAAAGGTGCGCGGGTTGTGTCGAATGTACCATCGGCTCAGAAATCATGTTGGACGCACCCGATGGAACTCCTAGGTGAGTGGGTCATGTGGAATCTCGTTTCAGTCCATTTGGAGACAGTGTTAGTGTCGGGCCAAATTAGGTGCATGGTTTGTGCCAAACGTACCATAGGATCAGAAATCGTTTTGGACGCACCCGACGGTACTCTTAGGTGACGAGCCTCAAGTGGAAGCTTGTTTGAGTCCGTATGGAGATAGCGGTAATCACATTGCAAGAATGGTGCACGGTTTGTGTCGAATGTACCATCGGATAGGAAATCGTCTTGGACGCACCCGATGGAACTCCTAAGTGAGTGGGTCTTGTGGAATCTCATTTTGGTCCATTTGGAGACAGTGTTTGTGTCGGTGCAATATAGGTGCACGGTTTATGCCAAACGTACCATAGGCTCAGAAATCATTTTGGACGCACCCAACGATATTCCTAGGTGACGAGGCTCAAGTGGAAGCTTGTTTGAATCCGTTTGGAGATAGCGGTAATCACATTGCAGGAAAGGAGCGCGGTTTGTGTCGAATGTACCATCGGCTCAGAAATCATGTTGGACGCACCCGATGAAACTCCTAGGTTAGTGGGTCATGTGGAATCTCGTTTCAGTCCATTTGGAGATAGTGTTAGTGTCGGTGCAAAATAGGTGCACAGTTTGCAACGAACGTACAATAGGCTCAGAAATCGTTTTCTACACACCCGACAATACTCCTAGGTGTTGAGCCTGAAGTGGAAGCTTGTTTGAGTTCATTTGGAGATCGTGGTAACCTTGACGAAAGAAAGGTGCGCGGTTTTTGTCAAATGTACCCTCGGCTCGGAAATCATGTGGGACGCACCCGATGGAACTCCTAGGTGAGTGGGTAATGTGGAATCTCGTTTCGGTACGTTTAGAGATAGTGTTAGTGTTGGTGCAATATAGGTGCACGGTGTGCGCCGGACGTACAATAGGCTCAGAAATCGTTTTGGACACACCCGACGATACTCCTAGGTGACGATGCTCAAGCGGAAGCTTGTTTGAGTCCATTTGGAGATAGTGGTAATCTCAATGCAAGAAAGTTGCATGGTTTGAGTCGAATGTACCATCGGATCAGAAATCGTCTTGGACGCACCCGATGGAACTCCTAAGTGAGTGGGTCATGTGGAATCTCATTTTGGTCCATTTGGAGACAATGTTTTTGTCGGTGCAATATAGGTGCACGGCTTATGCCAAACATACCATAGCCTCAGAAATCGTTTTGGACGCACCCGGCGATACTCCTAGGTGACGAGGCTCAAGTGGAAGCTTGTTTGAGTTCGTTTGGAGATAGCGGTAATCACATTGCAGGAAAGGTGCGCGGTTTGTGTCGAATGTACCATCGGCTCAGAAATCATGTTGGACGCACCCGATGGAACTCCTAGGTGATTGGGTCATGTGGAATCTCGTTTCAGTCCATTTGGAGACAGTGTTAGTGTCGGGGCAATATAGGTGCATGGTTTGTGCCAAACGTACCATAGGATCAGAAATCATTTTGGACGCACCCGACGGTACTCTTAGGTGACGAGCCTCAAGTGGAAGCTTGTTTGAGTCCGTATGGAGATAGCGGTAATCACATTGCAAGAATGGTGCACGGTTTGTGTCGAATGTACCATCGGATAGGAAATCGTCTTGGACGCACCCGATGGAACTCCTAAGTGAGTGGGTCTTGTGGAATCTCATTTTGGTCCATTTGGAGACAGTGTTTGTGTCGGTGCAATATAGGTGCACGGTTTATGCCAAACGTACCATAGGCTCAGAAATCATTTTGGACGCACCCGACGACATTCCTAGGTGACGAGGCTCAAGTGGAAGCTTGTTTGAGTTCATTTGGAGATAGCGGTAATCACATTGCAGGAAAGGTGTGCGGTTTGTGTCGAATGTACCATCGGCTCAGAAATCATGTTGGACGCACCCGATGGAACTCCTAGGTGAGTGGGTCATGTGGAATCTCGTTTCAGTCCATTTGGAGATAGTGTTAGTGTCGGTGCAAAATAGGTGCACAGTTTGCAACGAATGTACAATAGGCTCAGAAATCGTTTTCTACACACCTGACAATACTCCTAGGTGTTGAGCCTGAAGTGGAAGCTTGTTTGAGTTAATTTGGAGATCGTGGTAACCTTGACGAAAGAAACGTGCGCGGTTTTTGTCAAATGTACCATCGGCTCGGAAATCATGTGGGACGCACCCGATGGAACTCCTAGGTGAGTGGGTAATGTGGAATCTCGTTTCGGTACGTTTAGAGATAGTGTTAGTGTTGGTGCAATATAGGTGCACGGTGTGCGCCGGACGTACAATAGGCTCAGAAATCGTTTTGGACACACCCGACGATACTCCTAGGTGACGATGCTCAAGCGGAAGCTTGTTTGAGTCCATTTGGAGATAGTGGTAATCTCAATGCAAGAAAGTTGCATGGTTTGAGTCGAATGTACCATCGGATCAGAAATCGTCTTGGACGCACCCGATGGAACTCCTAAGTGAGTGGGTCATGTGGAATCTCATTTTGGTCCATTTGGAGACAATGTTTGTGTCGGTGCAATATAGGTGCACGGTTTATGCCAAACGTACCATAGGCTCAGAAATCATTTTGGACGCACCCGACGATAGTCCTAGGTGACGAGGCTCAAGTGGAAGCTTGTTTGACTTCGTTTGGAGATAGCGGTAATCACATTGCAGGAAAGGTGCGCGGTTTGTGTCGAATGTACCATCGGCTCAGAAATCATGTTGGACGCACCCGATGGAACTCCTAGGTGGGTGGGTCATGTGGAATCTCGTTTCAGTCCATTTGGAGACAGTGTTAGTGTCGGGGCAATATAGGTGCATGGTTTGTGCCAAACGTACCATAGGATCAGAAATCGTTTTGGACGCACCCGACGGTACTCTTAGGTGACGAGCCTCAAGTGGAAGCTTGTTTGAGTCCGTATGGAGATAGCGGTAATCACATTGCAAGAATGGTGCACGGTTTGTGTCGAATGTACCATCGGATAGGAAATCGTCTTGGATGCACCCGATGGAACTCCTAAGTGAGTGGGTCTTGTGGAATCTCATTTTGGTCCATTTGGAGACAGTGTTTGTGTCGGTGCAATATAGGTGCACGGTTTATGCCAAATGTACCATAGGCTCAGAAATCATTTTGGACGCACCCAACGATATTCCTAGGTGACGAGGCTCAAGTGGAAGCTTGTTTGAATCCGTTTGGAGATAGCGGTAATCACATTGAAGGAAAGGTGCGTGCTTTGTGTCGAATGTACTATCGGCTTAGAAATCATGTTGGACGCACCCGATGGAACTCCTAGGTGAGTGGGTCATGTGGAATCTCGTTTCAGTCCGTTTGGAGACAGTGTTAGTGTCGGGGCAATATAGGTGCACAGTTTGCAACGAACGTACAATAGGCTCAGAAATCGTATTCTACACACCCGACAATACTCCTAGGTGTTGAGCCTAAAGTGGAAGCTTGTTTGAGTCCATTTGGAGATAGGGGTAACCTTGCAAGAAAGGTGCGCGGTTTTTGTCAAATGTACCATCGGCTCGGAAATCATGTGGGACGCACCCGATGGAACTCCTAGATGAGTGGGTAATGTGGAATCTCGTTTCGGTACGTTTAGAGATAGTTTTAGTGTTGGTGCAATATAGGTGCACGGTGTGCGCTGGACGTACAATAGGCTTAGAAATCGTTTTGGACACACCCGACGATACTCCTAGGTGACGAGGCTCAAGTGGAAGCTTGTTTGAGTCAATTTGGAGATAGTGGTAATCTCAATGCAAGAAAGTTGCGTGGTTTGAGTCGAATGTACCATCGGATCAGAAATTGTCTTGGACACACCCGATGGAACTCCTAAGTGAGTGGGTCATGTGGAATCTCATTTTGGTCCATTTGGAGACAATGTTTGTGTCGGTGCAATATAGGTGCATGGTTTATGCCAAACGTACCATAGGCTCAGAAATCATTTTGGACGCACCCGACGATACTCCTAGGTGACGAGGCTCAAGTGGAAGCTTGTTTGAGTCTGTTTGGAGATAGCGGTAATCACATTGCAGGAAAGGTGCGCGGTTTGTGTCGGATGTACCATCAGCTCTGAAATCATGTTCGACGCACCCGATGGAACTCCTAGGTGAGTGGGTAATGTGGAATCTCATTTAAGTCCATTTGGAGACAGTGTTAGTGTCAGTGCAATATAGGTGCACAGTTTGCAACGAATGTACAATAGGCTCAGAAATCGTTTTCTACACACGCGACAATACTCCTAGGTGTTGAGCCTAAAGTGGAAGCTTGTTTGAGTCCGTTTGGAGATAGGGGTAACCTTGACGCAAGAAAGGTGCGTGGTTTTTGTCAAATGTGCCATCGGCTCGGAAATCATGTGGGACGCACCCGATGGAACTCCTAGGTGAGTGGGTAATGTGGAATCTCGTTTCGGTACATTTAGAGATAGTGTTAGTGTTGCTGCAATATAGGTGCACGGTTTGCGCCGGACGTACAATAGGCTCAGAAATCGTTTTGGACACACCTGACGATACTCCTAGGTGACGAGGCTCAAGTGAAAGCTTGTTTGAGTCCATTTGGGGATAGTGGTAATCTCAATGCAAGAAAGTTGTGTGGTTTGAGTCGAATGTACCATCGGATCAGAAATCGTCTTGGACGCACCCGATGGAACTCCTAAGTGAGTGGGTCATGTGGAATCTCATTTTGGTCCATTTGGAGACAGTGTTTGCGTTGGTGCAATATAGGTGCACGGTTTGTGCCAAACGTACCATAGGATCAGAAATCATTTTGGACGCACCTGACGATACTCTTAGGTGACGAGCCTCAAGTGGAAGCTTGTTTGAGTCCGTTTGGAGATAGCGGTAATCACATTGCAAGAAAGGTGCACGGTTTTTGTCGAATGTACCATCGGATAGGAAATCATCTTGGATGCACCCGATGGAACTCCTAAGTGAGTGGGTCTTGTGGAATCTCATTTTGGTCCATTTGGAAACAGTGTTTGTGTCGGTGCAATATAGGTGCACGGTTTATGCCAAACGTACCATAGGCTCAGAAATCGTTTTGGACGCACCCGACGATATTCCTAGGTGACGAGGCTCAAGTGGAAGCTTGTTTGAGTCCGTTTGGAGATAGCGGTAATCACATTGCAAGAAAGGTACGCGGTTTGTGTCGAATGTACCATCGACGCAGAAATTATGTTGGACGCACCCGATGGAACTCCTAGGTAGTCGGTCATGTGGAATCTCGTTTCAGTCCGTTTGGAGACAGTGTTAGTGTCGGTGCAATATAGTTGCACCGTTTGCAACGAACGTACAATAGGCTCAGAAATCGTTTTCTAGACACTCGACAATACTCCATGGTGTTGAGCCAGAAGTGGAAGCTTGTTTGAGTCTGTTTGGAGATAGGGGTAACCTTGACGCAAGAAAGGTGCGCGGTTTGTGTCGAATGTACCATCGGCATAGAAATCATGTTGGACGCACCCGATGGAACTCTTAGGTGAGTGGGTCATGTGGAATCTCGTTTCAGTCCGTTTGGAGACAGTGTTAGTGTCGGTGCATTATAGGTGCATAGTTTGCAATGAACGTACAATAGGCTCAGAAATCGTTTTCTACGCACCCGACAATACTCCTAGGTGTTGAGCCTGAAGTGGAAGCTTGTTTGAGTCCGTTTGGAGATAGGGGTAACCTTGACGCAAGAAAGGTGCGCGGTTTTTGTCAAATGTACCATCGGCTCGGAAATCATGTGGGACGCACCCGATGGAACTCCTAGGTGAGTGGGTAATGTGGAATCTCGTTTCGGTACGTTTAGAGATAGTGTTAGTGTTCCTGCAATATAGGTGCACGGTGTGCGCCGGACGTACAATAGGCTCAGAAATCATTTTGGACACACCCGACGATACTCCTAGGTGACGAGGCTCAAGTGGAAGCTTGTTTGAGTCCATTTGGAGATAGTGGTAATATCAATGCAAGAAAGTTGCGTGGTTTGAGTTGAATGTACCATCGGATCAGAAATCGTCTTGGATGCACCCGATGGAACTCCTAAGTGAGTGGGTCATGTGGAATCTCATTTTGGTCCATTTGGAGACAGTGTTTGTGTCGGTGCAATATAGGAGCATGGTTTGTGCCAAACGTACCATAGGATCAGAAATCATTTTGGACACACACGATGATACTCCTAGTTGACGAGGCTCAAGTGGATGCTTGTTTGAATCCATTTGGAGATAGTGGTAATCACAATGCAAGAAATTTGTACGGTTTTGTGTCGAATGTACCATCGGATCAGAAATCATCTTGGACGCACCCGATGGAACTCCTAAGTGAGTGGGTCTTGTGGAATCTCATTTTGGTCCATTTGGAGACAATGTTTGTGTCGGTGCAATATAGGTGCACGGTTTGTGCCAAACGTACCATAGGATCAGAAATCGTTTTGGACGCACCCGACGATACTCTTAGGTGATGAGCCTCAAGTGGAAGCTTGTTTGAGTCCGTTTGGAGATAGCGGTAATCACATTGCAAGAAAGGTGCACGGTTTGTGTCGAATGTACCATCGGCTATGAAATCATGTTGGACGCACCCGATGGAACTCCTAGGTGAGTGGGTCATGTGGAATCTCGTTTCGGTCCATTTGGAGACAGTGTTATGTCGGTGCAATATAGGTGCACGGTTTATGCCAAACGTACCATAGGCTCAGAAATCGTTTTGGACGCACCCAACGATACTCCTAGGTGACGAGGCTCAAGTGGAAGCTTGTTTGAGTCCATTTGGAGATAGCGGTAATCACATTGAAGGAAAGGTGCGTGCTTTGTGTCGAATGTACTATCGGCTTAGAAATCATGTTGGACGCACCCGATGGAACTCTTAAGTGAGTGGGTCATGTGGAATCTCGTTTCAGTCCGTTTGGAGACAGTTTTAGTTTCGGTGCAATATAGGTGCACAGTTTGCAACGAACGTACAATAGGCTCAGAAATTATTTTCTACGCACCCGACAATACTCCTAGGTATTGAGCCTGAAGTGGAAGCTTGTTTGAGTCCGTTTGGAGATAGGGGTAACCTTGACGCAAGAAAGGTGCGCAGTTTTTGTCAAATGTACCATCGGCTCGGAAATCATGTGGGACGCACCCGATGGAACTCCTAGGTGAGTGGGTAATGTGGAATCTCGTTTCGGTACGTTTAGAGATAGTGTTAGTGTGGCAGCAATATAAGTGCACGGTGTGCGCCAGACGTACAATAGGCTTAGAAATCATTTTGGACACACCCGATGATACTCCTAGGTGACGAGGCTCAAGTGGAAGCTTGTTTGAGTCCATTTGGAGATAGTGGTAATATCAATGCAAGAAAGTTGCATGGTTTGAGTCGAATGTACCATCGGATCAGAAATCATCTTGGACACACCCGATGGAACTCCTAAGTGAGTGGGTCATGTGGAATCTCATTTTGGTCCATTTGGAGACAGTGTTTGTGTCGGTGCAATATAGGAGCACGGTTTGTGCCAAACGTACCATAGGATCAGAAATCATTTTGGACACACCCGATGATACTTCTAGTTGACGAGGCCCAAGTGGAAGCTTGTTTGAATCCATTTGGAGATAGTGGTAATCACAATGCAAGAAATTTGCATGGTTTGAGTCGAATGTACCATCGGATCAGAAATCGTCTTGGACGCACCCGATGGAACTCCTAAGTGAGTGGGCCTTGTGGAATCTCATTTTGGTCTATTTGGAGACAATGTTTGTGTCGGTGCAATATAGGTGCACAGTTTATGCCAAACATACCATAGGCTCAGAAATCATTTTGGACGCACCCGACGATACACCTAGGTGCGCGGTTTGTGTCGAATGTACCATCGGCTTAGAAATCATGTTGGACGCACCCGATGGAACTCCTTGGTGAGTGGGTCATGTGGAATCTCGTTTCAGTCCGTTTGGAGACAGTGTTAGTGTCGGTGCAATATAGGTGCACAGTTTGCAATGAACGTACAATAGGCCCAGAAATCGTTTTCTACACACCCGACAATACTCCTAGGTGTTGAGCCTGAAGTGGAAGTTTGTTTGAGTCCGTTTGGAGATAGGGGTAACCTTGACGCAAGAAAGGTGCCCGGTTTTTGTCAAATGTACCATCGGCTCGGAAATCATGTGGGACGCACCCGATGGAACTCCTAGGTGAGTGGGTAATGTGGAATCTCGTTTCGGTACGTTTAGAGATAGAGTTAGTGTTGCGGCAATATAGGTGCATGGTGTGCGTCGGACGTACAATAGGCTCAGAAATCATTTTGGACACACCGGACAATACTCCTAGGTGACGAAGCTCAAGTGGAAGCTTGTTTGCGTCTATTTGGACATATTGGTAATCTCAATGCTAGAAAGTTGCGTGGTTTGAGTCGAATGTACCATCTGATCAGAAATCGTCTTGTACGCACCCGATGGAACTCCTAAGTGAGTGCGTCATGTGGAATCTCACTTTGGTCCATTTGGAGACAGTGTTTGTGTCGGGGCAATATAGGTGCACGGTTTGTGCCAAACGTACCATAGGATCATAAATCATTTTGGACACACCCTACGATATCCTAGTTGACGAGGCTCAAGTGGAAGCTTGTTTGAATCCATATGGAGATAGTGGTAATCACAATGCAAGAAATTTGTACGGTTTGTGTCGAATGTACCATCGGATCAGAAATCATCTTGGACGCACCCGATGGAACTCCTAAGTGAGTGGGTCTTGTGGAATCTCATTTTGGTCCATTTGGAGACAGTGTTTGTGTCGGTGCAATATAGGCGCATGGTTTGTGCCGAACGTACCATAGGATCAGAAATCGTTTTGGACGCACCCGATGATACTCTTAGGTGACGAGTCTCAAGTGGAAGCTTGTTTGAGTCCGTTTGGAGATAGCGGTAATCACATTGCAAGAAAGTTGCACGGTTTGTGTCGAATGTGCCATCGGATAGGAAATCATCTTGGACGCACCCGATGGAACTCCAAGTGAGTGGGTCTTGTGGAATCTCATTTTGGTCCATTTGGAGACAGTGTTTGTGTCGGTGCAATATAGGTGCACGGTTTATGCCAAACGTACCATAGGCTCAGAAATCGTTTTGGACGGACCCGACGATACTCCTAGGTGACGAGGCTCAAGTGGAAGCTTGTTTGAGTCCGTTTGGAGATAGCGGTAATCACATTGCAGGAAAGGTGCGTGGTTTGTGTCGAATGTACCATCGGCTCAGAAATCATGTTGGACGCACCCGATGGAACTCCTAGGTGAGTGGGTCATGTGGAATCTCGTTTCAATCCATTTGGAGACAGTGTTAGTGTCGGTGCAATATAGGTGCACAGTTTGCAACGAACGTACAATAGGCTCAGAAATTGTTTTCTACGCACCCGACAATACTCCTAGGTGTTGAGCCTGAAGTGGAAGCTTGTTTGAGTCCGTTTGGAGATAGGGGTAACCTTGACGCAAGAAAGGTGCGCGGTTTTTGTCAAATGTACCATCGGCTCGGAAATCATGTGGGACGCACCCAACGGAACTCCTAGGTGAGTGGGTAATGTGGAATCTCGTTTCGGTACGTTTAGAGATAGTTTTAGTGTTGGTGCAATATAGGTGCACGGTGTGCGCCGGATGTACAATACGCTCAGAAATCGTTTTGGACACACCCGACGATACTGCTAGGTGACGATGCTCAAGTGGAAGCTTCTTTGAGTCCATTTGGAGAGTGGTAATCTCAATGCAAGAAAGTTGCGTGGTTTGAGTCGAATATACCATCGGATCAGAAATCGTGTTGGATGCACCCGATGGAACTCCTAAGTGAGTGGGTCATGTGGAATCTCATTTTGGTCCATTTGGAGACAGTGTCTGTGTTGGTGCAATATAGGTGCACGGTTTGTGCCAAACGTACCATAGGATCAGAAATCATTTTGGACACACCCGATGATACCCTAGTTGACGAGGCTCAAGTGGAAGCTTGTTTGAATCCATTTGGAGATAGTGGTAATCACAATGCAAGAAATTTGCACGGTTTGAGTCGAATGTACCATCGGATCATAAATCGTCTTGGACGCACCCGATGGAACTCCTAAGTGAGTGGGTCTTGTGGAATCTCATTTTGATCCATTTGGTGAAAATGTTTGTGTCGGTGCAATATAGGTGCACGGTTTATGCCAAACGTACCATAGGCTCAGAAATCGTTTTGGACGCACCCGACGATACTCCTAGGTGACGAGCCTCAAGTGGAAGCTAGTTGGAGTCCGTTTGGAGATAGCGGTAATCACATTGCAGGAAAGGTGCACGGTTTGTGTCGAATGTACCATCGGCTCAGAAATCATGTTGGACGCACCCGATGGAACTCCTTGGTGAGTGGGTCTTGTGGAATCTCATTTCAGTCCATTTGGAGACAGTGTTAGTGTCAGTGCAATATAGGTGCACAGTTTGCAACGAACATACAATAGGCTCAGAAATCGTTTTCTACACACCCGACAATACTCCTAGGTGTTGAGCCTGAAGTGGAAGCTTGTTTGAGTCCATTTGGAGATAGGGGTAACCTTGACGCAAGAAAGGTGCGCGGTTTTTGTCAAATGTACCATCGGCTCGGAAATCATGTGGGACGCACCCGATGGAACTCCTAGGTGAGTGCGTAATGTGGAATCTCATTTCGGTACGTTTAGAGATAGTCTTAGTGTTGCAGCAATATAGGTGCACGGTGTGCGCCGGACGTACAATAGGCTCAGAAATAGTTTTGGACACACCCGACGATACTCCTAGGTGACGAGTCTCAAGTGGAAGCTTGTTTGAGTCCATTTGGTGATAGTGGTAATCTCAATGCAAGAAAGTTGCGTGGTTTGAGTCGAATGTACCATCGGATCAGAAATCATCTTGGACACACCCGATGGAACTCCTAAGTGAGTGGGTCATGTGGAATCTCATTTTGGTCCATTTGGAGACAGTGTTTGTGTCGGTGTAATATAGGTGCAGGGTTTGTGCCAAACGTACCATAGGATCAGAAATCGTTTTGGACACACCTGACGATACTCCTAGTTGACGAGGCTCAAGTGGAAGCTTGTTTGAATCCATTTGGAGATAGTGGTAATCACAATGCAAGAAATTTGCACGGTTTGTGTCGAATGTACCATCGGATCAGAAATCGTCTTGGATGCACCTGATAGAACTCCTAAGTGAGTGGGTCTTGTGGAATCTCCTTTTGGTCCATTTGGAGACAGTGTTTGCGTTGGTGCAATATAGGTGCACCGTTTGTGCCAAACGTACCATAGGATCAGAAATCGTTTTGGACGCACCCGACGATACTCTTAGGTGACGAGCCTCAAGTGGAAGCTTGTTTGAGTCCGTTTGGAGATAGCGGTAATCACATTGCAAGAAAGGTGCACGGTTTATGTCGAATGTACCATCGGATAGGAAATCGTCTTGGATGCACCCGATGGAACTCATAAGTGAGTGGGTCTTGTGGAATCTCATTTTGTTCCATTTGGAGACAGTGTTTGTGTCGGTGCAATATAGGTGCACGGTTTATACCAAACGTACCATAGGCTCAGAAATCGTTTTGGACGCACACAACGATATTCCTAGGTGACGAGGCTCAAGTGGAAGCTTGTTTGAGTCCGTTTGGAGATAGCGGTAATCACATTGCAGGAAAGGTGCGCGGTTTGTGTCGAATGTACCATCGGCTCAGAAATCATGTTGGACGCACCCGATGGAACTCCTAGGTAGTGGGTCATCTGGAATCTCGTTTTAGTCCGTTTGGAGACAGTGTTAGTGTCGGTGCAATATAGGTGCACAGTTTGCAACGAACGTACAATAGGCTCAGAAATCATTTTGTACACACCCGATAATACTCCTAGGTGTTGAGCCTGAAGTGGAAGCTTGTTTGAGTCCGTTTGGATATAGGGCTAACCTTGACGCAAGAAAGGTGCGCGGTTTTTGTCAAATGTACCATCGGCTCGGAAATCATGTGGGATGCACCCGATGGAACTCCTAGGTGAGTGGGTAATGTGGAATCTCGTTTCGGTACGTTTAGAGATAGTGTTAGTGTTGCTGCAATTTAGGTGCACGGTGTGCGCCGGACGTTCAATAGGCTCAGAAATTGTTTTGGACACACCCGACGATACTGCTAGGTGACGAGGCTCAAGTGGAAGCTCGTTTGAGTCCATTTGGAGATAGTGGTAATCTCAATGCTAGAAAGTTGCTTGGTTTGAGTCGAATGTACCATCGGATCAGAAATCGTCTTGGACGCACCCGATGGAACTCCTAAGTGAGTGGGTCATGTGGAATCTCACTTTGGTCCATTTGGAGACAGTGTTTGTGTCGGTGCAATATAGGTGCACGGTTTGTGCCAAACGTACCATAGGATCAGAAATCGTTTTGGACACACCCGATGATACTCCAAGTTGACGAGGCTCAAGTGGAAGCTTGTTTGAATCCATTTGGAGATACTGGTAATCACAATGCAAGAAATTTGCACGGTTTGAGTCGAATGTACCATCGGATCAGAAATCGTCTTGGACGCACCCGAAGGAACTCCTAAGTGAGTGGGTCTTGTGGAATCTCATTTTGGTCCATTTGGAGACAATGTTTGTGTCGGTGCAATATAGGTGCACGGTTTATGCCAAACGTACCATAGGCTCAGAAATCGTTTTGGACGCACCCGACGATACTCCTAGGTGACGAGGCTCAAGTGGAAACTTGTTTGAGTCCGTTTGGAGATAGCTGTAATCACATTGCAGGAAAGGTGCACGGTTTGTGTCGAATATACCATCGGCTCAGAAATCATGTTGGGCGCACCCGATGGAACTCCTTGGTGAGTGGGTCATGTGGAATCTCGTTTCAGTCTGTTTGGAGACAGTGTTAGTGTCGGTGCAATATAGGTGCACGGTTTATGCCAAACGTACTATAGGCTCAGAAATCATTTTGGACGCACCCGATGATACACCTAGGTGACGAGGCTCAAGTGGAAGCTTGTTTGAGTCCGTTTGGAGATAGCGGTGGTCACATTGCAGGAAAGGTGCGCGGTTTGTGTCGAATGTACCATCGGCTCAGAAATCATGTTGGACGCACCCGATGGAACTCCTAGGTAAGTGGGTCATGTGGAATCTCGTTTCAGTCCATTTGGAGACAGTGTTAATGTCGGTGCAATATAGGTGCATAGTTTGCAATGAACGTACAATAGGCTCAGAAATCATTTTCTACGCACCCGATGGAACTCCTAAGTGAGTGGGTCTTGTGGAATCTCATTTTGGTCCATTTGGAGATGGTGTTTGTGTCGGTGCAATATAGGTGCACGGTTTGTGCCAAACGTACCACAGGATCAGAAACCATTTTGGACGCACCCGACGATACTCTTAGGTGACGAGCCTCAAGTGGAAGCTTGTTTGAGTCCGTTTGGAGATAGCGGTAATCACATTGCAAGAAAGGTGCACGGTTTGTGTTGAATGTACCATCGGATAGGAAATCGTCTTGGACGCACCCGATGGAACTTTTAAGTGAGTGGGTCTTGTGGAATCACATTTTGGTCCATTTGGAGACAGTATTTGTGTCGGTGCAATATAGGTGCACGGTTTATGCCAAACGTACCATAGGCTCAGAAATCATTTTGGACACACCCGATGATACTCCTAGGTGACGAGGCTCAAGTGGAAGCTTGTTTGAGTCTGTTTGGAGATAGCGGTAATCACATTACAGGAAAGGTGCGCGGTTTGTGTCGAATGTACCATCGGCTCAGAAATCATGTTGGACGCACCCGATGGAACTCCTAGGTGAGTGGGTCATGTGGAATCTCGTTTCAGTCCATTTGGAGATAGTGTTAGTGTCGGTGCAATATAGGTGCACAGTTTGCAATGAACGTACAATAGGCTCAGAAATCGTTTTCTACGCACCCGATGGAACTCCTAAGTGAGTGGGTCTTGTGGAATCTCAGTTTGGTCCATTTGGAGACAGTGTTTGTGTCGGTGCAATATAGGTGCACGGTTTGTGCCAAACGTACCACAGGATCAGAAATCATTTTGGACGCACCCGACGATACTCTTAGGTGACGAGCCTTAAGTGGAAGCTTGTTTGAGTCCGTTTGGAGATAGCGGTAATCACATTGCAAGAAAGGTGCACGGTTTGTGTTGAATGTACAATCAGATAGGAAATCGTCTTGGACGCACCCGATGGAACTCCTAAGTGAGTGGGTCTTGTGGAATCTCATTTTGGTCCATTTGGAGACAGTGTTTTGTGTCGGTGCAATATAGGTGCACGATTATGCCAAACGTACCATAGCCTCAGAAAATCGTTTTGCACACACCCGATGATACTCCTAGTGACGAGGCTCAAGTGGAAGCTTGTTTGAGTCCGTTTGGAGATAGCGGTAATCACATTGCAAGAAAGGTGCGCGGTTTGTGTCGAATGTACCATCGGCTCAGAAATCATGTGGACGCACCCGATAGAACTCCTAGGTGAGTGGGTCATGTGGAATCTCGTTTCAGTCCATTTGGAGATAGTGTTAGTGTCGGTGCAATATAGGTGCACAGTTTGCAATGAACGTACAATAGGCTCAGAAATCGTTTTCTACGCACCCGATGGAACTCCTAAGTGAGTGGGTCTTGTGGAATCTCATTTTGGTCCATTTGGAGACGGTGTTTGTGTCGGTGCAATATAGGTGCACGGTTTGTGCCAAACGTACCACAGGATCAGAAACCATTTTGGATGCACCCGACGATACTCTTAGGTGACGAGCCTCAAGTGGAAGCTTGTTTGAGTCCGTTTGGAGATAGCGGTAATCACATTGCAAGAAAGGTGCACGGTTTGTGTTGAATGTACCATCGGATAGGAAATCGTCTTGGACGCACCTGATGGAACTTCTAAGTGAGTGGGTCTTGTGGAATCACATTTTGGTCCATTTGGAGACAGTATTTGTGTCGGTGCAATATAGGTGCACGGTTTATGCCAAACGTACCATAGGCTCAGAAATCATTTTGGACACACCCGATGATACTCCTAGGTGACGAGGCTCAAGTGGAAGCTTGTTTGAGTCCGTTTGGAGATAGCGGTAATCACATTACAGGAAAGGTGCGCGGTTTCTGTCGAATGTACCATCGGCTCAGAAATCATGTTGGACGCACCCGATGGAACTCCTAGGTGAGTGGGTCATGTGGAATCTCGTTTCAGTCCATTTGGAGATAGTGTTAGTGTCGGTGCAATATAGGTGCACAGTTTGCAATGAACGTACAATAGGCTCAGAAATCGTTTTCTACGCACCCGATGGAACTCCTAAGTGAGTGGGTCTTGTGGAATCTCAGTTTGGTCCATTTGGAGACAGTGTTTGTGTCGGTGCAATATAGGTGCACGGTTTGTGCCAAACGTACCACAGGATCAGAAATCATTTTGGACGCACCCGACGATACTCTTAGGTGACGAGCCTTAAGTGGAAGCTTGTTTGAGTCCGTTTGGAGATAGCGGTAATCACATTGCAAGAAAGGTGCACGGTTTGTGTTGAATGTACAATCAGATAGGAAATCGTCTTGGACGCACCCGATGGAACTCCTAAGTGAGTGGGTCTTGTGGAATCTCATTTTGGTCCATTTGGAGACAGTGTTTGTGTCGGTGCAATATAGGTGCACGGTTTATGCCAAACATACCATAGCCTCAGAAAATCGTTTTGCACACACCCGATGATACTCCTAGGTGACGAGGCTCAAGTGGAAGCTTGTTTGAGTCCGTTTGGAGATAGCGGTAATCACATTGCAAGAAAGGTGCGCGGTTTGTGTCGAATGTACCATCGGCTCAGAAATCATGTTGGACGCACCCGATAGAACTCCTAGGTGAGTGGGTCATGTGGAATCTCGTTTCAGTCCATTTGGAGACAGTGTTAGTGTCGGTGCAATATAGGTGCACAGTTTGCAATGAACGTACAATAGGCTCAGAAATCGTTTTCTACGCACCCGATGGAACTCCTAAGTGAGTGGGTCTTGTGGAATCTCATTTTGGTCCATTTGGAGACGGTGTTTGTGTCGGTGCAATATAGGTGCACGGTTTGTGCCAAACATACCACAGGATCAGAAACCATTTTGGACGCACCCGACGATACTCTTA
>CM039595.1:36592886-36641331 GCA_022457205.1 Saccharum spontaneum | reverse complement strand
GGTCCATTTGGAGACAGTGTTGGTGTCGGTGCAATATAGGTGCACGGTTTATGCCAAATGTACCATAGGCTCAGAAATCGTTTTGGACGCACCCGACGATATTCCTAGGTGACGAGGCTCAAGTGGAAGCTTGTTTGAGTCCGTTTGGAGATAGCGGTAATCACATTGCAGGAAAGGTGCACGGTTTGTGTCAAACGTACCATAGGATCAGAAATCATTTTGGATACACCCGACGATACTCCTAGTTGACGAGGCTCAAGTGGAAGCTTGTTTTAATCCATTTGGAGATAGTGGTAATCACAATGCAAGAAATTTGCACGGTTTGTGTCGAATGTACCATCGGATCAGAAATCGTTTTGGACGCACCCGATGGAACTCCTAAGTGAGTGGGTCTTGTGGAATCTCCTTTTGGTCCATTTGGAGACAGTGTTTGCGTCGGTCCAATATAGGTGCACGGTTTGTGCCAAACGTACCATAGGATCAGAAATCGTTTTGGACGCACCCGACGATACTCTTAGGTGACGAGCCTCAAGTGGAAGCTTGTTTGAGTCCGTTTGGAGATAGCGGTAATCACATTGCAGGAAAGGTACGCGGTTTGTGTCGAATGTACCATCGGCTCAAAAATTATGTTGGACGCACCCGATGGAACTCCTAGGTGAGTGGGTCATGTGGAATCTCATTTTAGTTCGTTTGGAGACAGTGTTAGTGTCGGTGCAATATAGGTGCACAGTTTGCAACGAACGTACAATAGGCTCAGAAATCGTTTTCTACACACCCGACAATACTCCTAGGTGTTGAGCCTGAAGTGGAAGCTTGTTTGAGTCCGTTTTCGAGATAGGGGTAACCTTGACGCAAGAAAGGTGCGCGGGTTTTTGTCAAATGTACCATCGGCTCGGAAATCATGTGGGACGCACCCGATGGAACTCCTAGGTGAGTGGGTAATGTGGAATCTCGTTTTGGTACGTTTAGAGATAGTGTTAGTGTTGGTGCCATATAGGTGCACGGTGTGCGCCTGACGTACCATAGGCTCAGATATCGTTTTGGACACACCCGACGATACTCCTAGGTGACGAGGCTCATGTGGAAGCTTGTTTGAGTCCATTTGGAGATAGTGGTAATCTCAATGCAAGAAAGTTGCATGGTTTGAGTCGAATGTACCATCGGATCAGAAATCATCTTGGACGCACCCGATGGAACTCCTAAGTGAGTGGGTCATGTGGAATCTCATTTTGGTCCATTTGGAGACAGTGTTTGTGTCGGTGCAATATAGGTGCACGGTTTGTGCCAAACGTACCATAGGATCAGAAATCGTTTTGGATACACCCGACGATACTCCTAGTTGACGAGGCTCAAGTGGAAGCTTGTTTTAATCCATTTGGAGATAGTGGTAATCATAATGCAAGAAATTTGCACGGTTTGTGTCGAATGTACCATCGGATCAGAAACCGTCTTGGACGCACCCGATGGAACTCCTAAGTGAGTGGGTCTTGTGGAATCTCCTTTTGGTCCATTTGGAGACAGTGTTTGCGTTGGTGCAATATAGGTGCACGGTTTGTGCCAAACGTACCATAGGATCAGAAATCGTTTTGGACGCACCCGACGATACTCTTAGGTGACGAGCCTCAAGTGGAAGCTTGTTTGAGTCTGTTTGGAGATAGCGGTAATCACATTGCAAGAAAGGTGCACGGTTTGTGTCGAATGTACTATCGGATAGGAAGTCGTCTTGGACGCACCCGATGGAACTCCTAAGTGAGTGGGTCTTGTGGAATCTCATTTTGGTCCATTTGGAGACAGTGTTGGTGTCGGTGCAATATAGGTGCACGGTTTATGCCAAATGTACCATAGGCTCAGAAATCGTTTTGGACGCACCCGACGATATTCCTAGGTGACGAGGCTCAAGTGGAAGCTTGTTTGAGTCCGTTTGGAGATAGCGGTAATCACATTGCAGGAAAGGTGCACGGTTTGTGTCAAACGTACCATAGGATCAGAAATCATTTTGGATACACCCGACGATACTCCTAGTTGACGAGGCTCAAGTGGAAGCTTGTTTTAATCCATTTGGAGATAGTGGTAATCACAATGCAAGAAATTTGCACGGTTTGTGTCGAATGTACCATCGGATCAGAAATCGTTTTGGACGCACCCGATGGAACTCCTAAGTGAGTGGGTCTTGTGGAATCTCCTTTTGGTCCATTTGGAGACAGTGTTTGCGTCGGTCCAATATAGGTGCACGGTTTGTGCCAAACGTACCATAGGATCAGAAATCGTTTTGGACGCACCCGACGATACTCTTAGGTGACGAGCCTCAAGTGGAAGCTTGTTTGAGTCCGTTTGGAGATAGCGGTAATCACATTGCAGGAAAGGTACGCGGTTTGTGTCGAATGTACCATCGGCTCAAAAATTATGTTGGACGCACCCGATGGAACTCCTAGGTGAGTGGGTCATGTGGAATCTCATTTTAGTTCGTTTGGAGACAGTGTTAGTGTCGGTGCAATATAGGTGCACAGTTTGCAACGAACGTACAATAGGCTCAGAAATCGTTTTCTACACACCCGACAATACTCCTAGGTGTTGAGCCTGAAGTGGAAGCTTGTTTGAGTCCGTTTCGAGATAGGGGTAACCTTGACGCAAGAAAGGTGCGCGGTTTTTGTCAAATGTACCATCGGCTCGGAAATCATGTGGGACGCACCCGATGGAACTCCTAGGTGAGTGGGTAATGTGGAATCTCGTTTTGGTACGTTTAGAGATAGTGTTAGTGTTGGTGCCATATAGGTGCACGGTGTGCGCCTGACGTACCATAGGCTCAGATATCGTTTTGGACACACCCGACGATACTCCTAGGTGACGAGGCTCATGTGGAAGCTTGTTTGAGTCCATTTGGAGATAGTGGTAATCTCAATGCAAGAAAGTTGCATGGTTTGAGTCGAATGTACCATCGGATCAGAAATCATCTTGGACGCACCCGATGGAACTCCTAAGTGAGTGGGTCATGTGGAATCTCATTTTGGTCCATTTGGAGACAGTGTTTGTGTCGGTGCAATATAGGTGCACGGTTTGTGCCAAACGTACCATAGGATCAGAAATCGTTTTGGATACACCCGACGATACTCCTAGTTGACGAGGCTCAAGTGGAAGCTTGTTTTAATCCATTTGGAGATAGTGGTAATCATAATGCAAGAAATTTGCACGGTTTGTGTCGAATGTACCATCGGATCAGAAACCGTCTTGGACGCACCCGATGGAACTCCTAAGTGAGTGGGTCTTGTGGAATCTCCTTTTGGTCCATTTGGAGACAGTGTTTGCGTTGGTGCAATATAGGTGCACGGTTTGTGCCAAACGTACCATAGGATCAGAAATCGTTTTGGACGCACCCGACGATACTCTTAGGTGACGAGCCTCAAGTGGAAGCTTGTTTGAGTCTGTTTGGAGATAGCGGTAATCACATTGCAAGAAAGGTGCACGGTTTGTGTCGAATGTACTATCGGATAGGAAGTCGTCTTGGACGCACCCGATGGAACTCCTAAGTGAGTGGGTCTTGTGGAATCTCATTTTGGTCCATTTGGAGACAGTGTTGGTGTCGGTGCAATATAGGTGCACGGTTTATGCCAAATGTACCATAGGCTCAGAAATCGTTTTGGACGCACCCGACGATATTCCTAGGTGACGAGGCTCAAGTGGAAGCTTGTTTGAGTCCGTTTGGAGATAGCGGTAATCACATTGCAGGAAAGGTGCACGGTTTGTGTCAAACGTACCATAGGATCAGAAATCATTTTGGATACACCCGACGATACTCCTAGTTGACGAGGCTCAAGTGGAAGCTTGTTTTAATCCATTTGGAGATAGTGGTAATCACAATGCAAGAAATTTGCACGGTTTGTGTCGAATGTACCATCGGATCAGAAATCGTTTTGGACGCACCCGATGGAACTCCTAAGTGAGTGGGTCTTGTGGAATCTCCTTTTGGTCCATTTGGAGACAGTGTTTGCGTCGGTCCAATATAGGTGCACGGTTTGTGCCAAACGTACCATAGGATCAGAAATCGTTTTGGACGCACCCGACGATACTCTTAGGTGACGAGCCTCAAGTGGAAGCTTGTTTGAGTCCGTTTGGAGATAGCGGTAATCACATTGCAGGAAAGGTACGCGGTTTGTGTCGAATGTACCATCGGCTCAAAAATTATGTTGGACGCACCCGATGGAACTCCTAGGTGAGTGGGTCATGTGGAATCTCATTTTAGTTCGTTTGGAGACAGTGTTAGTGTCGGTGCAATATAGGTGCACAGTTTGCAACGAACGTACAATAGGCTCAGAAATCGTTTTCTACACACCCGACAATACTCCTAGGTGTTGAGCCTGAAGTGGAAGCTTGTTTGAGTCCGTTTCGAGATAGGGGTAACCTTGACGCAAGAAAGGTGCGCGGTTTTTGTCAAATGTACCATCGGCTCGGAAATCATGTGGGACGCACCCGATGGAACTCCTAGGTGAGTGGGTAATGTGGAATCTCGTTTTGGTACGTTTAGAGATAGTGTTAGTGTTGGTGCCATATAGGTGCACGGTGTGCGCCTGACGTACCATAGGCTCAGATATCATTTTGGACACACCCGACGATACTCCTAGGTGACGAGGCTCATGTGGAAGCTTGTTTGAGTCCATTTGGAGATAGTGGTAATCTCAATGCAAGAAAGTTGCATGGTTTGAGTCGAATGTACCATCGGATCAGAAATCATCTTGGACGCACCCGATGGAACTCCTAAGTGAGTGGGTCATGTGGAATCTCATTTTGGTCCATTTGGAGACAGTGTTTGTGTCGGTGCAATATAGGTGCACGGTTTGTGCCAAACGTACCATAGGATCAGAAATCGTTTTGGATACACCCGACGATACTCCTAGTTGACGAGGCTCAAGTGGAAGCTTGTTTTAATCCATTTGGAGATAGTGGTAATCATAATGCAAGAAATTTGCACGGTTTGTGTCGAATGTACCATCGGATCAGAAACCGTCTTGGACGCACCCGATGGAACTCCTAAGTGAGTGGGTCTTGTGGAATCTCCTTTTGGTCCATTTGGAGACAGTGTTTGCGTTGGTGCAATATAGGTGCACGGTTTGTGCCAAACGTACCATAGGATCAGAAATCGTTTTGGACGCACCCGACGATACTCTTAGGTGACGAGCCTCAAGTGGAAGCTTGTTTGAGTCTGTTTGGAGATAGCGGTAATCACATTGCAAGAAAGGTGCACGGTTTGTGTCGAATGTACTATCGGATAGGAAGTCGTCTTGGACGCACCCGATGGAACTCCTAAGTGAGTGGGTCTTGTGGAATCTCATTTTGGTCCATTTGGAGACAGTGTTGGTGTCGGTGCAATATAGGTGCACGGTTTATGCCAAATGTACCATAGGCTCAGAAATCGTTTTGGACGCACCCGACGATATTCCTAGGTGACGAGGCTCAAGTGGAAGCTTGTTTGAGTCCGTTTGGAGATAGCGGTAATCACATTGCAGGAAAGGTGCACGGTTTGTGTCAAACGTACCATAGGATCAGAAATCATTTTGGATACACCCGACGATACTCCTAGTTGACGAGGCTCAAGTGGAAGCTTGTTTTAATCCATTTGGAGATAGTGGTAATCACAATGCAAGAAATTTGCACGGTTTGTGTCGAATGTACCATCGGATCAGAAATCGTCTTGGACGCACCCGATGGAACTCCTAAGTGAGTGGGTCTTGTGGAATCTCCTTTTGGTCCATTTGGAGACAGTGTTTGCGTCGGTCCAATATAGGTGCACGGTTTGTGCCAAACGTACCATAGGATCAGAAATCGTTTTGGACGCACCCGACGATACTCTTAGGTGACGAGCCTCAAGTGGAAGCTTGTTTGAGTCCGTTTGGAGATAGCGGTAATCACATTGCAGGAAAGGTACGCGGTTTGTGTCGAATGTACCATCGGCTCAAAAATTATGTTGGACGCACCCGATGGAACTCCTAGGTGAGTGGGTCATGTGGAATCTCATTTTAGTTCGTTTGGAGACAGTGTTAGTGTCGGTGCAATATAGGTGCACAGTTCGCAACGAACGTACAATAGGCTCAGAAATCGTTTTCTACACACCCGACAATACTCCTAGGTGTTGAGCCTGAAGTGGAAGCTTGTTTGAGTCCGTTTCGAGATAGGGGTAACCTTGACGCAAGAAAGGTGCGCGGTTTTTGTCAAATGTACCATCGGCTCGGAAATCATGTGGGACGCACCCGATGGAACTCCTAGGTGAGTGGGTAATGTGGAATCTCGTTTTGGTACGTTTAGAGATAGTGTTAGTGTTGGTGCCATATAGGTGCACGGTGTGCGCCTGACGTACCATAGGCTCAGATATCGTTTTGGACACACCCGACGATACTCCTAGGTGACGAGGCTCATGTGGAAGCTTGTTTGAGTCCATTTGGAGATAGTGGTAATCTCAATGCAAGAAAGTTGCGTGGTTTGAGTCGAATGTACCATCGGATCAGAAATCATCTTGGACGCACCCGATGGAACTCCTAAGTGAGTGGGTCATGTGGAATCTCATTTTGGTCCATTTGGAGACAGTGTTTGTGTCGGTGCAATATAGGTGCACGGTTTATGCCAAATGTACCATAGGCTCAGAAATCGTTTTGGACGCACCCGACGATATTCCTAGGTGACGAGGCTCAAGTGGAAGCTTGTTTGAGTCCGTTTGGAGATAGCGGTAATCACATTGCAGGAAAGGTGCACGGTTTGTGTCAAACGTACCATAGGATCAGAAATCGTTTTGGATACACCCGACGATACTCCTAGTTGACGAGGCTCAAGTGGAAGCTTGTTTTAATCCATTTGGAGATAGTGGTAATCACAATGCAAGAAATTTGCACGGTTTGTGTCGAATGTACCATCGGATCAGAAATCGTCTTGGACGCACCCGATGGAACTCCTAAGTGAGTGGGTCTTGTGGAATCTTCTTTTGGTCCATTTGGAGACAGTGTTTGCGTCGGTCCAATATAGGTGCACGGTTTGTGCCAAACGTACCATAGGATCAGAAATCGTTTTGGACGCACCCGACGATACTCTTAGGTGACGAGCCTCAAGTGGAAGCTTGTTTGAGTCCGTTTGGAGATAGCGGTAATCACATTGCAGGAAAGGTACGCGGTTTGTGTCGAATGTACCATCGGCTCAGAAATTATGTTGGACGCACCCGATGGAACTCCTAGGTGAGTGGGTCATGTGGAATCTCGTTTTAGTTCGTTTGGAGACAGTGTTAGTGTCGGTGCAATATAGGTGCACAGTTTGCAACGAACGTACAATAGCCTCAGAAATCGTTTTCTACACACCCGACAATACTCCTAGGTGTTGAGCCTGAAGTGGAAGCTTGTTTGAGTCCGTTTCGAGATAGGGGTAACCTTGACGCAAGAATGGTGCGCGGTTTTTGTCAAATGTACCATCGGCTCGGAAATCATGTGGGACGCACCCGATGGAACTCCTAGGTGAGTGGGTAATGTGGAATCTCGTTTTGGTACGTTTAGAGATAGTGTTAGTGTTGGTGCAATATAGGTGCACGGTGTGCGCCTGACGTACCATAGGCTCAGATATCGTTTTGGACACACCCGACGATACTCCTAGGTGACGAGGCTCATGTGGAAGCTTGTTTGAGTTCATTTGGAGATAGTGGTAATCTCAATGCAAGAAAGTTGCGTGGTTTGAGTCGATGTACCATCGGATCAGAAATCATCTTGGACGCACCCGATGGAACTCCTAAGTGAGTGGGTCATGTGGAATCTCATTTTGGTCCATTTGGAGACAGTGTTTGTGTCGATGCAATATAGGTGCACGGTTTGTGCCAAACGTACCATAGGATCAGAAATCGTTTTGGATACACCCGACGATACTCCTAGTTGACGAGGCTCAAGTGGAAGCTTGTTTTAATCCATTTGGAGATAGTGGTAATCATAATGCAAGAAATTTGCACGGTTTGTGTCGAATGTACCATCGGATCAGAAACCGTCTTGGACGCACCCGATGGAACTCCTAAGTGAGTGGGTCTTGTGGAATCTCCTTTTGGTCCATTTGGAGACAGTGTTTGCGTTGGTGCAATATAGGTGCACGGTTTGTGCCAAACGTACCATAGGATCAGAAATCGTTTTGGACGCACCCGACGATACTCTTAGGTGACGAGCCTCAAGTGGAAGCTTGTTTGAGTCTGTTTGGAGATAGCGGTAATCACATTGCAAGAAAGGTGCACGGTTTGTGTCGAATGTACTATCGGATAGGAAGTCGTCTTGGACGCACCCGATGGAACTCCTAAGTGAGTGGGTCTTGTGGAATCTCATTTTTGGTCCATTTGGAGACAGTGTTGGTGTCGGTGCAATATAGGTGCACGGTTTATGCCAAATGTACCATAGGCTCAGAAATCGTTTTGGACGCACCCGACGATATTCCTAGGTGACGAGGCTCAAGTGGAAGCTTGTTTGAGACCGTTTGGAGATAGCGGTAATCACATTGCAAGAAAGGTGCACGGTTTGTGTCAAACGTACCATAGGATCAGAAATCGTTTTGGATACACCCGACGATACTCCTAGTTGACGAGGCTCAAGTGGAAGCTTGTTTTAATCCATTTGGAGATAGTGGTAATCACAATGCAAGAAATTTGCACGGTTTGTGTCGAATGTACCATCGGATCAGAAATCGTCTTGGACGCACCCGATGGAACTCCTAAGTGAGTGGGTCTTGTGGAATCTCCTTTTGGTCCATTTGGAGACAGTGTTTGCGTCGGTCCAATATAGGTGCACGGTTTGTGCCAAACGTACCATAGGATCAGAAATCGTTTTGGACGCACCCGACGATACTCTTAGGTGACGAGCCTCAAGTGGAAGCTTGTTTGAGTCCGTTTGGAGATAGCGGTAATCACATTGCAGGAAAGGTACGCGGTTTGTGTCGAATGTACCATCGGCTCAAAAATTATGTTGGACGCACCCGATGGAACTCCTAGGTGAGTGGGTCATGTGGAATCTCATTTTAGTTCGTTTGGAGACAGTGTTAGTGTCGGTGCAATATAGGTGCACAGTTCGCAACGAACGTACAATAGGCTCAGAAATCGTTTTCTACACACCCGACAATACTCCTAGGTGTTGAGCCTGAAGTGGAAGCTTGTTTGAGTCCGTTTCGAGATAGGGGTAACCTTGACGCAAGAAAGGTGCGCGGTTTTTGTCAAATGTACCATCGGCTCGGAAATCATGTGGGACGCACCCGATGGAACTCCTAGGTGAGTGGGTAATGTGGAATCTCGTTTTGGTACGTTTAGAGATAGTGTTAGTGTTGGTGCCATATAGGTGCACGGTGTGCGCCTGACGTACCATAGGCTCAGATATCGTTTTGGACACACCCGACGATACTCCTAGGTGACGAGGCTCATGTGGAAGCTTGTTTGAGTCCATTTGGAGATAGTGGTAATCTCAATGCAAGAAAGTTGCGTGGTTTGAGTCGAATGTACCATCGGATCAGAAATCATCTTGGACGCACCCGATGGAACTCCTAAGTGAGTGGGTCATGTGGAATCTCATTTTGGTCCATTTGGAGACAGTGTTTGTGTCGGTGCAATATAGGTGCACGGTTTATGCCAAATGTACCATAGGCTCAGAAATCGTTTTGGACGCACCCGACGATATTCCTAGGTGACGAGGCTCAAGTGGAAGCTTGTTTGAGTCCGTTTGGAGATAGCGGTAATCACATTGCAGGAAAGGTGCACGGTTTGTGTCAAACGTACCATAGGATCAGAAATCGTTTTGGATACACCCGACGATACTCCTAGTTGACGAGGCTCAAGTGGAAGCTTGTTTTAATCCATTTGGAGATAGTGGTAATCACAATGCAAGAAATTTGCACGGTTTGTGTCGAATGTACCATCGGATCAGAAATCGTCTTGGACGCACCCGATGGAACTCCTAAGTGAGTGGGTCTTGTGGAATCTTCTTTTGGTCCATTTGGAGACAGTGTTTGCGTCGGTCCAATATAGGTGCACGGTTTGTGCCAAACGTACCATAGGATCAGAAATCGTTTTGGACGCACCCGACGATACTCTTAGGTGACGAGCCTCAAGTGGAAGCTTGTTTGAGTCCGTTTGGAGATAGCGGTAATCACATTGCAGGAAAGGTACGCGGTTTGTGTCGAATGTACCATCGGCTCAGAAATTATGTTGGACGCACCCGATGGAACTCCTAGGTGAGTGGGTCATGTGGAATCTCGTTTTAGTTCGTTTGGAGACAGTGTTAGTGTCGGTGCAATATAGGTGCACAGTTTGCAACGAACGTACAATAGCCTCAGAAATCGTTTTCTACACACCCGACAATACTCCTAGGTGTTGAGCCTGAAGTGGAAGCTTGTTTGAGTCCGTTTCGAGATAGGGGTAACCTTGACGCAAGAATGGTGCGCGGTTTTTGTCAAATGTACCATCGGCTCGGAAATCATGTGGGACGCACCCGATGGAACTCCTAGGTGAGTGGGTAATGTGGAATCTCGTTTTGGTACGTTTAGAGATAGTGTTAGTGTTGGTGCAATATAGGTGCACGGTGTGCGCCTGACGTACCATAGGCTCAGATATCGTTTTGGACACACCCGACGATACTCCTAGGTGACGAGGCTCATGTGGAAGCTTGTTTGAGTCCATTTGGAGATAGTGGTAATCTCAATGCAAGAAAGTTGCGTGGTTTGAGTCGAATGTACCATCGGATCAGAAATCATCTTGGACGCACCCGATGGAACTCCTAAGTGAGTGGGTCATGTGGAATCTCATTTTGGTCCATTTGGAGACAGTGTTTGTGTCGGTGCAATATAGGTGCACGGTTTATGCCAAATGTACCATAGGCTCAGAAATCGTTTTGGACGCACCCGACGATATTCCTAGGTGACGAGGCTCAAGTGGAAGCTTGTTTGAGTCCGTTTGGAGATAGCGGTAATCACATTGCAGGAAAGGTGCACGGTTTGTGTCAAACGTACCATAGGATCAGAAATCGTTTTGGATACACCCGACGATACTCCTAGTTGACGAGGCTCAAGTGGAAGCTTGTTTTAATCCATTTGGAGATAGTGGTAATCACAATGCAAGAAATTTGCACGGTTTGTGTCGAATGTACCATCGGATCAGAAATCGTCTTGGACGCACCCGATGGAACTCCTAAGTGAGTGGGTCTTGTGGAATCTTCTTTTGGTCCATTTGGAGACAGTGTTTGCGTCGGTCCAATATAGGTGCACGGTTTGTGCCAAACGTACCATAGGATCAGAAATCGTTTTGGACGCACCCGACGATACTCTTAGGTGACGAGCCTCAAGTGGAAGCTTGTTTGAGTCCGTTTGGAGATAGCGGTAATCACATTGCAGGAAAGGTACGCGGTTTGTGTCGAATGTACCATCGGCTCAGAAATTATGTTGGACGCACCCGATGGAACTCCTAGGTGAGTGGGTCATGTGGAATCTCGTTTTAGTTCGTTTGGAGACAGTGTTAGTGTCGGTGCAATATAGGTGCACAGTTTGCAACGAACGTACAATAGCCTCAGAAATCGTTTTCTACACACCCGACAATACTCCTAGGTGTTGAGCCTGAAGTGGAAGCTTGTTTGAGTCCGTTTCGAGATAGGGGTAACCTTGACGCAAGAATGGTGCGCGGTTTTTGTCAAATGTACCATCGGCTCGGAAATCATGTGGGACGCACCCGATGGAACTCCTAGGTGAGTGGGTAATGTGGAATCTCGTTTTGGTACGTTTAGAGATAGTGTTAGTGTTGGTGCAATATAGGTGCACGGTGTGCGCCTGACGTACCGTAGGCTCAGATATCGTTTTGGACACACCCGACGATACTCCTAGGTGACGAGGCTCATGTGGAAGCTTGTTTGAGTTCATTTGGAGATAGTGGTAATCTCAATGCAAGAAAGTTGCGTGGTTTGAGTCGATGTACCATCGGATCAGAAATCATCTTGGACGCACCCGATGGAACTCCTAAGTGAGTGGGTCATGTGGAATCTCATTTTGGTCCATTTGGAGACAGTGTTTGTGTCGATGCAATATAGGTGCACGGTTTGTGCCAAACGTACCATAGGATCAGAAATCGTTTTGGATACACCCGACGATACTCCTAGTTGACGAGGCTCAAGTGGAAGCTTGTTTTAATCCATTTGGAGATAGTGGTAATCATAATGCAAGAAATTTGCACGGTTTGTGTCGAATGTACCATCGGATCAGAAACCGTCTTGGACGCACCCGATGGAACTCCTAAGTGAGTGGGTCTTGTGGAATCTCCTTTTGGTCCATTTGGAGACAGTGTTTGCGTTGGTGCAATATAGGTGCACGGTTTGTGCCAAACGTACCATAGGATCAGAAATCGTTTTGGACGCACCCGACGATACTCTTAGGTGACGAGCCTCAAGTGGAAGCTTGTTTGAGTCTGTTTGGAGATAGCGGTAATCACATTGCAAGAAAGGTGCACGGTTTGTGTCGAATGTACTATCGGATAGGAAGTCGTCTTGGACGCACCCGATGGAACTCCTAAGTGAGTGGGTCTTGTGGAATCTCATTTTTGGTCCATTTGGAGACAGTGTTGGTGTCGGTGCAATATAGGTGCACGGTTTATGCCAAATGTACCATAGGCTCAGAAATCGTTTTGGACGCACCCGACGATATTCCTAGGTGACGAGGCTCAAGTGGAAGCTTGTTTGAGTCCGTTTGGAGATAGCGGTAATCACATTGCAAGAAAGGTGCACGGTTTGTGTCAAACGTACCATAGGATCAGAAATCGTTTTGGATACACCCGACGATACTCCTAGTTGACGAGGCTCAAGTGGAAGCTTGTTTTAATCCATTTGGAGATAGTGGTAATCACAATGCAAGAAATTTGCACGGTTTGTGTCGAATGTACCATCGGATCAGAAATCGTCTTGGACGCACCCGATGGAACTCCTAAGTGAGTGGGTCTTGTGGAATCTCCTTTTGGTCCATTTGGAGACAGTGTTTGCGTCGGTCCAATATAGGTGCACGGTTTGTGCCAAACGTACCATAGGATCAGAAATCGTTTTGGACGCACCCGACGATACTCTTAGGTGACGAGCCTCAAGTGGAAGCTTGTTTGAGTCCGTTTGGAGATAGCGGTAATCACATTGCAGGAAAGGTACGCGGTTTGTGTCGAATGTACCATCGGCTCAAAAATTATGTTGGACGCACCCGATGGAACTCCTAGGTGAGTGGGTCATGTGGAATCTCATTTTAGTTCGTTTGGAGACAGTGTTAGTGTCGGTGCAATATAGGTGCACAGTTCGCAACGAACGTACAATAGGCTCAGAAATCGTTTTCTACACACCCGACAATACTCCTAGGTGTTGAGCCTGAAGTGGAAGCTTGTTTGAGTCCGTTTCGAGATAGGGGTAACCTTGACGCAAGAAAGGTGCGCGGTTTTTGTCAAATGTACCATCGGCTCGGAAATCATGTGGGACGCACCCGATGGAACTCCTAGGTGAGTGGGTAATGTGGAATCTCGTTTTGGTACGTTTAGAGATAGTGTTAGTGTTGGTGCCATATAGGTGCACGGTGTGCGCCTGACGTACCATAGGCTCAGATATCGTTTTGGACACACCCGACGATACTCCTAGGTGACGAGGCTCATGTGGAAGCTTGTTTGAGTCCATTTGGAGATAGTGGTAATCTCAATGCAAGAAAGTTGCGTGGTTTGAGTCGAATGTACCATCGGATCAGAAATCATCTTGGACGCACCCGATGGAACTCCTAAGTGAGTGGGTCATGTGGAATCTCATTTTGGTCCATTTGGAGACAGTGTTTGTGTCGGTGCAATATAGGTGCACGGTTTATGCCAAATGTACCATAGGCTCAGAAATCGTTTTGGACGCACCCGACGAAATTCCTAGGTGACGAGGCTCAAGTGGAAGCTTGTTTGAGTCCGTTTGGAGATAGCGGTAATCACATTGCAGGAAAGGTGCACGGTTTGTGTCAAACGTACCATAGGATCAGAAATCGTTTTGGATACACCCGACGATACTCCTAGTTGACGAGGCTCAAGTGGAAGCTTGTTTTAATCCATTTGGAGATAGTGGTAATCACAATGCAAGAAATTTGCACGGTTTGTGTCGAATGTACCATCGGATCAGAAATCGTCTTGGACGCACCCGATGGAACTCCTAAGTGAGTGGGTCTTGTGGAATCTTCTTTTGGTCCATTTGGAGACAGTGTTTGCGTCGGTCCAATATAGGTGCACGGTTTGTGCCAAACGTACCATAGGATCAGAAATCGTTTTGGACGCACCCGACGATACTCTTAGGTGACGAGCCTCAAGTGGAAGCTTGTTTGAGTCCGTTTGGAGATAGCGGTAATCACATTGCAGGAAAGGTACGCGGTTTGTGTCGAATGTACCATCGGCTCAGAAATTATGTTGGACGCACCCGATGGAACTCCTAGGTGAGTGGGTCATGTGGAATCTCGTTTTAGTTCGTTTGGAGACAGTGTTAGTGTCGGTGCAATATAGGTGCACAGTTTGCAACGAAAGTACAATAGCCTCAGAAATCGTTTTCTACACACCCGACAATACTCCTAGGTGTTGAGCCTGAAGTGGAAGCTTGTTTGAGTCCGTTTCGAGATAGGGGTAACCTTGACGCAAGAATGGTGCGCGGTTTTTGTCAAATGTACCATCGGCTCGGAAATCATGTGGGACGCACCCGATGGAACTCCTAGGTGAGTGGGTAATGTGGAATCTCGTTTTGGTACGTTTAGAGATAGTGTTAGTGTTGGTGCAATATAGGTGCACGGTGTGCGCCTGACGTACCATAGGCTCAGATATCGTTTTGGACACACCCGACGATACTCCTAGGTGACGAGGCTCATGTGGAAGCTTGTTTGAGTCCATTTGGAGATAGTGGTAATCTCAATGCAAAAAAGTTGCGTGGTTTGAGTCGATGTACCATCGGATCAGAAATCATCTTGGACGCACCCGATGGAACTCCTAAGTGAGTGGGTCATGTGGAATCTCATTTTGGTCCATTTGGAGACAGTGTTTGTGTCGATGCAATATAGGTGCACGGTTTGTGCCAAACGTACCATAGGATCAGAAATCGTTTTGGATACACCCGACGATACTCCTAGTTGACGAGGCTCAAGTGGAAGCTTGTTTTAATCCATTTGGAGATAGTGGTAATCATAATGCAAGAAATTTGCACGGTTTGTGTCGAATGTACCATCGGATCAGAAACCGTCTTGGACGCACCCGATGGAACTCCTAAGTGAGTGGGTCTTGTGGAATCTCCTTTTGGTCCATTTGGAGACAGTGTTTGCGTTGGTGCAATATAGGTGCACGGTTTGTGCCAAACGTACCATAGGATCAGAAATCGTTTTGGACGCACCCGACGATACTCTTAGGTGACGAGCCTCAAGTGGAAGCTTGTTTGAGTCTGTTTGGAGATAGCGGTAATCACATTGCAAGAAAGGTGCACGGTTTGTGTCGAATGTACTATCGGATAGGAAGTCGTCTTGGACGCACCCGATGGAACTCCTAAGTGAGTGGGTCTTGTGGAATCTCATTTTTGGTCCATTTGGAGACAGTGTTGGTGTCGGTGCAATATAGGTGCACGGTTTATGCCAAATGTACCATAGGCTCAGAAATCGTTTTGGACGCACCCGACGATATTCCTAGGTGACGAGGCTCAAGTGGAAGCTTGTTTGAGTCCGTTTGGAGATAGCGGTAATCACATTGCAAGAAAGGTGCACGGTTTGTGTCAAACGTACCATAGGATCAGAAATCGTTTTGGATACACCCGACGATACTCCTAGTTGACGAGGCTCAAGTGGAAGCTTGTTTTAATCCATTTGGAGATAGTGGTAATCACAATGCAAGAAATTTGCACGGTTTGTGTCGAATGTACCATCGGATCAGAAATCATCTTGGACGCACCCGATGGAACTCCTAAGTGAGTGGGTCTTGTGGAATCTCCTTTTGGTCCATTTGGAGACAGTGTTTGCGTCGGTCCAATATAGGTGCACGGTTTGTGCCAAACGTACCATAGGATCAGAAATCGTTTTGGACGCACCCGACGATACTCTTAGGTGACGAGCCTCAAGTGGAAGCTTGTTTGAGTCCGTTTGGAGATAGCGGTAATCACATTGCAGGAAAGGTACGCGGTTTGTGTCGAATGTACCATCGGCTCAAAAATTATGTTGGACGCACCCGATGGAACTCCTAGGTGAGTGGGTCATGTGGAATCTCATTTTAGTTCGTTTGGAGACAGTGTTAGTGTCGGTGCAATATAGGTGCACAGTTTGCAACGAACGTACAATAGGCTCAGAAATCGTTTTCTACACACCCGACAATACTCCTAGGTGTTGAGCCTGAAGTGGAAGCTTGTTTGAGTCCGTTTCGAGATAGGGGTAACCTTGACGCAAGAAAGGTGCGCGGTTTTTGTCAAATGTACCATCGGCTCGGAAATCATGTGGGACGCACCCGATGGAACTCCTAGGTGAGTGGGTAATGTGGAATCTCATTTTGGTACGTTTAGAGATAGTGTTAGTGTTGGTGCAATATAGGTGCACGGTGTGCGCCTGACGTACCATAGGCTCAGATATCGTTTTGGACACACCCGACGATACTCCTAGGTGACGAGGCTCATGTGGAAGCTTGTTTGAGTCCATTTGGAGATAGTGGTAATCTCAATGCAAGAAAGTTGCGTGGTTTGAGTCGATGTACCATCGGATCAGAAATCATCTTGGACGCACCCGATGGAACTCCTAAGTGAGTGGGTCATGTGGAATCTCATTTTGGTCCATTTGGAGACAGTGTTTGTGTTGATGCAATATAGGTGCACGGTTTGTGCCAAACGTACCATAGGATCAGAAATCGTTTTGGATACACCCGACGATACTCCTAGTTGACGAGGCTCAAGTGGAAGCTTGTTTTAATCCATTTGGAGATAGTGGTAATCATAATGCAAGAAATTTGCACGGTTTGTGTCGAATGTACCATCGGATCAGAAACCGTCTTGGACGCACCCGATGGAACTCCTAAGTGAGTGGGTCTTGTGGAATCTCCTTTTGGTCCATTTGGAGACAGTGTTTGCGTTGGTGCAATATAGGTGCACGGTTTGTGCCAAACGTACCATTGGATCAGAAATCGTTTTGGACGCACCCGACGATACTCTTAGGTGACGAGCCTCAAGTGGAAGCTTGTTTGAGTCTGTTTGGAGATAGCGGTAATCACATTGCAAGAAAGGTGCACGGTTTGTGTCGAATGTACTATCGGATAGGAAGTCGTCTTGGACGCACCCGATGGAACTCCTAAGTGAGTGGGTCTTGTGGAATCTCATTTTTGGTCCATTTGGAGACAGTGTTGGTGTCGGTGCAATATAGGTGCACGGTTTATGCCAAATGTACCATAGGCTCAGAAATCGTTTTGGACGCACCCGATGATATTCCTAGGTGACGAGGCTCAAGTGGAAGCTTGTTTGAGTCCGTTTGGAGATAGCGGTAATCACATTGCAAGAAAGGTGCACGGTTTGTGTCAAACGTACCATAGGATCAGAAATCGTTTTGGATACACCCGACGATACTACTAGTTGACGAGGCTCAAGTGGAAGCTTGTTTTAATCCATTTGGAGATAGTGGTAATCACAATGCAAGAAATTTGCACGGTTTGTGTCGAATGTACCATCGGATCAGAAATCGTCTTGGACGCACCCGATGGAACTCCTAAGTGAGTGGGTCTTGTGGAATCTCCTTTTGGTCCATTTGGAGACAGTGTTTGCGTCGGTCCAATATAGGTGCACGGTTTGTGCCAAACGTACCATAGGATCAGAAATCGTTTTGGACGCACCCGACGATACTCTTAGGTGACGAGCCTCAAGTGGAAGCTTGTTTGAGTCCGTTTGGAGATAGCGGTAATCACATTGCAGGAAAGGTACGCGGTTTGTGTCGAATGTACCATCGGCTCAAAAATTATGTTGGACGCACCCGATGGAACTCCTAGGTGAGTGGGTCATGTGGAATCTCGTTTTAGTTCGTTTGGAGACAGTGTTAGTGTCGGTGCAATATAGGTGCACAGTTTGCAACGAACGTACAATAGGCTCAGAAATCGTTTTCTACACACCCGACAATACTCCTAGGTGTTGAGCCTGAAGTGGAAGCTTGTTTGAGTCCGTTTCGAGATAGGGGTAACCTTGACGCAAGAAAGGTGCGCGGTTTTTGTCAAATGTACCATCGGCTCGGAAATCATGTGGGACGCACCCGATGGAACACCTAGGTGAGTGGGTAATGTGGAATCTCATTTTGGTACGTTTAGAGATAGTGTTAGTGTTGGTGCAATATAGGTGCACGGTGTGCGCCTGACGTACCATAGGCTCAGATATCGTTTTGGACACACCCGACGATACTCCTAGGTGACGAGGCTCATGTGGAAGCTTGTTTGAGTCCATTTGGAGATAGTGGTAATCTCAATCCAAGAAAGTTGCGTGGTTTGAGTCGATGTACCATCGGATCAGAAATCATCTTGGACGCACCCGATGGAACTCCTAAGTGAGTGGGTCATGTGGAATCTCATTTTGGTCCATTTGGAGACAGTGTTTGTGTCGATGCAATATAGGTGCACGGTTTGTGCCAAACGTACCATAGGATCAGAAATCGTTTTGGATACACCCGACAATACTCCTAGTTGACGAGGCTCAAGTGGAAGCTTGTTTTAATCCATTTGGAGATAGTGGTAATCATAATGCAAGAAATTTGCACGGTTTGTGTCGAATGTACCATCGGATCAGAAACCGTCTTGGACGCACCCGATGGAACTCCTAAGTGAGTGGGTCTTGTGGAATCTCCTTTTGGTCCATTTGGAGACAGTGTTTGCGTTGGTGCAATATAGGTGCACGGTTTGTGCCAAACGTACCATAGGATCAGAAATCGTTTTGGACGCACCCGACGATACTCTTAGGTGACGAGCCTCAAGTGGAAGCTTGTTTGAGTCTGTTTGGAGATAGCGGTAATCACATTGCAAGAAAGGTGCACGGTTTGTGTCGAATGTACTATCGGATAGGAAGTCGTCTTGGACGCACCCGATGGAACTCCTAAGTGAGTGGGTCTTGTGGAATCTCATTTTGGTCCATTTGGAGACAGTGTTGGTGTCGGTGCAATATAGGTGCACGGTTTATGCCAAATGTACCATAGGCTCAGAAATTGTTTTGGACGCACCCGACGATATTCCTAGGTGACGAGGCTCAAGTGGAAGCTTGTTTGAGTCCGTTTGGAGATAGCGGTAATCACATTGCAGGAAAGGTGCACGGTTTGTGTCAAACGTACCATAGGATCAGAAATCGTTTTGGATACACCCGACGATACTCCTAGTTGACGAGGCTCAAGTGGAAGCTTGTTTTAATCCATTTGGAGATAGTGGTAATCAGAATGCAAGAAATTTGCACGGTTTGTGTCGAATGTACCATCGGATCAGAAATCGTCTTGGACGCACCCGATGGAACTCCTAAGTGAGTGGGTCTTGTGGAATCTCCTTTTGGTCCATTTGGAGACAGTGTTTGCGTCGGTCCAATATAGGTGCACGGTTTGTGCCAAACATACCATAGGATCAGAAATCGTTTTGGACGCACCCGACGATACTCTTAGGTGACGAGCCTCAAGTGGAAGCTTGTTTGAGTCCGTTTGGAGATAGCGGTAATCACATTGCAGGAAAGGTACGCGGTTTGTGTCGAATGTACCATCAGCTCAAAAATTATGTTGGACGCACCCGATGGAACTCCTAGGTGAGTGGGTCATGTGGAATCTCGTTTTAGTTCGTTTGGAGACAGTGTTAGTGTCGGTGCAATATAGGTGCACAGTTTGCAACGAACGTACAATAGGCTCAGAAATCGTTTTCTACACACCCGACAATACTCCTAGGTGTTGAGCCTGAAGTGGAAGCTTGTTTGAGTCCGTTTCGAGATAGGGGTAACCTTGACGCAAGAAAGGTGCGCGGTTTTTGTCAAATGTACCATCGGCTCGGAAATCATGTGGGACGCACCCGATGGAACACCTAGGTGAGTGGGTAATGTGGAATCTCATTTTGGTACGTTTAAAGATAGTGTTAGTGTTGGTGCAATATAGGTGCACGGTGTGCGCCTGACGTACCATAGGCTCAGATATCGTTTTGGACACACCCGACGATACTCCTAGGTGACGAGGCTCATGTGGAAGCTTGTTTGAGTCCATTTGGAGATAGTGGTAATCTCAATCCAAGAAAGTTGCGTGGTTTGAGTCGATGTACCATCGGATCAGAAATCATCTTGGACGCACCCGATGGAACTCCTAAGTGAGTGGGTCATGTGGAATCTCATTTTGGTCCATTTGGAGACAGTGTTTGTGTCGATGCAATATAGGTGCACGGTTTGTGCCAAACGTACCATAGGATCAGAAATCGTTTTGGATACACCCGACAATACTCCTAGTTGACGAGGCTCAAGTGGAAGCTTGTTTTAATCCATTTGGAGATAGTGGTAATCATAATGCAAGAAATTTGCACGGTTTGTGTCGAATGTACCATCGGATCAGAAACCGTCTTGGACGCACCCGATGGAACTCCTAAGTGAGTGGGTCTTGTGGAATCTCCTTTTGGTCCATTTGGAGACAGTGTTTGCGTTGGTGCAATATAGGTGCACGGTTTGTGCCAAACGTACCATAGGATCAGAAATCGTTTTGGACGCACCCGACGATACTCTTAGGTGACGAGCCTCAAGTGGAAGCTTGTTTGAGTCTGTTTGGAGATAGCGGTAATCACATTGCAAGAAAGGTGCACGGTTTGTGTCGAATGTACTATCGGATAGGAAGTCGTCTTGGACGCACCCGATGGAACTCCTAAGTGAGTGGGTCTTGTGGAATCTCATTTTGGTCCATTTGGAGACAGTGTTGGTGTCGGTGCAATATAGGTGCACGGTTTATGCCAAATGTACCATAGGCTCAGAAATCGTTTTGGACGCACCCGACGATATTCCTAGGTGACGAGGCTCAAGTGGAAGCTTGTTTGAGTCCGTTTGGAGATAGCGGTAATCACATTGCAGGAAAGGTGCACGGTTTGTGTCAAACGTACCATAGGATCAGAAATCGTTTTGGATACACCCGACGATACTCCTAGTTGACGAGGCTCAAGTGGAAGCTTGTTTTAATCCATTTGGAGATAGTGGTAATCACAATGCAAGAAATTTGCACGGTTTGTGTCGAATGTACCATCGGATTAGAAATCGTCTTGGACGCACCCGATGGAACTCCTAAGTGAGTGGGTCTTGTGGAATCTCCTTTTGGTCCATTTGGAGACAGTGTTTGCGTCGGTCCAATATAGGTGCACGGTTTGTGCCAAACGTACCATAGGATCAGAAATCGTTTTGGACGCACCCGACGATACTCTTAGGTGACGAGCCTCAAGTGGAAGCTTGTTTGAGTCCGTTTGGAGATAGCGGTAATCACATTGCAGGAAAGGTACGCGGTTTGTGTCGAATGTACCATCAGCTCAAAAATTATGTTGGACGCACCCGATGGAACTCCTAGGTGAGTGGGTCATGTGGAATCTCGTTTTAGTTCGTTTGGAGACAGTGTTAGTGTCGGTGCAATATAGGTGCACAGTTTGCAACGAACGTACAATAGGCTCAGAAATCGTTTTCTACACACCCGACAATACTCCTAGGTGTTGAGCCTGAAGTGGAAGCTTGTTTGAGTCCGTTTCGAGATAGGGGTAACCTTGACGCAAGAAAGGTGCGCGGTTTTTGTCAAATGTACCATCGGCTCGGAAATCATGTGGGACGCACCCGATGGAACTCCTAGGTGAGTGGGTAATGTGGAATCTCATTTTCGTACGTTTAGAGATAGTGTTAGTGTTGGTGCAATATAGGTGCACGGTGTGCGCCTGACGTACCATAGGCTCAGATAGCGTTTTGGACACACCCGATGATACTCCTAGGTGACGAGGCTCATGTGGAAGCTTGTTTGAGTCCATTTGGAGATAGTGGTAATCTCAATGCAAGAAAGTTGCGTGGTTTGAGTCGAATGTACCATCGGATCAGAAATCATCTTGGACGCACCCGATGGAACTCCTAAGTGAGTGGGTCATGTGGAATCTCATTTTGGTCCATTTGGAGACAGTGTTTGTGTCGGTGCAATATAGGTGCACGGTTTGTGACAAACGTACCATAGGATCAGAAATCGTTTTGGATACACCCGACGATACTCCTAGTTGACGAGGCTCAAGTGGAAGCTTGTTTTAATCCATTTGGAGATAGTGGTAATCATAATGCAAGAAATTTGCACGGTTTGTGTCGAATGTACCATCGGATCAGAAACCGTCTTGGACGCTCCCGATGGAACTCCTAAGTGAGTGGGTCTTGTGGAATCTCCTTTTGGTCCATTTGGAGATAGTGTTTGCGTTGGTGCAATATAGGTGCACCGTTTGTGCCAAACGTACCATAGGATCAGAAATCGTTTTGGACGCACCCGACGATACTCTTAGGTGACGAGCCTCAAGTGGAAGCTTGTTTGAGTCTGTTTGGAGATAGCGGTAATCACATTGCAAGAAAGGTGCACGGTTTGTGTCGAATGTACTATCGGATAGGATGTCGTCTTGGACGCACCCGATGGAACTCCTAAGTGAGTGGGTCTTGTGGAATCTCATTTTGGTCCATTTGGAGACAGTGTTGGTGTCGGTGCAATATAGGTGCACGGTTTATGCCAAATGTACCATAGGCTCAGAAATCGTTTTGGACGCACCCGACGATATTCCTAGGTGACGAGGCTCAAGTGGAAGCTTGTTTGAGTCCGTTTGGAGATAGCGGTAATCACATTGCAGGAAAGGTGCACGGTTTGTGTCAAACGTACCATAGGATCAGAAATCGTTTTGGATACACCCGACGATACTCCTAGTTGACGAGGCTCAAGTGGAAGCTTGTTTTAATCCATTTGGAGATAGTGGTAATCACAATGCAAGAAATTTGCACGGTTTGTGTCGAATGTACCATCGGACCAGAAATCGTCTTGGACGCACCCGATGGAACTCCTAAGTGAGTGGGTCTTGTGGAATCTCCTTTTGGTCCATTTGGAGACAGTGTTTGCGTCGGTCCAATATAGGTGCACGGTTTGTGCCAAACGTACCATAGGATCAGAAATCGTTTTGGACGCACCCGACGATACTCTTAGGTGACGAGCCTCAAGTGGAAGCTTGTTTGAGTCCGTTTGGAGATAGCGGTAATCACATTGCAGGAAAGGTACGCGGTTTGTGTCGAATGTACCATCGGCTCAAAAATTATGTTGGACGCACCCGATGGAACTCCTAGGTGAGTGGGTCATGTGGAATCTCGTTTTAGTTCGTTTGGAGACAGTGTTAGTGTCGGTGCAATATAGGTGCACAGTTTGCAACGAACGTACAATAGGCTCAGAAATCATTTTCTACACACCCGACAATACTCCTAGGTGTTGAGCCTGAAGTGGAAGCTTGTTTGAGTCCGTTTCGAGATAGGGGTAACCTTGACGCAAGAAAGGTGCACGGTTTTTGTCAAATGTACCATCGGCTCGGAAATCATGTGGGACGCACCCGATGGAACTCCTAGGTGAGTGGGTAATGTGGAATCTCGTTTTGGTACGTTTAGAGATAGTGTTAGTGTTGGTGCAATATAGGTGCACGGTGTGCGCCTGACGTACCATAGGCTCAGATATCGTTTTGGACACACCCAACGATACTCCTAGGTGACGAGGCTCATGTGGAAGCTTGTTTGAGTCCATTTGGAGATAGTGGTAATCTCAATGCAAGAAAGTTGCGTGGTTTGAGTCGAATGTACCATCGGATCAGAAATCATCTTGGACGCACCCGATGGAACTCCTAAGTGAGTGGGTCATGTGGAATCTCATTTTGGTCCATTTGGAGACAGTGTTTGTGTCAGTGCAATATAGGTGCATGGTTTGTGCCAAACGTACCATAGGATCAGAAATCGTTTTGGATACACCCGACGATACTCCTAGTTGACGAGGCTCAAGTGGAAGCTTGTTTTAATCCATTTGGAGATAGTGGTAATCATAATGCAAGAAATTTACACGGTTTGTGTCGAATGTACCATCGGATCAGAAACCGTCTTGGACGCACCCGATGGAACTCCTAAGTGAGTGGGTCTTGTGGAATCTCCTTTTGGTCCATTTGGAGACAGTGTTTGCGTTGGTGCAATATAGGTGCACGGTTTGTGCCAAACGTACCATAGGATCAGAAATCGTTTTGGACGCACCCGACGATACTCTTAGGTGACGAGCCTCAAGTGGAAGCTTGTTTGAGTCTGTTTGGAGATAGCGGTAATCACATTGCAAGAAAGGTGCACGGTTTGTGTCGAATGTACTATCGGATAGGATGTCGTCTTGGACGCACCCGATGGAACTCCTAAGTGAGTGGGTCTTGTGGAATCTCATTTTGGTCCATTTGGAGACAGTGTTGGTGTCGGTGCAATATAGGTGCACGGTTTATGCCAAATGTACCATAGGCTCAGAAATCGTTTTGGACGCACCCGACGATATTCCTAGGTGACGAGGCTCAAGTGGAAGCTTGTTTGAGTCCGTTTGGAGATAGCGGTAATCACATTGCAGGAAAGGTGCACGGTTTGTGTCAAACGTACCATAGGATCAGAAATCGTTTTGGATACACCCGACGATACTCCTAGTTGACGAGGCTCAAGTGGAAGCTTGTTTTAATCCATTTGGAGATAGTGGTAATCACAATGCAAGAAATTTGCACAGTTTGTGTCGAATGTACCATCGGCTCAAAAATTATGTTGGACGCACCCGATGGAACTCCTAGGTGAGTGGGTCATGTGGAATCTCGTTTTAGTTCGTTTGGAGACAGTGTTAGTGTCGGTGCAATATAGGTGCACAGTTTGCAACGAACGTACAATAGGCTCAGAAATCGTTTTCTACACACCCGACAATACTCCTAGGTGTTGAGCCTGAAGTGGAAGCTTGTTTGAGTCCGTTTCGAGATAGGGGTAACCTTGACGCAAGAAAGGTGCACGGTTTTTGTCAAATGTACCATCGGCTCGGAAATCATGTGGGACGCACCCGATGGAACTCCTAGGTGAGTGGGTAATGTGGAATCTCGTTTTGGTACGTTTAGAGATAGTGTTAGTGTTGGTGCAATATAGGTGCACGGTGTGCGCCTGACGTACCATAGGCTCAGATATCGTTTTGGACACACCCAACGATACTCCTAGGTGACGAGGCTCATGTGGAAGCTTGTTTGAGTCCATTTGGAGATAGTGGTAATCTCAATGCAAGAAAGTTGCGTGGTTTGAGTCGAATGTACCATCGGATCAGAAATCATCTTGGACGCACCCGATGGAACTCCTAAGTGAGTGGGTCATGTGGAATCTCATTTTGGTCCATTTGGAGACAGTGTTTGTGTCAGTGCAATATAGGTGCATGGTTTGTGCCAAACGTACCATAGGATCAGAAATCGTTTTGGATACACCCGACGATACTCCTAGTTGACGAGGCTCAAGTGGAAGCTTGTTTTAATCCATTTGGAGATAGTGGTAATCATAATGCAAGAAATTTACACGGTTTGTGTCGAATGTACCATCGGATCAGAAACCGTCTTGGACGCACCCGATGGAACTCCTAAGTGAGTGGGTCTTGTGGAATCTCCTTTTGGTCCATTTGGAGACAGTGTTTGCGTTGGTGCAATATAGGTGCACGGTTTGTGCCAAACGTACCATAGGATCAGAAATCGTTTTGGACGCACCCGACGATACTCTTAGGTGACGAGCCTCAAGTGGAAGCTTGTTTGAGTCTGTTTGGAGATAGCGGTAATCACATTGCAAGAAAGGTGCACGGTTTGTGTCGAATGTACCATCGGATAGGATGTCGTCTTGGACGCACCCGATGGAACTCCTAAGTGAGTGGGTCTTGTGGAATCTCATTTTGGTCCATTTGGAGACAGTGTTGGTGTCGGTGCAATATAGGTGCACGGTTTATGCCAAATGTACCATAGGCTCAGAAATCGTTTTGGACGCACCCGACGATATTCCTAGGTGACGAGGCTCAAGTGGAAGCTTGTTTGAGTCCGTTTGGAGATAGCGGTAATCACATTGCAGGAAAGGTGCACGGTTTGTGTCAAACGTACCATAGGATCAGAAATCGTTTTGGATACACCCGACGATGCTCCTAGTTGACGAGGCTCAAGTGGAAGCTTGTTTTAATCCATTTTGAGATAGTGGTAATCACAATGCAAGAAATTTGCACGGATTGTGTCGAATGTACCATCGGACCAGAAATCGTCTTGGACGCACCCGATGGAACTCCTAAGTGAGTGGGTCTTGTAGAATCTCCTTTTGGTCCATTTGGAGACAGTGTTTGCGTCGGTCCAATATAGGTGCACGGTTTGTGCCAAACGTACCATAGGATCAGAAATCGTTTTGGACGCACCCGACGATACTCTTAGGTGACGAGCCTCAAGTGGAAGCTTGTTTGAGTCCGTTTGGAGATAGCGGTAATCACATTGCAGGAAAGGTACGCGGTTTGTGTCGAATGTACCATCGGCTCAAAAATTATGTTGGACGCACCCGATGGAACTCCTAGGTGAGTGGGTCATGTGGAATCTCGTTTTAGTTCGTTTGGAGACAGTGTTAGTGTCGGTGCAATATAGGTGCACAGTTTGCAACGAACGTACAATAGGCTCAGAAATCGTTTTCTACACACCCGACAATACTCCTAGGTGTTGAGCCTGAAGTGGAAGCTTGTTTGAGTCCGTTTCGAGATAGGGGTAACCTTGACGCAAGAAAGGTGCGCGGTTTTTGTCAAATGTACCATCGGCTCGGAAATCATGTGGGACGCACCCGATGGAACTCCTAGGTGAGTGGGTAATGTGGAATCTCGTTTTGGTACGTTTAGAGATAGTGTTAGTGTTGGTGCAATATAGGTGCACGGTGTGCGCCTGACGTACCATAGGCTCAGATATCGTTTTGGACACACCCGACGATACTCCTAGGTGACGAGGCTCATGTGGAAGCTTGTTTGAGTCCATTTGGAGATAGTGGTAATCTCAATGCAAGAAAGTTGCGTGGTTTGAGTCGAATGTACCATCGGATCAGAAATCATCTTGGACGCACCCGATGGAACTCCTAAGTGAGTGGGTCATGTGGAATCTCATTTTGGTCCATTTGGAGACAGTGTTTGTGTCGGTGCAATATAGGTGCATGGTTTGTGCCAAACGTACCATAGGATCGGAAATCGTTTTGGATACACCCGACGATACTCCTAGTTGACGAGGCTCAAGTGGAAGCTTGTTTTAATCCATTTGGAGATAGTGGTAATCATAATGCAAGAAATTTACACGGTTTGTGTCGAATGTACCATCGGATCAGAAACCGTCTTGGACGCACCCGATGGAACTCCTAAGTGAGTGGGTCTTGTGGAATCTCCTTTTGGTCCATTTGGAGACAGTGTTTGCGTTGGTGCAATATAGGTGCACGGTTTGTGCCAAACGTACCATAGGATCAGAAATCGTTTTGGACGCACCCGACGATACTCTTAGGTGACGAGCCTCAAGTGGAAGCTTGTTTGAGTCTGTTTGGAGATAGCGGTAATCACATTGCAAGAAAGGTGCACGGTTTGTGTCGAATGTACTATCGGATAGGATGTCGTCTTGGACGCACCCGATGGAACTCCTAAGTGAGTGGGTCTTGTGGAATCTCATTTTGGTCCATTTGGAGACAGTGTTGGTGTCGGTGCAATATAGGTGCACGGTTTATGCCAAATGTACCATAGGCTCAGAAATCGTTTTGGACGCACCCGACGATATTCCTAGGTGACGAGGCTCAAGTGGAAGCTTGTTTGAGTCCGTTTGGAGATAGCGGTAATCACATTGCAGGAAAGGTGCACGGTTTGTGTCAAACGTACCATAGGATCAGAAATCGTTTTGGATACACCCGACGATACTCCTAGTTGACGAGGCTCAAGTGGAAGCTTGTTTTAATCCATTTGGAGATAGTGGTAATCACAATGCAAGAAATTTGCACGGTTTGTGTCGAATGTACCATCGGATCAGAAATCGTCTTGGACGCACCCGATGGAACTCCTAAGTGAGTGGGTCTTGTGGAATCTCCTTTTGGTCCATTTAGAGACAGTGTTTGCGTCGGTCCAATATAGGTGCACGGTTTGTGCCAAACGTACCATAGGATCAGGAATCGTTTTGGACGCACCCGACGATACTCTTAGGTGACGAGCCTCAAGTGGAAGCTTGTTTGAGTCCGTTTGGAGATAGCGGTAATCACATTGCAGGAAAGGTACGCGGTTTGTGTCGAATGTACCATCGGCTCAAAAATTATGTTGGACGCACCCGATGGAACTCCTAGGTGAGTGGGTCATGTGGAATCTCGTTTTAGTTCGTTTGGAGACAGTGTTAGTGTCGGTGCAATATAGGTGCACAGTTTGCAACGAACGTACAATGGGCTCAGAAATCATTTTCTACACACCCGTCAATACTCCTAGGTGTTGAGCCTGAAGTGGAAGCTTGTTTGAGTCCGTTTCGAGATAGGGGTAACCTTGACGCAAGAAAGGTGCGCGGTTTTTGTCAAATGTACCATCGGCTCGGAAATCATGTGGGACGCACCCGATGGAACTCCTAGGTGAGTGGGTAATGTGGAATCTCGTTTTGGTACGTTTAGAGATAGTGTTAGTGTTGGTGCAATATAGGTGCACGGTGTGCGCCTGACGTACCATAGGCTCAGATATCGTTTTGGACACACCCGACGATACTCCTAGGTGACGAGGCTCATGTGGAAGCTTGTTTGAGTCCATTTGGAGATAGTGGCAATCTCAATGCAAGAAAGTTGCGTGGTTTGAGTCGAATGTACCATCGGATCAGAAATCATCTTGGACGCACCCGATGGAACTCCTAAGTGAGTGGGTCATGTGGAATCCATTTTGGTCCATTTGGAGACAGTGTTTGTGTCGGTGCAATACAGGTGCACGGTTTGTGACAAACGTACCATAGGATCAGAAATCGTTTTGGATACACCCGACGATACTCCTAGTTGACGAGGCTCAAGTGGAAGCTTGTTTTAATCCATTTGGAGATAGTGGTAATCATAATGCAAGAAATTTGCACGGTTTGTGTCGAATGTACCATCGGATCAGAAACCGTCTTGGACGCACCCGATGGAACTCCTAAGTGAGTGGGTCTTGTGGAATCTCCTTTTGGTCCATTTGGAGACAGTGTTTGCGTTGGTGCAATATAGGTGCACGGTTTGTGCCAAACGTACCATAGGATCAGAAATCGTTTTGGACGCACCCGACGATACTCTTAGGTGACGAGCCTCAAGTGGAAGCTTGTTTGAGTCTGTTTGGAGATAGCGGTAATCACATTGCAAGAAAGGTGCACGGTTTGTGTCGAATGTACTATCGGATAGGATGTCGTCTTGGACGCACCCGATGGAACTAAGTGAGTGGGTCTTGTGGAATCTCATTTTGGTCCATTTGGAGACAGTGTTGGTGTCGGTGCAATATAGGTGCACGGTTTATGCCAAATGTACCATAGGCTCAGAAATCGTTTTGGACGCACCCGACGATATTCCTAGGTGACGAGGCTCAAGTGGAAGCTTGTTTGAGTCCGTTTGGAGATAGCGGTAATCACATTGCAGGAAAGGTGCACGGTTTGTGTCAAACGTACCATAGGATCAGAAATCGTTTTGGATACACCCGACGATACTCCTAGTTGACGAGGCTCAAGTGGAAGCTTGTTTTAATCCATTTGGAGATAGTGGTAATCACAATGCAAGAAATTTGCACGGTTTGTGTCGAATGTACCATCGGATCAGAAATCGTCTTGGACGCACCCGATGGAACTCCTAAGTGAGTGGGTCTTGTGGAATCTCCTTTTGGTCCATTTGGAGACAGTGTTTGCGTCGGTCCAATATAGGTGCACGGTTTGTGCCAAACGTACCATAGGATCAGGAATCGTTTTGGACGCACCCGACGATACTCTTAGGTGACGAGCCTCAAGTGGAAGCTTGTTTGAGTCTGTTTGGAGATAGCGGTAATCACATTGCAAGAAAGGTGCACGGTTTGTGTCGAATGTACTGTCGGATAGGAAGTCATCTTGGACGCACCCGATGGAACTCCTAAGTGAGTGGGTCTTGTGGAATCTCATTTTGGTCCATTTGGAGACAGTGTTGGTGTCGGTGCAATATAGGTGCACGGTTTATGCCAAATGTACCATAGGCTCAGAAATCGTTTTGGACGCACCCGACGATATTCCTAGGTGACGAGGCTCAAGTGGAAGCTTGTTTGAGTCCGTTTGGAGATAGCGGTAATCACATTGCAGGAAAGGTGCACGGTTTGTGTCAAACGTACCATAGGATCAGAAATCGTTTTGGATACACCCGACGATACTCCTAGTTGACGAGGCTCAAGTGGAAGCTTGTTTTAATCCATTTGGAGATAGTGGTAATCACAATGCAAGAAATTTGCACGGTTTGTGTCGAATGTACCATTGGATCAGAAATCGTCTTGGACGCACCCGATGGAACTCCTAAGTGAGTGGGTCTTGTGGAATCTCCTTTTGGTCCATTTGGAGACAGTGTTTGCGTCGGTCCAATATAGGTGCACGGTTTGTGCCAAACGTACCATAGGATCAGAAATCGTTTTGGACGCACCCGACGATACTCTTAGGTGACGAGCCTCAAGTGGAAGCTTGTTTGAGTCCGTTTGGAGATAGCGGTAATCACATTGCAGGAAAGGTACGCGGTTTGTGTCGAATGTACCATCGGCTCAGAAATTATGTTGGACGCACCCGATGGAACTCCTAGGTGAGTGGGTCATGTGGAATATCGTTTTAGTTCGTTTGGAGACAGTGTTAGTGTCGGTGCAATATAGGTGCACAGTTTGCAACGAACATACAATAGGCTCAGAAATCGTTTTCTACACACCCGACAATACTCCTAGGTGTTGAGCCTGAAGTGGAAGCTTGTTTGAGTCCGTTTCGAGATAGGGGTAACCTTGACGCAAGAAAGGTGCGCGGTTTTTGTCAAATGTACCATCGGCTCGGAAATCATGTGGGACGCACCCGATGGAACTCCTAGGTGAGTGGGTAATGTGGAATCTCGTTTTGGTACGTTTAGAGATAGTGTTCGTGTTGGTGCAATATAGGTGCACGGTGTGCGCCTGACGTACCATAGGCTCAGATATCGTTTTGGACACACCCGACGATACTCCTAGGTGACGAGGCTCATGTGGAAGCTTGTTTGAGTCCATTTGGAGATAGTGGTAATCTCAATGCAAGAAAGTTGCGTGGTTTGAGTCGAATGTACCATCGGATCAGAAATCATCTTGGACGCACCCGATGGAACTCCTAAGTGAGTGGGTCATGTGGAATCTCATTTTGGTCCATTTGGAGACAGTGTTTGTGTCGGTGCAATATAGGTGCACGGTTTGTGACAAACGTACCATAGGATCAGAAATCGTTTTGGATACACCCGACGATATTCCTAGTTGACGAGGCTCAAGTGGAAGCTTGTTTTAATCCATTTGGAGATAGTGGTAATCATAATGCAAGAAATTTGCACGGTTTGTGTCGAATGTACCATCGGATCAGAAACCGTCTTGGACGCACCCGATGGAACTCCTAAGTGAGTGGGTCTTGTGGAATCTCCTTTTGGTCCATTTGGAGACAGTGTTTGCGTTGGTGCAATATAGGTGCACGGTTTGTGCCAAACGTACCATAGGATCAGAAATCGTTTTGGACGCACCCGACGATACTCTTAGGTGACGAGCCTCAAGTGGAAGCTTGTTTGAGTCTGTTTGGAGATAGCGGTAATCACATTGCAAGAAAGGTGCACGGTTTGTGTCGAATGTACTATCGGATAGGATGTCGTCTTGGACGCACCCGATGGAACTCCTAAGTGAGTGGGTCTTGTGGAATCTCATTTTGGTCCATTTGGAGACAGTGTTGGTGTCGGTGCAATATAGGTGCACGGTTTATGCCAAATGTACCATAGGCTCAGAAATCGTTTTGGACGCACCCGATGATATTCCTAGGTGACGAGGCTCAAGTGGAAGCTTGTTTGAGTCCGTTTGGAGATAGCGGTAATCACATTGCAGGAAAGGTGCACGGTTTGTGTCAAACGTACCATAGGATCAGAAATCGTTTTGGATACACCCGACGATACTCCTAGTTGACGAGGCTCAAGTGGAAGCTTGTTTTAATCCATTTGGAGATAGTGGTAATCACAATGCAAGAAATTTGCACGGTTTGTGTCGAATGTACCATCGGATCAGAAATCGTCTTGGACGCACCCGATGGAACTCCTAAGTGAGTGGGTCTTGTGGAATCTCCTTTTGGTCCATTTGGAGACAGTGTTTGCGTCGGTCCAATATAGGTGCACGGTTTGTGCCAAACGTACCATAGGATCAGAAATCGTTTTGGACGCACCCGACGATACTCTTAGGTGACGAGCCTCAAGTGGAAGCTTGTTTGAGTCCGTTTGGAGATAGCGGTAATCACATTGCAGGAAAGGTACGTGGTTTGTGTCGAATGTACCATCGGCTCAAAAATTATGTTGGATGCACCCGATGGAACTCCTAGGTGAGTGGGTCATGTGGAATCTCGTTTTAGTTCGTTTGGAGACAGTGTTAGTGTCGGTGCAATATAGGTGCACAGTTTGCAACGAACGTACAATAGGCTCTGAAATCGTTTTCTACACACCCGACAATACTCCTAGGTGTTGAGCCTGAAGTGGAAGCTTGTTTGAGTCCGTTTCGAGATAGGGGTAACCTTGACGCAAGAAAGGTGCGCGGTTTTTGTCGAATGTACCATCGGCTCGGAAATCATGTGGGACGCACCCGATGGAACTCCTAGGTGAGTGGGTAATGTGGAATCTCGGTTTGGTACGTTTAGAGATAGTGTTAGTGTTGGTGCAATATAGGTGCACGGTGTGCGCCTGACGTACCATAGGCTCAGATATCGTTTTGGACACACCCGACGATACTCCTAGGTGACGAGGCTCATGTGGAAGCTTGTTTGAGTCCATTTGGAGATAGTGGTAATCTCAATGCAAGAAAGTTGCGTGGTTTGAGTCGAATGTACCATCGGATCAGAAATCATCTTGGACGCACCCGATGGAACTCCTAAGTGAGTGGGTCATGTGGAATCTCATTTTGGTCCATTTGGAGACAGTGTTTGTGTCGGTGCAATATAGGTGCACGGTTTGTGACAAACGTACCATAGGATCAGAAATCGTTTTGGATACACCCGACGATATTCCTAGTTGACGAGGCTCAAGTGGAAGCTTGTTTTAATCCATTTGGAGATAGTGGTAATCATAATGCAAGAAATTTGCACGGTTTGTGTCGAATGTACCATCGGATCAGAAACCGTCTTGGACGCACCCGATGGAACTCCTAAGTGAGTGGGTCTTGTGGAATCTCCTTTTGGTCCATTTGGAGACAATGTTTGCGTTGGTGCAATATAGGTGCACGGTTTGTGCCAAACGTACCATAGGATCAGAAATCGTTTTGGACGCACCCGACGATACTCTTAGGTGACGAGCCTCAAGTGGAAGCTTGTTTGAGTCTGTTTGGAGATAGCGGTAATCACATTGCAAGAAAAGGTGCACGGTTTGTGTCGAATGTACTATCGGATAGGAAGTCGTCTTGGACGCACCCGATGGAACTCCTAAGTGAGTGGGTCTTGTGGAATCTCATTTTGGTCCATTTGGAGACAGTGTTGGTGTCGGTGCAATATAGGTGCACGGTTTATGCCAAATGTACCATAGGCTTAGAAATCGTTTTGGACGCACCCGACGATATTCCTAGGTGACGAGGCTCAAGTGGAAGCTTTTTTGAGTCCGTTTGGAGATAGCGGTAATCACATTGCAGGAAAGGTGCACGGTTTGTGTCAAACGTACCATAGGATCAGAAATCGTTTTGGATACACCCGACGATACTCCTAGTTGACGAGGCTCAAGTGGAAGCTTGTTTTAATCCATTTGGAGATAGTGGTAATCACAATGCAAGAAATTTGCACGGTTTGTGTCGAATGTACCATCGGATCAGAAATCGTCTTGGACGCACCCGATGGAACTCCTAAGTGAGTGGGTCTTGTGGAATCTCCTTTTGGTCCATTTGGAGACAGTGTTTGCGTCGGTCCAATATAGGTGCACGGTTTGTGCCAAACGTACCATAGGATCAGAAATCGTTTTGGACGCACCCGACGATACTCTTAGGTGACGAGCCTCAAGTGGAAGCTTGTTTGAGTCCGTTTGGAGATAGCGGTAATCACATTGCAGGAAAGGTACGTGGTTTGTGTCGAATGTACCATCGGCTCAAAAATTATGTTGGATGCACCCGATGGAACTCCTAGGTGAGTGGGTCATGTGGAATCTCGTTTTAGTTCGTTTGGAGACAGTGTTAGTGTCGGTGCAATATAGGTGCACAGTTTGCAACGAACGTACAATAGGCTCTGAAATCGTTTTCTACACACCCGACAATACTCCTAGGTGTTGAGCCTGAAGTGGAAGCTTGTTTGAGTCCGTTTCGAGATAGGGGTAACCTTGACGCAAGAAAGGTGCGCGGTTTTTGTCGAATGTACCATCGGCTCGGAAATCATGTGGGACGCACCCGATGGAACTCCTAGGTGAGTGGGTAATGTGGAATCTCGGTTTGGTACGTTTAGAGATAGTGTTAGTGTTGGTGCAATATAGGTGCACGGTGTGCGCCTGACGTACCATAGGCTTAGATATCGTTTTGGACACACCCGACGATACTCCTAGGTGACGAGGCTCATGTGGAAGCTTGTTTGAGTCCATTTGGAGATAGTGGTAATCTCAATGCAAGAAAGTTGCGTGGTTTGAGTCGAATGTACCATCGGATCAGAAATCATCTTGGACGCACCCGATGGAACTCCTAAGTGAGTGGGTCATGTGGAATCTCATTTTGGTCCATTTGGAGACAGTGTTTGTGTCGGTGCAATATAGGTGCACGGTTTGTGACAAACGTACCATAGGATCAGAAATCGTTTTGGATACACCCGACGATATTCCTAGTTGACGAGGCTCAAGTGGAAGCTTGTTTTAATCCATTTGGAGATAGTGGTAATCATAATGCAAGAAATTTGCACGGTTTGTGTCGAATGTACCATCGGATCAGAAACCGTCTTGGACGCACCCGATGGAACTCCTAAGTGAGTGGGTCTTGTGGAATCTCCTTTTGGTCCATTTGGAGACAATGTTTGCGTTGGTGCAATATAGGTGCACGGTTTGTGCCAAACGTACCATAGGATCAGAAATCGTTTTGGACGCACCCGACGATACTCTTAGGTGACGAGCCTCAAGTGGAAGCTTGTTTGAGTCTGTTTGGAGATAGCGGTAATCACATTGCAAGAAAAGGTGCACGGTTTGTGTCGAATGTACTATCGGATAGGAAGTCGTCTTGGACGCACCCGATGGAACTCCTAAGTGAGTGGGTCTTGTGGAATCTCATTTTGGTCCATTTGGAGACAGTGTTGGTGTCGGTGCAATATAGGTGCACGGTTTATGCCAAATGTACCATAGGCTTAGAAATCGTTTTGGACGCACCCGACGATATTCCTAGGTGACGAGGCTCAAGTGGAAGCTTTTTTGAGTCCGTTTGGAGATAGCGGTAATCACATTGCAGGAAAGGTGCACGGTTTGTGTCAAACGTACCATAGGATCAGAAATCGTTTTGGATACACCCGACGATACTCCTAGTTGACGAGGCTCAAGTGGAAGCTTGTTTTAATCCATTTGGAGATAGTGGTAATCACAATGCAAGAAATTTGCACGGTTTGTGTCGAATGTACCATCGGATCAGAAATTATCTTGGACGCACCCGATGGAACTCCTAAGTGAGTGGGTCCTGTAGAATCTCCTTTTGGTCCATTTGGAGACAATGTTTGCGTCGGTCCAATATAGGTGCACGGTTTGTGCCAAACGTACCATAGGATCAGAAATCGTTTTGGACGCACCCGACGATACTCTTAGGTGACGAGCCTCAAGTGGAAGCTTGTTTGAGTCCGTTAGGAGATAGCGGTAATCACATTGCAGGAAAGGTACGCGGTTTGTGTCGAATGTACCATCGGCTCAAAAATTATGTTGGACGCACCCGATGGAACTCCTAGGTGAGTGGGTCATGTGGAATCTCGTTTTAGTTCGTTTGGAGACAGTGTTAGTGTCGGTGCAATATAGGTGCACAATTTGCAACGAACGTACAATAGGCTCAGAAATCGTTTTCTACACACCCGACAATACTCCTAGGTGTTGAGCCTGAAGTGGAAGCTTGTTTGAGTCCGTTTCGAGATAGGGGTAACCTTGACGCAAGAAAGGTGCGCGGTTTTTGTCAAATGTACCATCGGATCAGAAATCATCTTGGACGCACCCGATGGAACTCCTAAGTGAGTGGGTCATGTGGAATCTCATTTTGGTCCATTTGGAGACAGTGTTTGTGTCGGTGCAATATAGGTGCACGGTTTGTGACAAACGTACCATAGGATCAGAAATCGTTTTGGATACACCCGACGATACTCCTAGTTGACGAGGCTCAAGTGGAAGCTTGTTTTAATCCATTTGGAGATAGTGGTAATCATAATGCAAGAAATTTGCACGGTTTGTGTCGAATGTACCATCGGATCAGAAACCGTCTTGGACGCACCCGATGGAACTCCTAAGTGAGTGGGTCTTGTGGAATCTCCTTTTGGTCCATTTGGAGACAGTGTTTGCGTTGGTGCAATATAGGTGCACGGTTTGTGCCAAACGTACCATAGGATCAGAAATCGTTTTGGACGCACCCGACGATACTCTTAGGTGACGAGCCTCAAGTGGAAGCTTGTTTGAGTCTGTTTGGAGATAGCGGTAATCACATTGCAAGAAAGGTGCACGGTTTGTGTCGAATGTACTATCGGATAGGAAGTCGTCTTGGACGCACCCGATGGAACTCCTAAGTGAGTGGGTCTTGTGGAATCTCATTTTGGTCCAATTGGAGATAGTGTTGGTGTCGGTGCAATATAGGTGCACGGTTTCTGCCAAATGTACCATAGGCTCAGAAATCGTTTTGGACGCACCCGACGATATTCCTAGGTGACGAGGCTCAAGTGGAAGCTTGTTTGAGTCCGTTTGGAGATAGCGGTAATCACATTGCAGGAAAGGTGCACGGTTTGTGTCAAACGTACCATAGGATCAGAAATCGTTTTGGATACACCCGACGATACTCCTAGTTGACGAGGCTCAAGTGGAAGCTTGTTTTAATCCATTTGGAGATAGTGGTAATCACAATGCAAGAAATTTGCACGGTTTGTGTCGAATGTACCATCGGATCAGAAATTATCTTGGACGCACCCGATGGAACTCCTAAGTGAGTGGGTCTTGTGGAATCTCCTTTTGGTCCATTTGGAGACAGTGTTTGCGTCGGTCCAATATAGGTGCACGGTTTGTGCCAAACGTACCATAGGATCAGAAATCGTTTTGGACGCACCCGACGATACTCTTAGGTGACGAGCCTCAAGTGGAAGCTTGTTTGAGTCCGTTTGGAGATAGCGGTAATCACATTGCAGGAAAGGTACGCGGTTTGTGTCGAATGTACCATCGGCTCAAAAATTATGTTGGACGCACCCGATGGAACTCCTAGGTGAGTGGGTCATGTGGAATCTCGTTTTAGTTCGTTTGGAGACAGTGTTAGTGTCGGTGCAATATAGGTGCACAATTTGCAACGAACGTACAATAGGCTCAGAAATCGTTTTCTACACACCCGACAATACTCCTAGGTGTTGAGCCTGAAGTGGAAGCTTGTTTGAGTCCGTTTCGAGATAGGGGTAACCTTGACGCAAGAAAGGTGCGCGGTTTTTGTCAAATGTACCATCGGCTCAGAAATCATGTGGGACGCACCCGATGGAACTCCTAGGTGAGTGGGTAATGTGGAATCTCATTTTGGTACGTTTAGAGATAGTGTTAGTGTTGGTGCAATATAGGTGCACGGTGTGCGCCTGACGTACCATAGGCTCAGATATCGTTTTGGACACACCCGACGATACTCCTAGGTGACGAGGCTCATGTGGAAGCTTGTTTGAGTCCATTTGGAGATAGTGGTAATCTCAATGCAAGAAAGTTGCGTGGTTTGAGTCGAATGTACCATCGGATCAGAAATCATCTTGGACGCACCCGATGGAAATCCTAAGTGAGTGGGTCATGTGGAATCTCATTTTGGTCCATTTGGAGACAGTGTTTGTGTCGGTGCAATATAGGTGCACGGTTTGTGACAAACGTACCATAGGATCAGAAATCGTTTTGGATACACCCGACGATACTCCTAGTTGACGAGGCTCAAGTGGAAGCTTGTTTTAATCCATTTGGAGATAGTGGTAATCATAATGCAAGAAATTTGCACGGTTTGTGTCGAATATACCATCGGATCAGAAACCGTCTTGGACGCACCCGATGGAACTCCTAAGTGAGTGGGTCTTGTGGAATCTCCTTTTGGTCCATTTGGAGACAGTGTTTGCGTTGGTGCAATATAGGTGCACGGTTTGTGCCAAACGTACCATAGGATCAGAAATCATTTTGGACGCACCCGACGATACTCTTAGGTGACGTGCCTCAAGTGGAAGCTTGTTTGAGCCTGTTTGGAGATAGCGGTAATCACATTGCAAGAAAGGTGCACGGTTTGTGTCGAATGTACTATCGGATAGGAGGTCATCTTGGACGCACCCGATGGAACTCCTAAGTGAGTGGGTCTTGTGGAATCTCATTTTGGTCCATTTGGAGACAGTGTTGGTGTCGGTGCAATATAGGTGCACGGTTTATGCCAAATGTACCATAGGCTCAGAAATCGTTTTGGACGCACCCGACGATATTCCTAGGTGACGAGGCTCAAGTGGAAGCTTGTTTGAGTCCGTTTGGAGATAGCGGTAATCACATTGCAGGAAAGGTGCACGGTTTGTGTCAAACGTACCATAGGATCAGAAATCGTTTTGGATACACCCGACGATACTCCTAGTTGACGAGGCTCAAGTGGAAGCTTGTTTTAATCCATTTGGAGATAGTGGTAATCACAATGCAAGAAATTTGCACGGTTTGTGTCGAATGTACCATCGGATCAGAAATCGTCTTGGACGCACCCGATGGAACTCCTAAGTGAGTGGGTCTTGTGGAATCTCCTTTTGGTCCATTTGGAGACAGTGTTTGCGTCGGTCCAATATAGGTGCACGGTTTGTGCCAAACGTACCATAGGATCAGAAATCGTTTTGGACGCACCCGACGATACTCTTAGGTGACGAGCCTCAAGTGGAAGCTTGTTTGAGTCCATTTGGAGATAGCGGTAATCACATTGCAGGAAAGGTACGCGGTTTGTGTCGAATGTACCATCGGCTCAAAAATTATGTTGGACGCACCCGATGGAACTCCTAGGTGAGTGGGTCATGTGGAATCTCATTTTAGTTCGTTTGGAGACAGTGTTAGTGTTGGTGCAATATAGGTGCACAGTTTGCAACGAACGTACAATAGGCTCAGAAATCGTTTTCTACACACCCGACAATACTCCTAGGTGTTGAGCCTGAAGTGGAAGCTTGTTTGAGTCCGTTTCGAGATAGGGGTAACCTTGACGCAAGAAAGGTGCGCGGTTTTTGTCAAATGTACCATCGGCTCGGAAATCATGTGGGACGCACCCGATGGAACTCCTAGGTGAGTGGGTAATGTGGAATCTCATTTTGGTACGTTTAGAGATAGTGTTAGTGTTGGTGCAATATAGGTGCACGGTGTGCGCCTGACGTACCATAGGCTCAGATATCGTTTTGGACACACCCGACGATACTCCTAGGTGACGAGGCTCATGTGGAAGCTTGTTTGAGTCCATTTGGAGATAGTGGTAATCTCAATGCAAGAAAGTTGCGTGGTTTGAGTCGAATGTACCATCGGATCAGATATCATCATGGACGCACCCGATGGAACTCCTAAGTGAGTGGGTCATGTGGAATCTCATTTTGGTCCATTTGGAGACAGTGTTTGTGTCGGTGCAATATAGGTGCACGGTTTGTGACAAACGTACCATAGGATCAGAAATCGTTTTGGATACACCCGACGATACTCCTAGTTGACGAGGCTCAAGTGGAAGCTTGTTTTAATCCATTTGGAGATAGTGGTAATCATAATGCAAGAAATTTGCACGGTTTGTGTCGAATATACCATCGGATCAGAAACCGTCTTGGACGCACCCGATGGAACTCCTAAGTGAGTGGGTCTTGTGGAATCTCCTTTTGGTCCATTTGGAGACAGTGTTTGCGTTGGTGCAATATAGGTGCACGGTTTGTGCCAAACGTACCATAGGATCAGAAATCGTTTTGGACGCACCCGACGATACTCTTAGGTGACGAGCCTCAAGTGGAAGCTTGTTTGAGCCTGTTTGGAGATAGCGGTAATCACATTGCAAGAAAGGTGCACGGTTTGTGTCGAATGTACTATCGGATAGGAGGTCATCTTGGACGCACCCGATGGAACTCCTAAGTGAGTGGGTCTTGTGGAATCTCATTTTGGTCCATTTGGAGACAGTGTTGGTGTCGGTGCAATATAGGTGCACGGTTTATGCCAAATGTACCATAGGCTCAGAAATCGTTTTGGACGCACCCGACGATATTCCTAGGTGACGAGGCTCAAGTGGAAGCTTGTTTGAGTCCGTTTGGAGATAGCGGTAATCACATCGCAGGAAAGGTGCACGGTTTGTGTCAAACGTACCATAGGATAAGAAATCGTTTTGGATACACCCGACGATACTCCTAGTTGACGAGGCTCAAGTGGAAGCTTGTTTTAATCCATTTGGAGATAGTGGTAATCACAATGCAAGAAATTTGCACGGTTTGTGTCGAATGTACCATCGGACCAGAAATCGTCTTGGACGCACCCGATGGAACTCCTAAGTGAGTGGGTCTTGTGGAATCTCCTTTTGGTCCATTTGGAGACAGTGTTTGCGTCGGTCCAATATAGGTGCACGGTTTGTGCCAAACGTACCATAGGATCAGAAATCGTTTTGGACGCACCCGACGATACTCTTAGGTGACGAGCCTCAAGTAGAAGCTTGTTTGAGTCCGTTTGGAGATAGCGGTAATCACATTGCAGGAAAGGTACGCGGTTTGTGTCGAATGTACCATCGGCTCAGAAATTATGTTGGACGCACCCGATGGAACTCCTAGGTGAGTGGGTCATGTGGAATCTCGTTTTAGTTCGTTTGGAGACAGTGTTAGTGTCGGTGCAATATAGGTGCACAGTTTGCAACGAACGTACAATAGGCTTAGAAATCGTTTCTACACACCCGACAATACTCCTAGGTGTTGAGCCTGAAGTGGAAGCTTGTTTGAGTCCGTTTCGAGATAGGGGTAACCTTGACGCAAGAAAGGTGCGCGGTTTTTGTCAAATGTACCATCGGCTCGGAAATCATGTGGGACGCACCCGATGGAACTCCTAGGTGAGTGGGTAATGTGGAATCTCGTTTTGGTACGTTTAGAGATAGTGTTAGTGTTGGTGCAATATAGGTGCACGGTGTGCGCCTGACGTACCATAGGCTCAGATATCGTTTTGGACACACCCGACGATACTCCTAGGTGACGAGGCTCATGTGGAAGCTTGTTTGAGTCCATTTGGAGATAGTGGTAATCTCAATGCAAGAAAGTTGCGTGGTTTGAGTCGAATGTACCATCGGATCAGAAATAATCTTGGACGCACCCGATGGAACTCCTAAGTGAGTGGGTCATGTGGAATCTCATTTTGGTCCATTTGGAGACAGTGTTTGTGTCGGTGCAATATAGGTGCACGGTTTGTGCCAAACGTACCATAAGATCAAAAATCGTTTTGGATACACCCGACGATACTCCTAGTTGACGAGGCTCAAGTGGAAGCTTGTTTTAATCCATTTGGAGATAGTGGTAATCATAATGCAAGAAATTTGCACGGTTTGTGTCGAATGTACCATCGGATCAGAAACCGTCTTGGACGCACCCGATGGAACTCCTAAGTGAGTGGGTCTTGTGGAATCTCCTTTTGGTCCATTTGGAGACAGTGTTTGCGTTGGTGCAATATAGGTGCACGGTTTGTGCCAAACGTACCATAGGATCAGAAATCGTTTTGGACGCACCCGACGATACTCTTAGGTGACGAGCCTCAAGTGGAAGCTTGTTTGAGTCTGTTTGGAGATAGCGGTAATCACATTGCAAGAAAGGTGCACGGTTTGTGTCGAATGTACTATCGGATAGGAAGTCGTCTTGGACGCACCCGATGGAACTCCTAAGTGAGTGGGTCTTGTGGAATCTCATTTTGGTCCATTTGGAGACAGTGTTGGTGTCGGTGCAATATAGGTGCACGGTTTAGCCAAATGTACCATAGGCTCAGAAATCGTTTTGGACGCACCCGACGATATTCCTAGGTGACGAGGCTCAAGTGGAAGCTTGTTTGAGTCCGTTTGGAGATAGCGGTAATCACATTGCAGGAAAGGTGCACGGTTTGTGTCAAACGTACCATAGGATCAGAAATCGTTTTGGATACACCCGACGATACTCCTAGTTGACGAGGCTCAAGTGGAAGCTTGTTTTAATCTATTTGGAGATAGTGGTAATCACAATGCAAGAAATTTGCACGGTTTGTGTCGAATGTACCATCGGATCAGAAATCGTCTTGGACGCACCCGATGGAACTCCTAAGTGAGTGGGTCTTGTGGAATCTCCTTTTGGTCCATTTGGAGACAGTGTTTGCGTCGGTCCAATATAGGTGCACGGTTTGTGCCAAACGTACCATAGGATCAGAAATCGTTTTGGACGCACCCGACGATACTCTTAGGTGACGAGCCTCAAGTGGAAGCTTGTTTGAGTCCGTTTGGAGATAGTGGTAATCACATTGCAGGAAAGGTACGCGGTTTGTGTCGAATGTACCATCGGCTCAAAAATTATGTTGGACGCACCCGATGGAACTCCTAGGTGAGTGGGTCATGTGGAATCTCGTTTTAGTTCGTTTGGAGACAGTGTTAGTGTCGGTGCAATATAGGTGCACAGTTTGCAACGAACGTACAATAGGTTCAGAAATCGTTTTCTACACACCCGACAATACTCCTAGGTGTTGAGCCTGAAGTGGAAGCTTGTTTGAGTCCGTTTCGAGATAGGGGTAACCTTGACGCAAGAAAGGTGCGCGGTTTTTGTCAAATGTACCATCGGCTCGGAAATCATGTGGGACGCACCCGATGGAACTCCTAGGTGAGTGGGTAATGTGGAATCTCGTTTTGGTACGTTTAGAGATAGTGTTAGTGTTGGTGCAATATAGGTGCACGGTGTGCGCCTGACGTACCATAGGCTCAGATATCGTTTTGGACACACCCGACGATACTCCTAGGTGACGAGGCTCATGTGGAAGCTTGTTTGAGTCCATTTGGAGATAGTGGTAATCTCAATGCAAGAAAGTTGCGTGGTTTGAGTCGAATGTACCATCGGATCAGAAATCATCTTGGACGCACCCGATGGAACTCCTAAGTCAGTGGGTCATGTGGAATCTCATTTTGGTCCATTTGGAGACTGTGTTTGTGTCGGTGCAATATAGGTGCACGGTTTATGCCAAACGTACCATAGGATCAGAAATCGTTTTGGATACACCCGACGATACTCCTAGTTGACGAGGCTCAAGTGGAAGCTTGTTTTAATCCATTTGGAGATAGTGGTAATCATAATGCAAGAAATTTGCACGGTTTGTGTCGAATGTACCATCGGATCAGAAACCGTCTTGGACGCACCCGATGGAACTCCTAAGTGAGTGGGTCTTGTGGAATCTCCTTTTGGTCCATTTGGAGATAGTGTTTGCGTTGGTGCAATATAGATGCACGGTTTGTGCCAAACGTACCATAGGATCAGAAATCGTTTTGGACGCACCCGACGATACTCTTAGGTGAAGAGCCTCAAGTGGAAGCTTGTTTGAGTCTGTTTGGAGATAGCGGTAATCACATTGCAAGAAAGGTGCACGGTTTGTGTCGAATGTACTATCGGATAGGATGTCGTCTTGGACGCACCCGATGGAACTCCTAAGTGAGGGGGTCTTGTGGAATCTCATTTTGGTCCATTTGGAGACAGTGTTGGTGTCAGTGCAATATAGGTGCACGGTTTATGCCAAATGTACCATAGGCTCAGAAATCGTTTTGGACGCACCCGACAATATTCCTAGGTGACGAGGCTCAAGTGGAAGCTTGTTTGAGTCCGTTTGGAGATAGCGGTAATCACATTGCAGGAAAGGTGCACGGTTTGTGTCAAACGTACCATAGGATCAGAAATCGTTTTGGATACACCCGACGATACTCCTAGTTGACGAGGCTCAAGTGGAAGCTTGTTTTAATCCATTTGGAGATAGTGGTAATCACAATGCAAGAAATTTGCACGGTTTGTGTCGAATGTACCATCGGACCAGAAATCGTCTTGGACGCACCCGATGGAACTCCTAAGTGAGTGGGTCTTGTGGAATCTCCTTTTGGTCCATTTGGAGACAGTGTTTGCGTCGGTCCAATATAGGTGCACGGTTTGTGCCAAACGTACCATAGGATCAGAAATCGTTTTGGACGCACCCGACGATACTCTTAGGTGACGAGCCTCAAGTGGAAGCTTGTTTGAGTCCGTTTGGAGATAGCGGTAATCACATTGCAGGAAAGGTACGCGGTTTGTGTCGAATGTACCATCGGCTCAGAAATTATGTTGGACGCACCCGATGGAACTCCTAGGTGAGTGGGTCATGTGGAATCTCGTTTTAGTTCGTTTGGAGACAGTGTTAGTGTCGGTGCAATATAGGTGCACAGTTTGCAACGAACGTACAATAGGCTCAGAAATCGTTTCTACACACCCGACAATACTCCTAGGTGTTGAGCCTGAAGTGGAAGCTTGTTTGAGTCCGTTTCGAGATAGGGGTAACCTTGACGCAAGAAAGGTGCGCGGTTTTTGTCAAATGTACCATCGGCTCGGAAATCATGTGGGACGCACACGATGGAACTCCTAGGTGAGTGGGTAATGTGGAATCTCATTTTGGTACATTTAGAGATAGTGTTAGTGTTGGTGCAATATAGGTGCACGGTGTGCGCCTGACGTACCATAGGCTTAGATATCGTTTTGGACACACCCAACGATACTCCTAGGTGACGAGGCTCATGTGGAAGCTTGTTTGAGTCCATTTGGAGATAGTGGTAATCTCAATGCAAGAAAGTTGCGTGGTTTGAGTCGAATGTACCATCGGATCAGAAATCATCTTGGACGCACCCGATGGAACTCCTAAGTGAGTGGGTCATGTGGAATCTCATTTTGGTCCATTTGGAGACAGTGTTTGTGTCGGTGCAATATAGGTGCACGGTTTGTGCCAAACGTACCATAAGATCAGAAATCATTTTGGATACACCCGACGATACTCCTAGTTGACGAGGCTCAAGTGGAAGCTTGTTTTAATCCATTTGGAGATAGTGGTAATCATAATGCAAGAAATTTGCACGGTTTGTGTCGAATGTACCATCGGATCAGAAACCGTCTTGGACGCACCCGATGGAACTCCTAAGTGAGTGGGTCTTGTGGAATCTCCTTTTGGTCCATTTGGAGACAGTGTTTGCGTTGGTGCAATATAGGTGCACGGTTTGTGCCAAACGTACCATAGGATCAGAAATCGTTTTGGACGCACCCGACGATACTCTTAGGTGACGAGCCTCAAGTGGAAGCTTGTTTGAGTCTGTTTGGAGATATCGGTAATCACATTGCAAGAAAGGTGCACGGTTTGTGTCGAATGTACTATCGGATAGGAAGTCGTCTTGGACGCACCCGATGGAACTCCTAAGTGAGTGGGTCTTGTGGAATCTCATTTTGGTCCATTTGGAGACAGTGTTGGTGTCGGTGCAATATAGGTGCACGGTTTATGCCAAATGTACCATAGGCTCAGAAATCGTTTTGGACGCACCCGACGATATTCCTAGGTGACGAGGCTCAAGTGGAAGCTTGTTTGAGTCCGTTTGGAGATAGCGGTAATCACATTGCAGGAAAGGTGCACGGTTTGTGTCAAACGTACCATAGGATCAGAAATCGTTTTGGATACACCCGACGATACTCCTAGTTGACGAGGCTCAAGTGGAAGCTTGTTTTAATCCATTTGGAGATAGTGGTAATCACAATGCAAGAAATTTGCACGGTTTGTGTCGAATGTACCATCGGATCAGAAATCGTCTTGGACGCACCCGATGGAACTCCTAAGTGAGTGGGTCTTGTGGAATCTCCTTTTGGTCCATTTGGAGACAGTGTTTGCGTCGGTCCAATATAGGTGCACGGTTTGTGCCAAACGTACCATAGGATCAGAAATCGTTTTGGACGCACCCGACGATACTCTTAGGTGACGAGCCTCAAGTGGAAGCTTGTTTGAGTCCGTTTGGAGATAGCGGTAATCACATTGCAGGAAAGGTACGCGGTTTGTGTCGAATGTACCATCGGCTCAGAAATTATGTTGGACGCACCCGATGGAACTCCTAGGTGAGTGGGTCATGTGGAATCTCGTTTTAGTTCGTTTGGAGACAGTGTTAGTGTCGGTGCAATATAGGTGCACAGTTTGCAACGAACGTACAATAGGCTCAGAAATCGTTTCTACACACCCGACAATACTCCTAGGTGTTGAGCCTGAAGTGGAAGCTTGTTTGAGTCCGTTTCGAGATAGGGGTAACCTTGACGCAAGAAAGGTGCGCGGTTTTTGTCAAATGTACCATCGGCTCGGAAATCATGTGGGACGCACCCGATGGAACTCCTAGGTGAGTGGGTAATGTGGAATCTCGTTTTGGTACGTTTAGAGATAGTGTTAGTGTTGGTGCAATATAGGTGCACGGTGTGCGCCTGACGTACCATAGGCTCAGATATCGTTTTGGACACACCCGACGATACTCCTAGGTGACGAGGCTCATGTGGAAGCTTGTTTGAGTCCATTTGGAGATAGTGGTAATCTCAATGCAAGAAAGTTGCGTGGTTTGAGTCGAATGTACCATCGGATCAGAAATCATCTTGGACGCACCCGATGGAACTCCTAAGTGAGTGGGTCATGTGGAATCTCATTTTGGTCCATTTGGAGACAGTGTTTGTGTCGGTGCAATATAGGTGCACGGTTTGTGACAAACGTACCATAGGATCAGAAATCGTTTTGGATACACCCGACGATACTCCTAGTTGACGAGGCTCAAGTGGAAGCTTGTTTTAATCCATTTGGAGATAGTGGTAATCATAATGCAAGAAATTTGCACGGTTTGTGTCGAATGTACCATCGGATCAGAAACCGTCTTGGACGCACCCGATGGAACTCCTAAGTGAGTGGGTCTTGTGGAATCTCCTTTTGGTCCATTTGGAGACAGTGTTTGCGTTGGTGCAATATAGGTGCACGGTTTGTGCCAAACGTACCATAGGATCAGAAATCGTTTTGGACGCACCCGACGATACTCTTAGGTGACGAGCCTCAAGTGGAAGCTTGTTTGAGTCTGTTTGGAGATAGCGGTAATCACATTGCAAGAAAGGTGCACGGTTTGTGTCGAATGTACTATCGGATAGGATGTCGTCTTGGACGCACCCGATGGAACTCCTAAGTGAGTGGGTCTTGTGGAATCTCATTTTGGTCCATTTGGAGACAGTATTGGTGTCGGTGCAATATAGGTGCACGGTTTATGCCAAATGTACCATAGGCTCAGAAATCGTTTTGGACGCACCCGACGATATTCCTAGGTGACGAGGCTCAAGTGGAAGCTTGTTTGAGTCCGTTTGAGATAGCGGTAATCACATTGCAGGAAAGGTGCACGGTTTGTGTCAAACGTACCATAGGATCAGAAATCGTTTTGGATACACCCGACGATACTCCTAGTTGACGAGGCTCAAGTGGAAGCTTGTTTTAATCCATTTGGAGATAGTGGTAATCACAATGCAAGAAATTTGCACGGTTTGTGTCGAATGTACCATCGGATCAGAAATCGTCTTGGACGCACCCGATGGAACTCCTAAGTGAGTGGGTCTTGTGGAATCTCCTTTTGGTCCATTTGGAGACAGTGTTTGCGTCGGTCCAATATAGGTGCACGGTTTGTGCCAAACGTACCATAGGATCAGAAATCGTTTTGGACGCACCTGACGATACTCTTAGGTGACGAGCCTCAAGTGGAAGCTTGTTTGAGTCCGTTTGGAGATAGCGGTAATCACATTGCAGGAAAGGTACGCGGTTTGTGTCGAATGTACCATCGGCTCAGAAATTATGTTGGACGCACCCGATGGAACTCCTAGGTGAGTGGGTCATGTGGAATCTCGTTTTAGTTCGTTTGGAGACAGTGTTAGTGTCGGTGCAATATAGGTGCACAGTTTGCAACGAACGTACAATAGGCTCAGAAATCGTTTCTACACACCCGACAATACTCCTAGGTGTTGAGA
>CM039595.1:36507483-36592786 GCA_022457205.1 Saccharum spontaneum | reverse complement strand
ATGGATTAAAACAAGCTTCCACTTGAGCCTCGTCAACTAGGAGTATCGTCGGGTGTATCCAAAACGATTTCTGATCCTATGGTACGTTTGGCACAAACCGTGCACCTATATTGCACCGACACAAACACTGTCTCCAAATGGACCAAAATGAGATTCCACATGACCCACTCACTTAGGAGTTCCATCGGGTGCGTCCAAGATGATTTCTGATCCGATGGTACATTCGACTCAAACCATGCAACTTTCTTGCATTGAGATTACCACTATCTCCAAATGGACTCAAACAAGCTTCCACATGAGCCTCGTCACCTAGGAGTATCGTCGGGTGTGTCCAAAATGATATCTGAGCCTATGGTACGTCAGGCGCACACCGTGCACCTATATGGCACCAACACTAACACTATCTCTAAACGTACCAAAACGAGATTCCACATTACCCACTCACCTAGGAGTTCCATCGGGTGCGTCCACATGATTTCCGAGCCGATGGTACATTTGACAAAAACCGCGCACCTTTCTTGCGTCAAGGTTACCCCTATCTCGAAACGGACTCAAACAAGCTTCCACTTCAGGCTCAACACCTAGGAGTATTGTCGGGTGTGTAGAAAACGATTTCTGAGCCTATTGTACGTTCGTTGCAAACTGTGCACCTATATTGCACCGACACTAACACTGTCTCCAAACGAACTAAAATGAGATTCCACATGACCCACTCACCTAGGAGTTCCATCGGGTGCGTCCAACATAATTTTTGAGCCGATGGTACATTCGACACAAACCGCGTACCTTTCCTGCAATGTGATTACCGCTATCTCCAAACGGACTCAAACAAGCTTCACTTGAGGCTCGTCACCTAAGAGTATCGTCGGGTGCGTCCAAAACGATTTCTGATCCTATGGTACGTTTGGCACAAACCGTGCACCTATATTGGACCGACGCAAACACTGTCTCCAAATGGACCAAAAGGAGATTCCACAAGACCCACTCACTTAGGAGTTCCATCGGGTGCGTCCAAAACGATTTCTGATCCGATGGTACATTCGACACAAACCGTGCAAATTTCTTGCATTGTGATTACCACTATCTCCAAATGGATTAAAACAAGCTTCCACTTGAGCCTCGTCAACTAGGAGTATCGTCGGGTGTATCCAAAATGATTTCTGATCCTATGGTACGTTTGACACAAACCGTGCACCTTTCCTGCAATGTGATTACCGCTATCTCCAAACGGACTCAAACAAGCTTCCACTTGAGCCTCGTCACCTAGGAATATCGTCGGGTGCGTCCAAAACGATTTCTGAGCCTATGGTACATTTGGCATAAACCGTGCACCTATATTGCACCGACACCAACACTGTCTCCAAATGGACCAAAATGAGATTCCACAAGACCCACTCACTTAGGAGTTCCATCGGGTGCGTCCAAGACGACTTCCTATCCGATAGTACATTCGACACAAACCGTGCACCTTTCTTGCAATGTGATTACCGCTATCTCCAAACAGACTCAAACAAGCTTCCACTTGAGGCTCGTCACCTAAGAGTATCGTCGGGTGCGTCCAAAACGATTTCTGATCCTATGGTACGTTTGGCACAAACCGTGCACCTATATTGCACCAACGCAAACACTGTCTCCAAATGGACCAAAAGGAGATTCCACAAGACCCACTCACTTAGGAGTTCCATCGGGTGCGTCCAAGACGGTTTCTGATCCGATGGTACATTCGACACAAACCGTGCAAATTTCTTGCATTATGATTACCACTATCTCCAAATGGATTAAAACAAGCTTCCACTTGAGCCTCGTCAACTAGGAGTATCGTCGGGTGTATCCAAAACGATTTCTGATCCTATGGTACGTTTGGCACAAACCGTGCACCTATATTGCACCGACACAAACACTGTCTCCAAATGGACCAAAATGAGATTCCACATGACCCACTCACTTAGGAGTTCCATCGGGTGCGTCCAAGATGATTTCTGATCCGATGGTACATTCGACTCAAACCATGCAACTTTCTTGCATTGAGATTACCACTATCTCCAAATGGACTCAAACAAGCTTCCACATGAGCCTCGTCACCTAGGAGTATCGTCGGGTGTGTCCAAAACGATATCTGAGCCTATGGTACGTCAGGCGCACACCGTGCACCTATATGGCACCAACACTAACACTATCTCTAAACGTACCAAAACGAGATTCCACATTACCCACTCACCTAGGAGTTCCATCGGGTGCGTCCCACATGATTTCCGAGCCGATGGTACATTTGACAAAAACCGCGCACCTTTCTTGCGTCAAGGTTACCCCTATCTCGAAACGGACTCAAACAAGCTTCCACTTCAGGCTCAACACCTAGGAGTATTGTCGGGTGTGTAGAAAACGATTTCTGAGCCTATTGTACGTTCGTTGCAAACTGTGCACCTATATTGCACCGACACTAACACTGTCTCCAAACGAACTAAAATGAGATTCCACATGACCCACTCACCTAGGAGTTCCATCGGGTGCGTCCAACATAATTTTTGAGCCGATGGTACATTCGACACAAACCGCGTACCTTTCCTGCAATGTGATTACCGCTATCTCCAAACGGACTCAAACAAGCTTCCACTTGAGGCTCGTCACCTAAGAGTATCGTCGGGTGCGTCCAAAACGATTTCTGATCCTATGGTACGTTTGGCACAAACCGTGCACCTATATTGGACCGACGCAAACACTGTCTCCAAATGGACCAAAAGGAGATTCCACAAGACCCACTCACTTAGGAGTTCCATCGGGTGCGTCCAAAACGATTTCTGATCCGATGGTACATTCGACACAAACCGTGCAAATTTCTTGCATTGTGATTACCACTATCTCCAAATGGATTAAAACAAGCTTCCACTTGAGCCTCGTCAACTAGGAGTATCGTCGGGTGTATCCAAAATGATTTCTGATCCTATGGTACGTTTGACACAAACCGTGCACCTTTCCTGCAATGTGATTACCGCTATCTCCAAACGGACTCAAACAAGCTTCCACTTGAGCCTCGTCACCTAGGAATATCGTCGGGTGCGTCCAAAACGATTTCTGAGCCTATGGTACATTTGGCATAAACCGTGCACCTATATTGCACCGACACCAACACTGTCTCCAAATGGACCAAAATGAGATTCCACAAGACCCACTCACTTAGGAGTTCCATCGGGTGCGTCCAAGACGACTTCCTATCCGATAGTACATTCGACACAAACCGTGCACCTTTCTTGCAATGTGATTACCGCTATCTCCAAACAGACTCAAACAAGCTTCCACTTGAGGCTCGTCACCTAAGAGTATCGTCGGGTGCGTCCAAAACGATTTCTGATCCTATGGTACGTTTGGCACAAACCGTGCACCTATATTGCACCAACGCAAACACTGTCTCCAAATGGACCAAAAGGAGATTCCACAAGACCCACTCACTTAGGAGTTCCATCGGGTGCGTCCAAGACGGTTTCTGATCCGATGGTACATTCGACACAAACCGTGCAAATTTCTTGCATTATGATTACCACTATCTCCAAATGGATTAAAACAAGCTTCCACTTGAGCCTCGTCAACTAGGAGTATCGTCGGGTGTATCCAAAACGATTTCTGATCCTATGGTACGTTTGGCACAAACCGTGCACCTATATTGCACCGACACAAACACTGTCTCCAAATGGACCAAAATGAGATTCCACATGACCCACTCACTTAGGAGTTCCATCGGGTGCGTCCAAGATGATTTCTGATCCGATGGTACATTCGACTCAAACCATGCAACTTTCTTGCATTGAGATTACCACTATCTCCAAATGGACTCAAACAAGCTTCCACATGAGCCTCGTCACCTAGGAGTATCGTCGGGTGTGTCCAAAACGATATCTGAGCCTATGGTACGTCAGGCGCACACCGTGCACCTATATGGCACCAACACTAACACTATCTCTAAACGTACCAAAACGAGATTCCACATTACCCACTCACCTAGGAGTTCCATCGGGTGCGTCCCACATGATTTCCGAGCCGATGGTACATTTGACAAAAACCGCGCACCTTTCTTGCGTCAAGGTTACCCCTATCTCGAAACGGACTCAAACAAGCTTCCACTTCAGGCTCAACACCTAGGAGTATTGTCGGGTGTGTAGAAAACGATTTCTGAGCCTATTGTACGTTCGTTGCAAACTGTGCACCTATATTGCACCGACACTAACACTGTCTCCAAACGAACTAAAATGAGATTCCACATGACCCACTCACCTAGGAGTTCCATCGGGTGCGTCCAACATAATTTTTGAGCCGATGGTACATTCGACACAAACCGCGTACCTTTCCTGCAATGTGATTACCGCTATCTCCAAACGGACTCAAACAAGCTTCCACTTGAGGCTCGTCACCTAAGAGTATCGTCGGGTGCGTCCAAAACGATTTCTGATCCTATGGTACGTTTGGCACAAACCGTGCACCTATATTGGACCGACGCAAACACTGTCTCCAAATGGACCAAAAGGAGATTCCACAAGACCCACTCACTTAGGAGTTCCATCGGGTGCGTCCAAAACGATTTCTGATCCGATGGTACATTCGACACAAACCGTGCAAATTTCTTGCATTGTGATTACCACTATCTCCAAATGGATTAAAACAAGCTTCCACTTGAGCCTCGTCAACTAGGAGTATCGTCGGGTGTATCCAAAATGATTTCTGATCCTATGGTACGTTTGACACAAACCGTGCACCTTTCCTGCAATGTGATTACCGCTATCTCCAAACGGACTCAAACAAGCTTCCACTTGAGCCTCGTCACCTAGGAATATCGTCGGGTGCGTCCAAAACGATTTCTGAGCCTATGGTACATTTGGCATAAACCGTGCACCTATATTGCACCGACACCAACACTGTCTCCAAATGGACCAAAATGAGATTCCACAAGACCCACTCACTTAGGAGTTCCATCGGGTGCGTCCAAGACGACTTCCTATCCGATAGTACATTCGACACAAACCGTGCACCTTTCTTGCAATGTGATTACCGCTATCTCCAAACAGACTCAAACAAGCTTCCACTTGAGGCTCGTCACCTAAGAGTATCGTCGGGTGCGTCCAAAACGATTTCTGATCCTATGGTACGTTTGGCACAAACCGTGCACCTATATTGCACCAACGCAAACACTGTCTCCAAATGGACCAAAAGGAGATTCCACAAGACCCACTCACTTAGGAGTTCCATCGGGTGCGTCCAAGACGGTTTCTGATCCGATGGTACATTCGACACAAACCGTGCAAATTTCTTGCATTATGATTACCACTATCTCCAAATGGATTAAAACAAGCTTCCACTTGAGCCTCGTCAACTAGGAGTATCGTCGGGTGTATCCAAAACGATTTCTGATCCTATGGTACGTTTGGCACAAACCGTGCACCTATATTGCACCGACACAAACACTGTCTCCAAATGGACCAAAATGAGATTCCACATGACCCACTCACTTAGGAGTTCCATCGGGTGCGTCCAAGATGATTTCTGATCCGATGGTACATTCGACTCAAACCATGCAACTTTCTTGCATTGAGATTACCACTATCTCCAAATGGACTCAAACAAGCTTCCACATGAGCCTCGTCACCTAGGAGTATCGTCGGGTGTGTCCAAAACGATATCTGAGCCTATGGTACGTCAGGCGCACACCGTGCACCTATATGGCACCAACACTAACACTATCTCTAAACGTACCAAAATGAGATTCCACATTACCCACTCACCTAGGAGTTCCATCGGGTGCGTCCCACATGATTTCCGAGCCGATGGTACATTTGACAAAAACCGCGCACCTTTCTTGCGTCAAGGTTACCCCTATCTCGAAACGGACTCAAACAAGCTTCCACTTCAGGCTCAACACCTAGGAGTATTGTCGGGTGTGTAGAAAACGATTTCTGAGCCTATTGTACGTTCGTTGCAAACTGTGCACCTATATTGCACCGACACTAACACTGTCTCCAAACGAACTAAAATGAGATTCCACATGACCCACTCACCTAGGAGTTCCATCGGGTGCGTCCAACATAATTTTTGAGCCGATGGTACATTCGACACAAACCGCGTACCTTTCCTGCAATGTGATTACCGCTATCTCCAAACGGACTCAAACAAGCTTCCACTTGAGGCTCGTCACCTAAGAGTATCGTCGGGTGCGTCCAAAACGATTTCTGATCCTATGGTACGTTTGGCACAAACCGTGCACCTATATTGGACCGACGCAAACACTGTCTCCAAATGGACCAAAAGGAGATTCCACAAGACCCACTCACTTAGGAGTTCCATCGGGTGCGTCCAAAACGATTTCTGATCCGATGGTACATTCGACACAAACCGTGCAAATTTCTTGCATTGTGATTACCACTATCTCCAAATGGATTAAAACAAGCTTCCACTTGAGCCTCGTCAACTAGGAGTATCGTCGGGTGTATCCAAAATGATTTCTGATCCTATGGTACGTTTGACACAAACCGTGCACCTTTCCTGCAATGTGATTACCGCTATCTCCAAACGGACTCAAACAAGCTTCCACTTGAGCCTCGTCACCTAGGAATATCGTCGGGTGCGTCCAAAACGATTTCTGAGCCTATGGTACATTTGGCATAAACCGTGCACCTATATTGCACCGACACCAACACTGTCTCCAAATGGACCAAAATGAGATTCCACAAGACCCACTCACTTAGGAGTTCCATCGGGTGCGTCCAAGACGACTTCCTATCCGATAGTACATTCGACACAAACCGTACACCTTTCTTGCAATGTGATTACCGCTATCTCCAAACAGACTCAAACAAGCTTCCACTTGAGGCTCGTCACCTAAGAGTATCGTCGGGTGTGTCCAAAACGATTTCTGATCCTATGGTACGTTTGGCACAAACCGTGCACCTATATTGCACCAACGCAAACACTGTCTCCAAATGGACCAAAAGGAGATTCCACAAGACCCACTCACTTAGGAGTTCCATCGGGTGCGTCCAAGACGGTTTCTGATCCGATGGTACATTCGACACAAACCGTGCAAATTTCTTGCATTATGATTACCACTATCTCCAAATGGATTAAAACAAGCTTCCACTTGAGCCTCGTCAACTAGGAGTATCGTCGGGTGTATCCAAAACGATTTCTGATCCTATGGTACGTTTGGCACAAACCGTGCACCTATATTGCACCGACACAAACACTGTCTCCAAATGGACCAAAATGAGATTCCACATGACCCACTCACTTAGGAGTTCCATCGGGTGCGTCCAAGATGATTTCTGATCCGATGGTACATTCGACTCAAACCACGCAACTTTCTTGCATTGAGATTACCACTATCTCCAAATGGACTCAAACAAGCTTCCACATGAGCCTCGTCACCTAGGAGTATCGTCGGGTGTGTCCAAAACGATATCTGAGCCTATGGTACGCCAGGCGCACACCGTGCACCTATATGGCACCAACACTAACACTATCTCTAAACGTACCAAAACGAGATTCCACATTACCCACTCACCTAGGAGTTCCATCGGGTGCGTCCCACATGATTTCCGAGCCGATGGTACATTTGACAAAAACCGCGCACCTTTCTTGCGTCAAGGTTACCCCTATCTCGAAACGGACTCAAACAAGCTTCCACTTCAGGCTCAACACCTAGGAGTATTGTCGGGTGTGTAGAAAACGATTTCTGAGCCTATTGTACGTTCGTTGCAAACTGTGCACCTATATTGCACCGACACTAACACTGTCTCCAAACGAACTAAAATGAGATTCCACATGACCCACTCACCTAGGAGTTCCATCGGGTGCGTCCAACATAATTTTTGAGCCGATGGTACATTCGACACAAACCGCGTACCTTTCCTGCAATGTGATTACCGCTATCTCCAAACGGACTCAAACAAGCTTCCACTTGAGGCTCGTCACCTAAGAGTATCGTCAGGTGCGTCCAAAACGATTTCTGATCCTATGGTACGTTTGGCACAAACCGTGCACCTATATTGGACCGACGCAAACACTGTCTCCAAATGGACCAAAAGGAGATTCCACAAGACCCACTCACTTAGGAGTTCCATCGGGTGCGTCCAAGACGATTTCTGATCCAATGGTACATTCGACACAAACCGTGCAAATTTCTTGCATTGTGATTACCACTATCTCCAAATGGATTAAAACAAGCTTCCACTTGAGCCTCGTCAACTAGGAGTATCGTCGGGTGTATCCAAAACGATTTCTGATCCTATGGTACGTTTGACACAAACCGTGCACCTTTCCTGCAATGTGATTACTGCTATCTCCAAACGGACTCAAACAAGCTTCCACTTGAGCCTCGTCACCTAGGAATATCGTCGGGTGCGTCCAAAACGATTTCTGAGCCTATGGTACATTTGGCATAAACCGTGCACCTATATTGCACCGACACCAACACTGTCTCCAAATGGACCAAAATGAGATTCCACAAGACCCACTCACTTAGGAGTTCCATCGGGTGCGTCCAAGACGACTTCCTATCCGATAGTACATTCGACACAAACCGTGCACCTTTCTTGCAATGTGATTACCGCTATCTCCAAACAGACTCAAACAAGCTTCCACTTGAGGCTCGTCACCTAAGAGTATTGTCGGGTGCGTCCAAAACGATTTCTGATCCTATGGTACGTTTGGCACAAACCATGCACCAATATTGCACCAACGCAAACACTGTCTCCAAATGGACCAAAAGGAGATTCCACAAGACCCACTCACTTAGGAGTTCCATCGGGTGCGTCCAAGACGATTTCTGATCCGATGGTACATTCGACACAAACCGTGCAAATTTCTTGCATTATGATTACCACTATCTCCAAATGGATTAAAACAAGCTTCCACTTGAGCCTCGTCAACTAGGAGTATCGTCGGGTGTATCCAAAACGATTTCTGATCCCATGGTACGTTTGGCACAAACCGTGCACCTATATTGCACCGACACAAACACTGTCTCCAAATGGGCCAAAATGAGATTCCACATGACCCACTCACTTAGGAGTTCCATCGGGTGCGTCCAAGATGATTTCTGATCCGATGGTACATTCGACTCAAACCACGCAACTTTCTTGCATTGAGATTACCACTATCTCCAAATGGACTCAAACAAGCTTCCACATGAGCCTCGTCACCTAGGAGTATCGTCGGGTGTGTCCAAAACGATATCTGAGCCTATGGTACGTCAGGCGCACACCGTGCACCTATATTGCACCAACACTAACACTATCTCTAAACGTACCAAAACGAGATTCCACATTACCCACTCACCTAGGAGTTCCATCGGGTGCATCCCACATGATTTCTGAGCCGATGGTACATTTGACAAAAACCGCACACCTTTCTTGCGTCAAGGTTACCACGATCTCCAAACGGACTCAAACAAGCTTCCACTTCAGGCCCAACACCTAGGAGTATTATCGGGTGTGTAGAAAACGACTTCTGAGCCTATTGTACGTTCGTTGCAAACTGTGCACCTATTTTGCACCGACACTAACACTGTCTCCAAATGGACTGAAACGAGATTCCACATGACCCATTCACCTAGGAGTTCCATCGGGTGCGTTCAACATGATTTCTGAGCCGATGGTACATTCGACACAAACCGTGCACCTTTCCTGTAATGTGATTACCGCTATCTCCGAACGGACTCAAACAAGCTTCCACTTGAGCCTCGTCACCTAGGAATATCGTCGGGTGCGTCCAAAACGAATTCTGAGCCTATGGTACATTTGGCATAAACCGTGCACCTATATTGCACCGACACCAACACTGTCTCCAAATGGACCAAAATGAGATTCCACAAGACCCACTCACTTAGGAGTTTCATCGGGTGCGTCCAAGACGATTTCCTATCCGATGGTACATTCGACACAAACCGTGCACCATTCTTGCAATGTGATTACCGCTATCTCCAAACGGACTCAAACAAGCTTCCACTTGAGGCTCGTCACCTAAGAGTACCGTCGGGTGCGTCCAAAACGATTTCTGATCCTATGGTACGTTTGGCACAAACCGTGCACCTATATTGGACCGACGCAAACACTGTCTCCAAATGGACCAAAAGGAGATTCCACAAGACCCACTCACTTAGGAGTTCCATCGGGTGCGTCCAAGACGATTTCTGATCCAATGGTACATTCGACACAAACCGTGCAAATTTCTTGCATTGTGATTACCACTATCTCCAAATGGATTAAAACAAGCTTCCACTTGAGCCTCGTCAACTAGGAGTATCATCGGGTGTATCCAAAACGATTTCTGATCCTATGGTACGTTTGACACAAACCGTGCACCTTTCCTGCAATGTGATTACTGCTATCTCCAAACGGACTCAAACAAGCTTCCACTTGAGCCTCGTCACCTAGGAATATCGTCGGGTGCGTCCAAAACGATTTCTGAGCCTATGGTACATTTGGCATAAACCGTGCACCTATATTGCACCGACACCAACACTGTCTCCAAATGGACCAAAATGAGATTCCACAAGACCCACTCACTTAGGAGTTCCATCGGGTGCGTCCAAGACGACTTCCTATCCGATAGTACATTCGACACAAACCGTGCACCTTTCTTGCAATGTGATTACCGCTATCTCCAAACAGACTCAAACAAGCTTCCACTTGAGGCTCGTCACCTAAGAGTATTGTCGGGTGCGTCCAAAACGATTTCTGATCCTATGGTACGTTTGGCACAAACCATGCACCTATATTGCACCAACGCAAACACTGTCTCCAAATGGACCAAAAGGAGATTCCACAAGACCCACTCACTTAGGAGTTCCATCGGGTGCGTCCAAGACGATTTCTGATCCGATGGTACATTCGACACAAACCGTGCAAATTTCTTGCATTATGATTACCACTATCTCCAAATGGATTAAAACAAGCTTCCACTTGAGCCTCGTCAACTAGGAGTATCGTCGGGTGTATCCAAAACGATTTCTGATCCTATGGTACGTTTGGCACAAACCGTGCACCTATATTGCACCGACACAAACACTGTCTCCAAATGGACCAAAATGAGATTCCACATGACCCACTCACTTAGGAGTTCCATCGGGTGCGTCCAAGATGATTTCTGATCCGATGGTACATTCGACTCAAACCACGCAACTTTCTTGCATTGAGATTACCACTATCTCCAAATGGACTCAAACAAGCTTCCACATGAGCCTCGTCACCTAGGAGTATCGTCGGGTGTGTCCAAAACGATATCTGAGCCTATGGTACGTCAGGCGCACACCGTGCACCTATATTGCACCAACACTAACACTATCTCTAAACGTACCAAAACGAGATTCCACATTACCCACTCACCTAGGAGTTCCATCGGGTGCGTCCCACATGATTTCCGAGCCGATGGTACATTTGACAAAAACCGCGCACCTTTCTTGCGTCAAGGTTACCCCTATCTCGAAACGGACTCAAACAAGCTTCCACTTCATGCTCAACACCTAGGAGTATTGTCGGGTGTGTAGAAAACGATTTCTGAGCCTATTGTACGTTCGTTGCAAACTGTGCACCTATATTGCACCAACACTAACACTGTCTCCAAACGAACTAAAATGAGATTCCACATGACCCACTCACCTAGGAGTTCCATCGGGTGCGTCCAACATAATTTTTGAGCCGATGGTACATTCGACACAAACCGCGTACCTTTCCTGCAATGTGATTGCCGCTATCTCCAAACGGACTCAAACAAGCTTCCACTTGAGGCTCGTCACCTAAGAGTATCGTCGGGTGCGTCCAAAACGATTTCTGATCCTATGGTACGTTTGGCACAAACCGTGCACCTATATTGGACCGACGCAAACACTGTCTCCAAATGGACCAAAAGGAGATTCCACAAGACCCACTCACTTAGGAGTTCCATCGGGTGCGTCCAAGACGATTTCTGATCCAATGGAACATTCGACACAAACCGTGCAAATTTCTTGCATTGTGATTACCACTATCTCCAAATGGATTAAAACAAGCTTCCACTTGAGCCTCGTCAACTAGGAGTATCGTCGGGTGTATCCAAAACGATTTCTGATCCTATGGTACGTTTGACACAAACCGTGCACCTTTCCTGCAATGTGATTACCGCTATCTCCAAACAGACTCAAACAAGCTTCCACTTGAGCCTCGTCACCTAGGAATATCGTCGGGTGCGTCCAAAACGATTTCTGAGCCTATGGTACATTTGGCATAAACCGTGCACCTATATTGCACCGACACCAACACTGTCTCCAAATGGACCAAAATGAGATTCCACAAGACCCACTCACTTAGGAGTTCCATCGGGTGCGTCCAAGACGACTTCCTATCCGATAGTACATTCGACACAAACCGTGCACCTTTCTTGCAATGTGATTACCGCTATCTCCAAACAGACTCAAACAAGCTTCCACTTGAGGCTCGTCACCTAAGAGTATTGTCGGGTGCGTCCAAAACGATTTCTGATCCTATGGTACGTTTGGCACAAACCATGCACCTATATTGCACCAACGCAAACACTGTCTCCAAATGGACCAAAAGGAGATTCCACAAGACCCACTCACTTAGGAGTTCCATCGGGTGCGTCCAAGACGATTTCTGATCCGATGGTACATTCGACACAAACCGTGCAAATTTCTTGCATTATGATTACCACTATCTCCAAATGGATTAAAACAAGCTTCCACTTGAGCCTCGTCAACTAGGAGTATCGTCGGGTGTATCCAAAACGATTTCTGATCCTATGGTACGTTTGGCACAAACCGTGCACCTATATTGCACCGACACAAACACTGTCTCCAAATGGACCAAAATGAGATTCCACATGACCCACTCACTTAGGAGTTCCATCGGGTGCGTCCAAGATGATTTCTGATCCGATGGTACATTCGACTCAAACCACGCAACTTTCTTGCATTGAGATTACCACTATCTCCAAATGGACTCAAACAAGCTTCCACATGAGCCTCGTCACCTAGGAGTATCGTCGGGTGTGTCCAAAACGATATCTGAGCCTATGGTACGTCAGGCGCACACCGTGCACCTATATTGCACCAACACTAACACTATCTCTAAACGTACCAAAACGAGATTCCACATTACCCACTCACCTAGGAGTTCCATCGGGTGCGTCCCACATGATTTCTGAGCCGATGGTACATTTGACAAAAACCGCACACCTTTCTTGCGTCAAGGTTACCACGATCTCCAAACGGACTCAAACAAGCTTCCACTTCAGGCCCAACACCTAGGAGTATTATCGGGTGTGTAGAAAACGACTTCTGAGCCTATTGTACGTTCGTTGCAAACTGTGCACCTATTTTGCACCGACACTAACACTGTCTCCAAATGGACTGAAACGAGATTCCACATGACCCATTCACCTAGGAGTTCCATCGGGTGCGTTCAACATGATTTCTGAGCCGATGGTACATTCGACACAAACCGTGCACCTTTCCTGTAATGTGATTACCGCTATCTCTGAACGGACTCAAACAAGCTTCCACTTGAGCCTCGTCACCTAGGAATATCGTCGGGTGCGTCCAAAACGAATTCTGAGCCTATGGTACATTTGGCATAAACCGTGCACCTATATTGCACCGACACCAACACTGTCTCCAAATGGACCAAAATGAGATTCCACAAGACCCACTCACTTAGGAGTTTCATCGGGTGCGTCCAAGACGATTTCCTATCCGATGGTACATTCGACACAAACCGTGCACCATTCTTGCAATGTGATTACCGCTATCTCCAAACGGACTCAAACAAGCTTCCACTTGAGGCTCGTCACCTAAGAGTACCGTCGGGTGCGTCCTAAACGATTTCTGATCCTATGGTACGTTTGGCACAAACCATGCACCTATATTGCCCCGACACTAACACTGTCTCCAAACGGACTGAAACGAGATTCCACATGACCCACTCACCAAGGAGTTCCATCGGGTGCGTCCAACATGATTTCTGAGCCGATGGTACATTCGACACAAACCGCGCACCTTTCCTGCAATGTGATTACCGCCATCTCCAAACGGACTCAAACAAGCTTCCACTTGAGCCTCATCACCTAGGAGTATCGTCGGGTGTGTCCAAAATGATTTCTGAGCCTATTGTACGTCCGGCGCACACCGTGCACCTATATTGCACCAACACTAACACTATCTCTAAACGTACCGAAACGAGATTCTAGATTACCCACTCACCTAGGAGTTCCATCGGGTGTGTCCCACATGATTTCCGAGCCGATGGTACATTTGACAAAAATCGCGCACCTTTCTTGCGTCAAGGTTACCCCTATCTCGAAACGGACTCAAACAAGCTTCCACTTCAGGCTCAACACCTAGGAGTATTGTCGGGTGTGTAGAAAACGATTTCTGAGCCTATTGTACGTTCGTTGCAAACTGTGCACCTATATTGCACCGACACTAACACTGTCTCCAAACGAACTAAAATGAGATTCCACATGACCCAGTCACCTAGGAGTTCCATCGGGTGCGTCCAACATAATTTTTGAGCCGATGGTACATTCGACACAAACCGCGTACCTTTCCTGCAATGTGATTACCGCTATCTCCAAACGGACTCAAACAAGCTTCCACTTGAGGCTCGTCACCTAAGAGTATCGTCGGGTGCGTCCAAAACGATTTCTGATCCTATGGTACGTTTGGCACAAACCGTGCACCTATATTGGACCGACGCAAACACTGTCTCCAAATGGACCAAAAGGAGATTCCACAAGACCCACTCACTTAGGAGTTCCATCGGGTGCGTCCAAGACGATTTCTGATCCAATGGTACATTCGACACAAACCGTGCAAATTTCTTGCATTGTGATTACCACTATCTCCAAATGGATTAAAACAAGCTTCCACTTGAGCCTCGTCAACTAGGAGTATCGTCGGGTGTATCCAAAACGATTTCTGATCCTATGGTACGTTTGACACAAACCGTGCACCTTTCCTGCAATGTGATTACCGCTATCTCCAAACGGACTCAAACAAGCTTCCACTTGAGCCTCGTCACCTAGGAATATCGTCGGGTGCGTCCAAAACGATTTCTGAGCCTATGGTACATTTGGCATAAACCGTGCACCTATATTGCACCGACACCAACACTGTCTCCAAATGGACCAAAATGAGATTCCACAAGACCCACTCACTTAGGAGTTCCATCGGGTGCGTCCAAGACGACTTCCTATCCGATAGTACATTCGACACAAACCGTGCACCTTTCTTGCAATGTGATTACCGCTATCTCCAAACAGACTCAAACAAGCTTCCACTTGAGGCTCGTCACCTAAGAGTATTGTCGGGTGCGTCCAAAACGATTTCTGATCCTATGGTACGTTTGGCACAAACCATGCACCTATATTGCACCAACGCAAACACTGTCTCCAAATGGACCAAAAGGAGATTCCACAAGACCCACTCACTTAGGAGTTCCATCGGGTGCGTCCAAGACGGTTTCTGATCCGATGGTACATTCGACACAAACCGTGCAAATTTCTTGCATTATGATTACCACTATCTCCAAATGGATTAAAACAAGCTTCCACTTGAGCCTCGTCAACTAGGAGTATCGTCGGGTGTATCCAAAACGATTTCTGATCCTATGGTACGTTTGGCACAAACCGTGCACCTATATTGCACCGACACAAACACTGTCTCCAAATGGGCCAAAATGAGATTCCACATGACCCACTCACTTAGGAGTTCCATCGGGTGCGTCCAAGATGATTTCTGATCCGATGGTACATTCGACTCAAACCACGCAACTTTCTTGCATTGAGATTACCACTATCTCCAAATGGACTCAAACAAGCTTCCACATGAGCCTCGTCACCTAGGAGTATCGTCGGGTGTGTCCAAAACGATATCTGAGCCTATGGTACGTCAGGCGCACACCGTGCACCTATATTGCACCAACACTAACACTATCTCTAAACGTACCAAAACGAGATTCCACATTACCCACTCACCTAGGAGTTCCATCGGGTGCGTCCCACATGATTTCTGAGCCGATGGTACATTTGACAAAAACCGCACACCTTTCTTGCGTCAAGGTTACCACGACCTCCAAACGGACTCAAACAAGCTTCCACTTCAGGCCCAACACCTAGGAGTATTGTCGGGTGTGTAGAAAACGACTTCTGAGCCTATTGTACGTTCGTTGCAAACTGTGCACCTATTTTGCACCGACACTAACACTGTCTCCAAATGGACTGAAACGAGATTCCACATGACCCATTCACCTAGGAGTTCCATCGGGTGCGTTCAACATGATTTCTGAGCCGATGGTACATTCGACACAAACCGTGCACCTTTCCTGCAATGTGATTACCGCTATCTCCGAACGGACTCAAACAAGCTTCCACTTGAGCCTCGTCACCTAGGAATATCGTCGGGTGCGTCCAAAACGATTTCTGAGCCTATGGTACATTTGGCATAAACCGTGCACCTATATTGCACCGACACCAACACTGTCTCCAAATGGACCAAAATGAGATTCCACAAGACCCACTCACTTAGGAGTTTCATCGGGTGCGTCCAAGATGATTTCCTATCCGATGGTACATTCGACACAAACCGTGCACCATTCTTGCAATGTGATTACCGCTATCTCCAAACAGACTCAAACAAGCTTCCACTTGAGGCTCGTCACCTAAGAGTACCGTCGGGTGCGTCCTAAACGATTTCTGATCCTATGGTACGTTTGGCACAAACCATGCACCTATATTGCCCCGACACTAACACTGTCTCCAAACGGACTGAAACGAGATTCCACATGACCCACTCACCAAGGAGTTCCATCGGGTGCGTCCAACATGATTTCTGAGCCGATGGTACATTCGACACAAACCGCGCACCTTTCCTGCAATGTGATTACCGCCATCTCCAAACGGACTCAAACAAGCTTCCACTTGAGCCTCATCACCTAGGAGTATCGTCGGGTGTGTCCAAAATGATTTCTGAGCCTATTGTACGTCCGGCGCACACCGTGCACCTATATTGCACCAACACTAACACTATCTCTAAACGTACCGAAACGAGATTCTACATTACCCACTCACCTAGGAGTTCCATCGGGTGTGTCCCACATGATTTCCGAGCCGATGGTACATTTGACAAAAACCGCGCACCTTTCTTGCGTCAAGGTTACCCCTATCTCGAAACGGACTCAAACAAGCTTCCACTTCAGGCTCAACACCTAGGAGTATTGTCGGGTGTGTAGAAAACGATTTCTGAGCCTATTGTATGTTCGTTGCAAACTGTGCACCTATATTGCACCGACACTAACACTGTCTCCAAACGAACTAAAATGAGATTCCACATGACCCACTCACCTAGGAGTTCCATCGGGTGCGTCCAACATAATTTTTGAGCCGATGGTACATTCGACACAAACCGCGTACCTTTCCTGCAATGTGATTACCGCTATCTCCAAACGGACTCAAACAAGCTTCCACTTGAGGCTCGTCACCTAAGAGTATCGTCGGGTGCGTCCAAAACGATTTCTGATCCTATGGTACGTTTGGCACAAACCGTGCACCTATATTGGACCGACGCAAACACTGTCTCCAAATGGACCAAAAGGAGATTCCACAAGACCCACTCACTTAGGAGTTCCATCGGGTGCGTCCAAGACGATTTCTGATCCAATGGTACATTCGACACAAACCGTGCAAATTTCTTGCATTGTGATTACCACTATCTCCAAATGGATTAAAACAAGCTTCCACTTGAGCCTCGTCAACTAGGAGTATCGTCGGGTGTATCCAAAACGATTTCTGATCCTATGGTACGTTTGACACAAACCGTGCACCTTTCCTGCAATGTGATTACCGCTATCTCCAAACGGACTCAAACAAGCTTCCACTTGAGCCTCGTCACCTAGGAATATCGTCGGGTGCGTCCAAAACGATTTCTGAGCCTATGGTACATTTGGCATAAACCGTGCACCTATATTGCACCGACACCAACACTGTCTCCAAATGGACCAAAATGAGATTCCACAAGACCCACTCACTTAGGAGTTCCATCGGGTGTGTCCAAGACGACTTCCTATCCGATAGTACATTCGACACAAACCGTGCACCTTTCTTGCAATGTGATTACCGCTATCTCCAAACAGACTCAAACAAGCTTCCACTTGAGGCTCGTCACCTAAGAGTATTGTCAGGTGCGTCCAAAACGATTTCTGATCCTATGGTACGTTTGGCACAAACCATGCACCTATATTGCACCAACGCAAACACTGTCTCCAAATGGACCAAAAGGAGATTCCACAAGACCCACTCACTTAGGAGTTCCATCGGGTGCGTCCAAGACGATTTCTGATCCGATGGTACATTCGACACAAACCGTGCAAATTTCTTGCATTATGATTACCACTATCTCCAAATGGATTAAAACAAGCTTCCACTTGAGCCTCGTCAACTAGGAGTATCGTCGGGTGTATCCAAAACGATTTCTGATCCTATGGTACGTTTGGCACAAACCGTGCACCTATATTGCACCGACACAAACACTGTCTCCAAATGGGCCAAAATGAGATTCCACATGACCCACTCACTTAGGAGTTCCATCGGGTGCGTCCAAGATGATTTCTGATCCGATGGTACATTCGACTCAAACCACGCAACTTTCTTGCATTGAGATTACCACTATCTCCAAATGGACTCAAACAAGCTTCCACATGAGCCTCGTCACCTAGGAGTATCGTCGGGTGTGTCCAAAACGATATCTGAGCCTATGGTACGTCAGGCGCACACCGTGCACCTATATTGCACCAACACTAACACTATCTCTAAACGTACCAAAACGAGATTCCACATTACCCACTCACCTAGGAGTTCCATCGGGTGCGTCCCACATGATTTCTGAGCCGATGGTACATTTGACAAAAACCGCACACCTTTCTTGCGTCAAGGTTACCACGACCTCCAAACGGACTCAAACAAGCTTCCACTTCAGGCCCAACACCTAGGAGTATTGTCGGGTGTGTAGAAAACGACTTCTGAGCCTATTGTACGTTCGTTGCAAACTGTGCACCTATTTTGCACCGACACTAACACTGTCTCCAAATGGACTGAAACGAGATTCCACATGACCCATTCACCTAGGAGTTCCATCGGGTGCGTTCAACATGATTTCTGAGCCGATGGTACATTCGACACAAACCGTGCACCTTTCCTGCAATGTGATTACCGCTATCTCCGAACGGACTCAAACAAGCTTCCACTTGAGCCTCGTCACCTAGGAATATCGTCGGGTGCGTCCAAAACGATTTCTGAGCCTATGGTACATTTGGCATAAACCGTGCACCTATATTGCACCGACACCAACACTGTCTCCAAATGGACCAAAATGAGATTCCACAAGACCCACTCACTTAGGAGTTTCATCGGGTGCGTCCAAGATGATTTCCTATCCGATGGTACATTCGACACAAACCGTGCACCATTCTTGCAATGTGATTACCGCTATCTCCAAACAGACTCAAACAAGCTTCCACTTGAGGCTCGTCACCTAAGAGTACCGTCGGGTGCGTCCTAAACGATTTCTGATCCTATGGTACGTTTGGCACAAACCATGCACCTATATTGCCCCGACACTAACACTGTCTCCAAACGGACTGAAACGAGATTCCACATGACCCACTCACCAAGGAGTTCCATCGGGTGCGTCCAACATGATTTCTGAGCCGATGGTACATTCGACACAAACCGCGCACCTTTCCTGCAATGTGATTACCGCCATCTCCAAACGGACTCAAACAAGCTTCCACTTGAGCCTCATCACCTAGGAGTATCGTCGGGTGTGTCCAAAATGATTTCTGAGCCTATTGTACGTCCGGCGCACACCGTGCACCTATATTGCACCAACACTAACACTATCTCTAAACGTACCGAAACGAGATTCTACATTACCCACTCACCTAGGAGTTCCATCGGGTGTGTCCCACATGATTTCCGAGCCGATGGTACATTTGACAAAAACCGCGCACCTTTCTTGCGTCAAGGTTACCCCTATCTCGAAACGGACTCAAACAAGCTTCCACTTCAGGCTCAACACCTAGGAGTATTGTCGGGTGTGTAGAAAACGATTTCTGAGCCTATTGTATGTTCGTTGCAAACTGTGCACCTATATTGCACCGACACTAACACTGTCTCCAAACGAACTAAAATGAGATTCCACATGACCCACTGACCTAGGAGTTCCATCGGGTGCGTCCAACATAATTTTTGAGCCGATGGTACATTCGACACAAACCGCGTACCTTTCCTGCAATGTGATTACCGCTATCTCCAAACGGACTCAAACAAGCTTCCACTTGAGGCTCGTCACCTAAGAGTATCGTCGGGTGCATCCAAAACGATTTCTGATCCTATGGTACGTTTGGCACAAACCGTGCACCTATATTGGACCGACGCAAACACTGTCTCCAAATGGACCAAAAGGAGATTCCACAAGACCCGCTCACTTAGGAGTTCCATCGGGTGCGTCCAAGACGATTTCTGATCCAATGGTACATTCGACACAAACCGTGCAAATTTCTTGCATTGTGATTACCACTATCTCCAAATGGATTAAAACAAGCTTCCACTTGAGCCTCGTCAACTAGGAGTATCGTCGGGTGTATCCAAAACGATTTCTGATCCTATGGTACGTTTGACACAAACCGTGCACCTTTCCTGCAATGTGATTACCGCTATCTCCAAACGGACTCAAACAAGCTTCCACTTGAGCCTCGTCACCTAGGAATATCGTCGGGTGCGTCCAAAACGATTTCTGAGCCTATGGTACATTTGGCATAAACCGTGCACCTATATTGCACCGACACCAACACTGTCTCCAAATGGACCAAAATGAGATTCCACAAGACCCACTCACTTAGGAGTTCCATCGGGTGTGTCCAAGACGACTTCCTATCCGATAGTACATTCGACACAAACCGTGCACCTTTCTTGCAATGTGATTACCGCTATCTCCAAACAGACTCAAACAAGCTTCCACTTGAGGCTCGTCACCTAAGAGTATTGTCGGGTGCGTCCAAAACGATTTCTGATCCTATGGTACGTTTGGCACAAACCATGCACCTATATTGCACCAACGCAAACACTGTCTCAAAATGGACCAAAAGGAGATTCCACAAGACCCACTCACTTAGGAGTTCCATCGGGTGCGTCCAAGACGATTTCTGATCCGATGGTACATTTGACACAAACCGTGCAAATTTCTTGCATTATGATTACCACTATCTCCAAATGGATTAAAACAAGCTTCCACTTGAGCCTCGTCAACTAGGAGTATCGTCGGGTGTATCCAAAACGATTTCTGATCCTATGGTACGTTTGGCACAAACCGTGCACCTATATTGCACCGACACAAACACTGTCTCCAAATGGACCAAAATGAGATTCCACATGACCCACTCACTTAGGAGTTCCATCGGGTGCGTCCAAGATGATTTCTGATCCGATGGTACATTCGACTCAAACCACGCAACTTTCTTGCATTGAGATTACCACTATCTCCAAATGGACTCAAACAAGCTTCCACATGAGCCTCGTCACCTAGGAGAATCGTCGGGTGTGTCCAAAACGATATCTGAGCCTATGGTACGTCAGGCGCACACCGTGCACCTATATTGCACCAACACTAACACTATCTCTAAACGTACCAAAACGAGATTCCACATTACCCACTCACCTAGGAGTTCCATCGGGTGCGTCCCACATGATTTCTGAGCCGATGGTACATTTGACAAAAACCGCACACCTTTCTTGCGTCAAGGTTACCACGATCTCCAAACGGACTCAAACAAGCTTCCACTTCAGGCCCAACACCTAGGAGTATTGTCGGGTGTGTAGAAAACGACTTCTGAGCCTATTGTACGTTCGTTGCAAACTGTGCACCTATTTTGCACCGACACTAACACTGTCTCCAAATGGACTGAAACGAGATTCCACATGACCCATTCACCTAGGAGTTCCATCGGGTGCGTTCAACATGATTTCTGAGCCGATGGTACATTCGACACAAACCGTGCACCTTTCCTGCAATGTGATTACCGCTATCTCCGAACGGACTCAAACAAGCTTCCACTTGAGCCTCGTCACCCAGGAATATCGTCGGGTGCGTCCAAAACGATTTCTGAGCCTATGGTACATTTGGCATAAACCGTGCACCTATTTGCACCGACACCAACACTGTCTCCAAATGGACCAAAATGAGATTCCACAAGACCCACTCACTTAGGAGTTTCATCGGGTGCGTCCAAGACGATTTCCTATCCGATGGTACATTCGACACAAATCGTGCACCATTCTTGCAATGTGATTACCGCTATCTCCAAACGGACTCAAACAAGCTTCCACTTGAGGCTCGTCACCTAAGAGTACCGTCGGGTGCGTCCTAAACGATTTCTGATCCTATGGTACGTTTGGCACAAACCATGCACCTATATTGCCCCGACACTAACACTGTCTCCAAACGGACTGAAACGAGATTCCACATGACCCACTCACCAAGGAGTTCCATCGGGTGCGTCCAACATGATTTCTGAGCCGATGGTACATTCGACACAAACCGCGCACCTTTCCTACAATGTGATTACCGCCATCTCCAAACGGACTCAAACAAGCTTCCACTTGAGCTTCATCACCTAGGAGTATCGTCGGGTGTGTCCAAAATGATTTCTGAGCCTATTGTACGTCCGGCGCACACCGTGCACCTATATTGCACCAACACTAACACTATCTCTAAACGTACCAAAACGAGATTTTACATTACCCACTCACCTAGGAGTTCCATCGGGTGCGTCCCACATGATTTCCGAGCCGATGGTACATTTGACAAAAACCGCACACCTTTCTTGCGTCAAGCTTACCCCGATCTCCAAACGGACTCAAACAAGCTTCCACTTCAGGATCAACACCTAGGAGTATTGTCGGGTGTGTAGAAAATGATTTCTGAGCCTATTGTACGTTCGTTGCAAACTGTGCACCTATATAGCACCGACACTAACACTGTCTTCAATTGGACTGAAACGAGATTCCACATGACCCACTCACCTAGGAGTTCCATCGGGTGCGTTCAACATGATTTCTGAGCCGATGGTACATTCGACACAAACCGTGCACCTTTCCTGCAATGTGATTACCGCTATCTCCGAACGGACTCAAACAAGCTTCCACTTGAGCCTCGTCACCCAGGAATATCGTCGGGTGCGTCCAAAACGATTTCTGAGCCTATGGTACATTTGGCATAAACCGTGCACCTATTTGCACCGACACCAACACTGTCTCCAAATGGACCAAAATGAGATTCCACAAGACCCACTCACTTAGGAGTTTCATCGGGTGCGTCCAAGACGATTTCCTATCCGATGGTACATTCGACACAAATCGTGCACCATTCTTGCAATGTGATTACCGCTATCTCCAAACGGACTCAAACAAGCTTCCACTTGAGGCTCGTCACCTAAGAGTACCGTCGGGTGCGTCCTAAACGATTTCTGATCCTATGGTACGTTTGGCACAAACCATGCACCTATATTGCCCCGACACTAACACTGTCTCCAAACGGACTGAAACGAGATTCCACATGACCCACTCACCAAGGAGTTCCATCGGGTGCGTCCAACATGATTTCTGAGCCGATGGTACATTCGACACAAACCGCGCACCTTTCCTACAATGTGATTACCGCCATCTCCAAACGGACTCAAACAAGCTTCCACTTGAGCTTCATCACCTAGGAGTATCGTCGGGTGTGTCCAAAATGATTTCTGAGCCTATTGTACGTCCGGCGCACACCGTGCACCTATATTGCACCAACACTAACACTATCTCTAAACGTACCAAAACGAGATTTTACATTACCCACTCACCTAGGAGTTCCATCGGGTGCGTCCCACATGATTTCCGAGCCGATGGTACATTTGACAAAAACCGCACACCTTTCTTGCGTCAAGCTTACCCCGATCTCCAAACGGACTCAAACAAGCTTCCACTTCAGGATCAACACCTAGGAGTATTGTCGGGTGTGTAGAAAATGATTTCTGAGCCTATTGTACGTTCGTTGCAAACTGTGCACCTATATAGCACCGACACTAACACTGTCTTCAATTGGACTGAAACGAGATTCCACATGACCCACTCACCTAGGAGTTCCATCGGGTGCGTCCAACATGATTTCTGAGCCGATGGTACATTTGACACAAACCGCGCACCTTTCCTGCAATGTGATTACCGCTATCTCCAAACGGACTCAAACAAGCTTCCACTTGAGGCTCGTCACCTAAGAGTATCGTCGGGTGCGTCCAAAACGATTTCTGATCCTTTGGTACGTTTGGCACAAACCGTGCACCTATATTGCACCAACGCAAACACTGTCTCCAAATGGACCAAAAGGAGATTCCACAAGACCCACTCACTTAGGAGTTCCATCGGGTGCGTCCAAGACGATTTCTGATCCGATGGTACATTCGACACAAACCGTGCAAATTTCTTGCATTGTGATTACCACTATCTCCAAATGGATTAAAACAAGCTTCCACTTGAGCCTCGTCAACTAGGAGTATCGTCGGGTGTATCCAAAACGATTTCTGATCCTATGGTACGTTTGACACAAACCGTGCACCTTTCCTGCAATGTGATTACCGCTATCTCCAAACGGACTCAAACAAGCTTCCACTTGAGCCTCGTCACCTAGGAATATCATCGGGTGCGTCCAAAACGATTTCTGAGCCTATGGTACATTTGGCATAAACCGTGCACCTATATTGCACCGACACCAACACTGTCTCCAAATGGACCAAAATGAGATTCCACAAGACCCACTCACTTAGGAGTTCCATCGGCTGCGTCCAAGACGACTTCCTATCCGATAGTACATTCGACACAAACCGTGCACCTTTCTTGCAATGTGATTACCGCCATCTCCAAACAGACTCAAACAAGCTTCCACTTGAGGCTCGTCACCTAAGAGTATCGTCGGGTGCGTCCAAAACGATTTCTGATCCTATGGTACGTTTGGCACAAACCGTGCACCTATATTGCACCAACGCAAACACTGTCTCCAAATGGACCAAAAGGAGATTCCACAAGACCCACTCACTTAGGAGTTCCATCGGGTGCGTCCAAGACGATTTCTGATCCGATGGTACATTCGACACAAACCGTGCAAATTTCTTGCATTAGGATTACCACTACGTCCAAATGGATTAAAACAAGCTTCCACTTGAGCCTCGTCAACTAGGAGTATCGTCGGGTGTATCCAAAACGATTTCTGATCCTATGGTACGTTTGGCACAAACCGTGCACCTATATTGCCCCAACACAAACACTGTCTCCAAATGGACCAAAATGAGATTCCACATGACCCACTCACTTAGGAGTTCCATCGGGTGCGTCCAAGATGATTTCTGATCCGATGGTACATTCGACTCAAACCACGCAACTTTCTTGCATTGAGATTACCACTATCTCCAAATGGACTCAAACAAGCTTCCACATGAGCCTCGTCACCTAGGAGTATCGTCGGGTGTGTCCAAAACGATATCTGAGCCTATGGTACGTCAGGCGCACATCGTGCACCTATATTGCACCAACACTAACACTATCTCTAAACGTACCAAAACGAGATTCCACATTACCCACTCACCTAGGAGTTCCATCGGGTGCGTCCCACATGATTTCTGAGCCGATGGTACATTTGACAAAAACCGCACACCTTTCTTGCGTCAAGGTTACCACGATCTCCAAACGGACTCAAACAAGCTTCCACTTCAGGCCCAACACCTAGGAGTATTGTCGGGTGTGTAGAAAACGACTTCTGAGCCTATTGTACGTTCGTTGCAAACTGTGCACCTATTTTGCACCGACACTAACACTGTCTCCAAATGGACTGAAACGAGATTCCACATGACCCATTCACCTAGGAGTTCCATCGGGTGCGTTCAACATGATTTCTGAGCCGATGGTACATTCGACACAAACCGTGCACCTTTCCTGCAATGTGATTACCGCTATCTCCGAACGGACTCAGACAAGCTTCCACTTGAGCCTCGTCACCCAGGAATATCGTCGGGTGCGTCCAAAACGATTTCTGAGCCTATGGTACATTTGGCATAAACCGTGCACCTATTTGCACCGACACCAACACTGTCTCCAAATGGACCAAAATGAGATTCCACAAGACCCACTCACTTAGGAGTTTCATCGGGTGCGTCCAAGACGATTTCCTATCCGATGGTACATTCGACACAAACCGTGCACCATTCTTGCAATGTGATTACCGCTATCTCCAAACGGACTCAAACAAGCTTCCACTTGAGGCTCGTCACCTAAGAGTACCGTCGGGTGCGTCCTAAACGATTTCTGATCCTATGGTACGTTTGGCACAAACCATGCACCTATATTGCCCCGACACTAACACTGTCTCCAAACGGACTGAAACGAGATTCCACATGACCCACTCACCAAGGAGTTCCATCGGGTGCGTCCAACATGATTTCTGAGCCGATGGTACATTCGACACAAACCGCGCACCTTTCCTGCAATGTGATTACCGCCATCTCCAAACGGACTCAAACAAGCTTCCACTTGAGCCTCATCACCTAGGAGTATCGTCGGGTGTGTCCAAAATGATTTCTGAGCCTATTGTACGTCCGGCGCACACCGTGCACCTATATTGCACCAACACTAACACTATCTCTAAACGTACCAAAACGAGATTTTACATTACCCACTCACCTAGGAGTTCCATCGGGTGCGTCCCACATGATTTCCGAGCCGATGGTCCATTTGACAAAAACCGCACACCTTTCTTGCGTCAAGCTTACCCCGATCTCCAAACGGACTCAAACAAGCTTCCACTTCAGGATCAACACCTAGGAGTATTGTCGGGTGTGTAGAAAATGATTTCTGAGCCTATTGTACGTTCGTTGCAAACTGTGCACCTATATAGCACCGACACTAACACTGTCTTCAATTGGACTGAAACGAGATTCCACATGACCCACTCACCTAGGAGTTCCATCGGGTGCGTCCAACATGATTTCTGAGCCGATGGTACATTTGACACAAACCGTGCAAATTTCTTGCATTAGGATTACCACTACGTCCAAATGGATTAAAACAAGCTTCCACTTGAGCCTCGTCAACTAGGAGTATCGTCGGGTGTATCCAAAACGATTTCTGATCCTATGGTACGTTTGGCACAAACCGTGCACCTATATTGCCCCAACACAAACACTGTCTCCAAATGGACCAAAATGAGATTCCACATGACCCACTCACTTAGGAGTTCCATCGGGTGCGTCCAAGATGATTTCTGATCCGATGGTACATTCGACTCAAACCACGCAACTTTCTTGCATTGAGATTACCACTATCTCCAAATGGACTCAAACAAGCTTCCAGATGAGCCTCGTCACCTAGGAGTATCGTCGGGTGTGTCCAAAACGATATCTGAGCCTATGGTACGTCAGGCGCACACCGTGCACCTATATTGCACCAACACTAACACTATCTCTAAACGTACCAAAACGAGATTCCACATTACCCACTCACCTAGGAGTTCCATCGGGTGCGTCCCACATGATTTCTGAGCCGATGGTACATTTGACAAAAACCGCGCACCTTTCTTGCGTCAAGGTTACCCCTATCTCGAAACGGACTAAAACAAGCTTCCACTTCAGGCTCAACACCTAGGAGTATTGTCGGGTGTGTAGAAAACAATTTCTGAGCCTATTGTACGTTCGTTGCAAACTGTGCACCTATATTGCACCGACACTAACACTGTCTCCAAATGAACTAAAACGAGATTCCACATGACCCACTCACCTAGGAGTTCCATCGGGTGCGTCCAACATAATTTCTGAGCCGATGGTACATTCGACACAAACCGCGTACCTTTCCTGCAATGTGATTACCGCTATCTCCAAACGGACTCAAACAAGCTTCCACTTGAGGCTCGTCACCTAAGAGTATCGTCGGGTGCGTCGAAAACGATTTCTGATCCTATGGTACGTTTGGCACAAACCGTGCACCTATATTGGACCGACGCAAACACTGTCTCCAAATGGACCAAAAGGAGATTCCACAAGACCCACTCACTTAGGAGTTCCATCGGGTGCGTCCAAGACGATTTCTGATCCGATGGTACATTCGACACAAACCGTGCAAATTTCTTGCATTGTGATTACCACTATCTCCAAATGGATTAAAACAAGCTTCCACTTGAGCCTCGTCAACTAGGAGTATCGTCGGGTGTATCCAAAACGATTTCTGATCCTATGGTACGTTTGACACAAACCGTGCACCTTTCCTGCAATGTGATTACCGCTATCTCCAAACGGACTCAAACAAGCTTCCACTTGAGCCTCGTCACCTAGGAATATCATCGGGTGCGTAAAAAACGATTTCTGAGCCTATGGTACATTTGGCATAAACCGTGCACCTATATTGCACCGACACCAACACTGTCTCCAAATGGACCAAAATGAGATTCCACAAGACCCACTCACTTAGGAGTTCCATCGGGTGCGTCCAACATGATTTCTGAGCCGATGGTACATTCGACACAAACCGCGCACCTTTCCTGCAATGTGATTACCGCTATCTCCAAACGGACTCAAACAAGCATCCACTTGAGGCTCGTCACCTAAGAGTATCGTCGGGTGCGTCCAAAACGATTTCTGATCCTATGGTACGTTTGGCACAAACCGTGCACCTATATTGGACCGACGCAAACACTGTCTCCAAATGGACCAAAAGGAGATTCCACAAGACCCACTCACTTAGGAGTTCCATCGGGTGCGTCCAAGACGATTTCTGATCCGATGGTACATTCGACACAAACCGTGCAAATTTCTTGCATTATGATTACCACTATCTCCAAATGGATTAAAACAAGCTTCCACTTGAGCCTCGTCAACTAGGAGTATCGTCGGGTGTATCCAAAATGATTTCTGATCCTATGGTACGTTTGACACAAACCGTGCACCTTTCCTGCAATGTGATTACCCCTATCTCCAAACGGACTCAAACAAGCTTCCACTTGAGCCTCGTCACCTAGGAATATCATCGGGTGCGTCCAAAATGATTTCTGAGCCTATGGTACATTTGGCATAAACCGTGCACCTATATTGCACCGACACCAACACTGTCTCCAAATGGACCAAAATGAGATTCCACAAGACCCACTCACTTAGGAGTTCCATCGGCTGCGTCCAAGACGACTTCCTATCCGACAGTACATTCGACACAAACCGTGCACCTTTCTTGCAATGTGATTACCGCTATCTCCAAACAGACTCAAACAAGCTTCCACTTGAGGCTCGTCACCTAAGAGTATCGTCGGGTGCGTCCAAAACGATTTCTGATCCTATGGTACGTTTGGCACAAACTGTGCACCTATATTGCACCAACGCAAACACTGTCTCCAAATGGACCAAAAGGAGATTCCACAAGACCCACTCACTTAGGAGTTCCATCGGGTGCGTCCAAGACGATTTCTGATCCGATGGTACATTCGACACAAACCGTGCAAATTTCTTGCATTATGATTACCACTATCTCCAAATGGATTAAAACAAGCTTCCACTTGAGCCTCGTCAACTAGGAGTATCGTCGGGTGTATCCAAAACGATTTCTGATCCTATGGTACGTTTGGCACAAACCGTGCACCTATATTGCCCCAACACAAACACTGTCTCCAAATGGACCAAAATGAGATTCCACATGACCCACTCACTTAGGATTTCCATCGGGTGCGTCCAAGATGATTTCTGGTCCGATGGTACATTCGACTCAAACCACGCAACTTTCTTGCATTGAGATTACCACTATCTCCAAATGGACTCAAACAAGCTTCCACATGAGCCTCGTCACCTAGGAGTATCGTCGGGTGTGTCCAAAACGATATCTGAGCCTATGGTACGTCAGGCGCACACCGTGCACCTATATTGCACCAACACTAACACTATCTCTAAACGTACCAAAACGAGATTCCACATTACCCACTCACCTAGGAGTTCCATCGGGTGCGTCCCACATGATTTCCGAGCCGATGGTACATTTGACAAAAACCGCGCACCTTTCTTGCGTCAAGGTTACCCCTATCTCGAAACGGACTAAAACAAGCTTCCACTTCAGGCTCAACACCTAGGAGTATTGTCGGGTGTGTAGAAAACGATTTCTGAGCCTATTGTACGTTCGTTGCAAACTGTGCACCTATATTGCACCGACACTAACACTGTCTCCAAACGAACTAAAATGAGATTCCACATGACCCACTCACCTAGGAGTTCCATCGGGTGCGTCCAACATAATTTCTGAGCCGATGGTACATTCGACACAAACCGCGTACCTTTCCTGCAATGTGATTACCGCTATCTCCAAACAGACTCAAACAAGCTTCCACTTGAGGCTCATCACCTAAGAGTATCGTCGGGTGCGTCCAAAACGATTTCTGATCCTATGGTACGTTTGGCACAAACCGTGCACCTATATTGGACCGATGCAAACACTGTCTCCAAATGGACCAAAAGGAAATTCTACAAGACCCACTCACTTAGCAGTTCCATCGGGTGCGTCCAAAACGATTTCTGATCCGATGGTACATTCGACACAAACCGTGCAAATTTCTTGCATTGTGATTACCACTATCTCCAAATGGATTAAAACAAGCGTCCACTTGAGCCTCGTCAACTAGGAGTATCGTCGGGTGTATCCAAAACGATTTCTGATCCTATGGTACGTTTGGCACAAACCGTGCACCTATATTGCACCGACACAAGCACTGTCTCCAAATGGACCAAAATGAGATTCCACATGACCCACTCACTTAGGAGTTCCATCGGGTGCGTCCAAGACGATTTCTGATCCGATGGTACATTCGACTCAAACCACGCAACTTTCTTGCATTGAGATTACCACTATCTCTAAATGGACTCAAACAAGCTTCCACTTGAGCCTCATCACCTAGGAGTATCGTCGGGTGTGTCCAAAATGATTTCTGAGCCTATTGTACGTCAGCTGCACACCGTGCACCTATATTGCACCAACACTAACACTATCTCTAAACGTACCAAAACGAGATTCCACATTACCCACTCACCTATGAGTTCCATCGGGTGCGTCCGACATGATTTCTGAGCCGATGGTACATTTGACAAAAACCGCGCACCTTTCTTGCGTCAAGGTTACCCCTATCTCCAAACGGACTCAAACAAGCTTCCACTTCAGGCTCAACACCTAGGAGTATTGTCGGGTGTGTAGAAAACGATTTCTGAGCCTATTGTACGTTCGTTGCAAACTGTGCACCTATATTGCACCGACACTAACACTGTCTCCAAACGGACTGAAACGACATTCCACATGACCCACTCACCTAGGAGTTCCATCGGGTGCGTCCAACATGATTTCTGAGCCGATGGTACATTCGACACAAACCGCGCACCTTTCCTGCAATGTGATTACCGCTATCTCCAAATGGACTCAAACAAGCTTCCACATGAGCTCGTCACCTAGGAGTATCGTCGGGTGCGTCCAAAACGATTTCTGAGCCTATGGTTCGTTTGGCATAAACCGTGCACCTATATTGCACTGACACAACACTGTGTCCAAATGGACCAAAATGAGATTCCACAAGACCCACTCACTTAGGAGTTCCATCGGGTGCGTACAAGACGATTTCCTATTCGATGGTACATTCGACATAAACCGTGCACCTTTCTTGCAATGTGATTACCGCTATCTCCAAACGGAATCAAACCAGCTTCCACTTGAGCCTCGTCACCTAGGAGTATCGTCGTGTGCGTCCAAAACGATTTCTAAGCCTATGGTACGTTTGGCACAAACTGCGCACCTATATTGCACCAACGCAAACACTGACTCCAAAAGGACCAAAAGGAGATTCCACAAGACCCACTCACTTAGGAGTTCCATCGGGTGCGTCCAAGACGATTTCTGATCCGATGGTACATTCGACACAAACCGTGCAAATTTCTTGCATTATGATTACCACTATCTCCAAATGGATTAAAACAAGCTTCCACTTGAGCCTCGTCAACTAGGAGTATCGTCGGGTGTATCCAAAACGATTTCTGATCCTATGGTACGTTTGGCACAAACCGTGCACCTATATTGCACCGACACAAACACTGTCTCCAAATGGACCAAAATGAGATTCCACATGACCCACTCACTTAGGAGTTCCATCGGGTGCGTCCAAGATGATTTCTGATCCGATGGTACATTCGACTCAAACCACGCAACTTTCTTGCATTGAGATTACCACTATCTCCAAATGGACTCAAACAAGCTTCCACATGAGCCTCGTCACCTAGGAGTATCGTCGGGTGTGTCCAAAACGATATCTGAGCCTATGGTACGTGAGGCGCACACCGTGCACCTATATTGCACCAACACTAACACTATCTCTAAACGTACCAAAATGAGATTCCACATTACCCACTCACCTAGGAGTTCCATCGGGTGCGTCCCACATGATTTCCGAGCCGATGGTACATTTGACAAAAACCGCACACCTTTCTTGCGTCAAGGTTACCCCTATCTCGAAACGGACTCAAATAAGCTTCCACTTCAGGCTCAACACCTAGGAGTATTGTCGGGTGTGTAGAAAACGATTTCTGAGCCTATTGTATGTTCGTTGCAAACTGTGCACCTATATTGCACTGACACTAACACTGTCTCCAAACGAACTAAAACGAGATTCCACATGACCCACTCACCTAGGAGTTCCATCGGGTGCGTCCAACATAATTTCTGAGCCGATGGTACATTCGACACAAACCGCGTACCTTTCCTGCAATGTGATTACCGCTATCTCCAAACGGACTCAAACAAGCTTCCACTTGAGGCTCATCACCTAAGAGTATCGTCGGGTGCGTCCAAAACGATTTCTGAGCCTATGGTACGTTTGGCACAAACCGTGCACCTATATTGGACCGACGCAAACACTGTCTCCAAATGGACCAAAAGGAGATTCCACAAGACCCACTCACTTAGGAGTTCCATCGGGTGCGTACAAGACGATTTCCTATCCGATGGTACATTCGACACAAACCGTGCAAATTTCTTGCATTGTGATTACCGCTATCTCCAAATGGATTAAAACAAGCTTCCACTTGAGCCTCGTCAACTAGGAGTATCGTCGGGTGTATCCAAAATGATTTCTGATCCTATGGTATGTTTGGCACAAACCGTGCACCTATATTGCACCGACACGAACACTGTCTCCAAATGGACCAAAATGAGATTCCACATGACCCACTCACTTAGGAGTTCCATCGGATGCGTCCAAGACGATTTCTGATCCGATGGTACATTCGACTCAAACCACGCAACTTTCTTGCATTGAGATTACCACTATCTCCAAATGGACTCAAACAAGCTTCCACATGAGCCTCGTCACCTAGGAGTATCGTCGGGTGTGTCCAAAACGATATCTGAGCCTATGGTACGTCAGGCGCACACCGTGCACCTATATTGCACCAACACTAACACTATCTCTAAACGTACCAAAATGAGATTCCACATTACCCACTCACCTATGAGTTCCATCGGGTGCGTCCCACATGATTTCTGAGCCGATGGTACATTTGACAAAAACCGCGCACCTTTCTTGTGTCAACGTTACCCCTATCTCCAAACGGACTCAAACAAGCTTCCACTTCAAGCTCAACACCTAGGAGTATTGTCGGGTGTGTAGAAAACGATTTCTGAGCCTATTGTACGTTCGTTGCAAACTGTGCACCTATATTGCACCGACACTAACACTGTCTCCAAACGGACTGAAACGAGATTCCACATGACCCACTCACCTAGGAGTTCCATCGGGTGCGTCCAACATGATTTCTGAGCCGATGGTACATTCGACACAAACCGCGCACCTTTCCTGCAATGTGATTACCGCTATCTCCAAATGGACTCAAACAAGCTTCCACATGAGCCTCGTCACCTAGGAGTATCGTCGGGTGCGTCCAAAACGATTTCTGAGCCTATGGTTCGTTTCGCATGAACCGTGCACCTATATTGCACTGACGCAAACACTGTCTCCAAATGGACCAAAATGAGATTCCACAAGACCCACTCACTTAGGAGTTCCATCGGGTGCGTACAAGACGATTTCCTATCCGATGGTACATTCGACATAAACCGTGCACCTTTCTTGCAATGTGATTACCGCTATCTCCAAACGGAATCAAACCAGCTTCCACTTGAGCCTCGTCACCTAGGAGTATCGTCGGGTGCGTCCAAAACGATTTCTAAGCCTATGGTACGTTTGGCACAAACTGCGCACCTATATTGCACCAACGCAAACACTGTCTCCAAAAGGACCAAAAGGAGATTCCACAAGACCCACTCACCTAGGAGTTCCATCGGGTGCGTCCAAAACGATTTCCTATCAGATGGTACATTCGACACAAATCGTGCACTTTTCTTGCAATGTGATTACCACTATCTCCAAATGGACTCAAACAAGCTTCCACTTGAGGCTCGTCACCTAAGAGTATCGTCAGGTGCATCCAAAATGATTTCTGATCCTATGGTTCGTTTGGCACAAACCGTGCACCTATATTGCACCGACACAAACACTGTCTCCAAATGGACCAAAATGAGATTCCACATGACCCACTCACTTAGGAGTTCATTCGGGTGCGTCCAAGACGATTTTTGATCCGATGGTACATTCAACACAAACCACGCAACTTTCTTGCATTGAGATTACCACTATCTCCAAATGGACTCACACAAGCTTCCACTTGAGCCTCGTCACCTAGGAGTATCGTCGGGTGTGTCCAAAATGATTTTTGAGCCTATTGTACATCCGGCGCAAACCGTGCACCTATATTTCTCCGACACTGACACTGTCTCCAAACGTACCGAAATGAGATTCCACATTACCCACTCACCTAGGAGTTCCATCGGGTGCGTCCCACATTGTAACACCTCTAGTGTTTAGTCCTTAATTGCATTGCATTTGCATAAGCATGACATGCATAACCCATGTTTACTATTTCATGTAATGCAATTCATGTGATTGTTTAGGGTTTGTTTGGTTTGTGTCATGAGTGATTGATAGTTGGTGTAACAAAAGGTAAGATAGCAAATCATGATCTACAACACCTTAGTTATACTTAGGGTAACATTTGGGACAAGGTTCATGTTGACCAAAATTACAAAATTGCCCTCCAAGAAAAGTTTGACCACCATTTGACCCTAGAAGGTTCTAGTTTGACCATTTAAAAAGTCTAACTTAGAGACCTTGCATGGAAGAGCACCCTTAAGCAAAGTTGTAAAGAAATTCATGGAGAACAAAAGTCTCAATATGACCATCTCATGAAAGTGATCACAACATGCTCAAAAGAGGCCCACAAGTCAGCTAGTGAAGTATCTCCAAGACTTAGAATTTTTCTAAGTCTGGAATCTGACCCTACAGTTTTACTGATGCCTACTTTAGGAGCTTGTAGTTTGCAAACCAAGCCAAACCAGCTTTCACTCATATTGACAAACTTGTAGATCACATGTAGCCCTACAACTTTGTCAACATTACCCAAGCCTGGTTCTCAATGGTTCAAGAGATATCGTGTCATGAACATAAGCTATCAGTCGGCATCATTAACTGAACCCCGGTTTCAGTTTCACTGAGCACTACTTAATGTCCCTATATCTCACTAACCAAACCGAATCAGCTCTGGAGGCCTATTACAAAATTGTAGAGCTTACATAGTTCTACAACTTTGTTAATTGGAGTTTCCACTGAAACGAGCTAGATTAGAAGTTAATCAAACCCAAAGTCACGCTGTCAGTCACTGATGGAGGCATCGTCATCGCGATTCAGTCGTCGGTGATGAAGTGGCCGACCGGCCACAGTACCACGCCGACGCGTGGAGGCGCGGTGGCGTCCGTACGCCGGTCCTGGCCCCACCGGTCAGGCCGCGACGCCTTCAAGACGCCACGACGCGCGAGCCGGCCTCCATTCCTCCGCCCCCTCTCTCTTCCAGTCGCAAAAACACCGAGACCGAGCCGCCATTTCCGTCCTTCTCCGGCGAGCTCAAGCGCGGGCTACATCGCATCGCCGGCCGCCAGACCTCGCCACTCCCTCCGCCTCACCACCCTCCATCCCCTTGACCCACCAACGCCCGCGATTTGACTCAAGGTGAGCCGCATTGCTTTCTTCTCCGTCTCCGAGAGGTCGCCGGAGCCTGCCATGGGACCTCACCGTGGTCGGGGTGCTTCGGGTCCCTCTCCATCCTCCCTTCCTATCAAAATGGATCCGCCTAGCTTCGGTGAAGCTCGTACCGAGCCTAGACCGCACTATACATCCTCACCGGCGACGGTGCGCCGCCACCGGACCTCACCGGCCGCCGCTCGCGGTGGCAAGCCCATTCCACCCCATCCCCATCCATTCTACGGGCACCAATCGACGCACCGGGTGACGGAGAGCACGAGGCGGTGTTCGGTTGGCCGAGCGAGTCCTTCTCCGGCGAGCTCGAGCTCGTCGGAGCTCACGGGACGCCGCCTCCCCTGCCTCCGGTCACTGACCGCGGGGGCCCGTCCGTCAGTGTCGCGCGCGGGCGGGGGCGCTGAGCGGGCCGCGCGCGCTCGAGTGTGTGGGCCGAGTTCCCGGGCCGGCCCAGTTCTTCTGAAATGAATTTCATTTTTATTATTTTGTCACTGATTTTTGTACAAGTTGGAAAAATATAGATCTAGGGTTTTAATGATCCAAAAATCATGAGATAAATTTTGTTAGAATCTACATGATGTGTAGTATTTTAGAAAAATATGAACCTGGCATGAGATGTTGAAATTCTGTAAGAATTTATTAGATCCTTTAAATGTGTTTTGGAATGCATGCCAATTTGTTAAATTTATAACTTGAGCTGTAGTGTTCCATAAATCATGAAATTTGGTGAGTAGGTTACTCTATGCTAGCCCTAGCTCTGGTAAAAATTTGGGCGTCAGTGCTTAAGTAATTTTCAAGTTATAAGGCTATCATTTTATTCTAGGAAATAATTGAAGGAATTTTTGTAATTTTTCTACAGGTGCAATGTTCTTGTAACTTTTTGGAGAATGTCTTGGTACCCTAGAGTGTCTAAGAAAAATATGAAATCTGTTGTTTGATACTTTTCAATGTGATTTATGAATTATACAGAAATCAGTCTTTTGGGCTTGTGAATTTTGTATAGAGAGTTTCTGTAAATAAAACTTGTTCCAATTTTTACTGTGGTCTCTTTTGGGGTCAGAGAGTCCCCTGTAATTTTTGTAGAATTTTAGGAGCAGTTTACATATATGTTTAAAATTCCACCTAATTAATTAAGTAAATTAAGAAATGGGGTTAAATAAATGTTCTAGTTGGTCCCACCTTACTTTCTGGTGTTTTTATACCTCATGTGAACTGTTGGTAACATTAGTTTGGTTTTAGGGGACTTTGGCCACATCAATAAATATTTACCCTTTGTAATTTTAGGTCTTCTGGACAGCTGGTAGTATTTCTAAGTTTGACCTTTGATAAAATTGGTTGCTGGAAAACTTGTAAATACCAAAGTTACAGTAAACTTGATGAACTAGCTTGTGTCAAAATTTGGCAGCATTTGGCTTAGTAGTTTGAGAGTTACTTTTGTTTTAAGTGGCAGTTCAGAATCTGCTACTCTCTGTTTTGAGAGGACAGATTCTGGAACTTGTGAAGTTTGACATGGAAAACTTAGGAGTTTGGGGTTGAGGTCTGAAAATGAATTGTAGAGCATTTCTCAAGCTTTCCAGATTGCCTTAGATCATATCTTTTGGAATTGTAAATCTCCAGTTGTGATAAAAACAAGTAGCTGCTGTCCAGAATGCTTACTGTGGCATTTTGCTGATTAATTTGGTGTGGTATCCTAAGACATGTTACTTTTGTAATTGTTAGGTGTTAGGGCCTTAACTGAGGATGAGCAGCTTTATCTTAGGTTAAGTAGTTTAGGTGAGTACTTCTCTACCGGAGAGGAAATTTGCACCTACTCTTTTGAAGTGATTTGAATAGAGCGCTAAATTGTTGTAATGCATTTCATTCCGAGCATATTGCATCTTTCATTATGCATTCATGGGATTTATTATGCACTCATGCAATAGGTGTACCGGAGGGGGTGACACTCCTCGAATTCGAACAAACGATACCAGAGGAGGTACTGAGTCAACCGGAGGAGCAGACAGAACCAATCGGCGAAGGAGACGCCGTTGAAGATCTACCCGAGTGCCCGGATCACAGGCCTTCCACCTTTCTCAAAGGCAAGCCCCGGTGCATGCTGAACCCATTGTTTTATAAAGATATCTTGAGTACTTTTAATTGTTTACTGCATTAAGTAGTAGGAGTTGTATGGAAACAACTGTTGCATTATACCTGTCCTTGTCCAGATATTGTGCCCTAATCCTATATTAGGTGTAGGCACGTGTCAATGCTTAGCCCTGCTTAGTACGGTAGAAGTCGGGTGATTTCCGGTCATCCGCGAGAGATAGGATTGGGTCGCGAGTGGCTTATGGCTATCGTGATGGAACCATGCTTTAAAATGAAATTGAGACCGGGCGGGAGTTCGATGGTACATCCGCAAGACACTTCACGTCTTGGGTGTGGAGCCATGCCCGTCTGAGTCGTTTAAGGACCGATTCGTTGTACGTCCTTGAGTCATGTTGAACGCAGTCTAACACTTAGTTGGCCGGATAAGTCGTTCCGACCGCGAAGTCGAGTAGTATGGTCCAGGCCGGGAATCGAATGGTAGGTTGCTTCTTGGAGGAGAGAAAGGATGTGCTTGGGGACATTGGCGTGAGACCAAGGGGGGTTAGAGTCCCTATCACCTGGCAGAGTGTCGCCCTTGGGGTCGCGACATCATTCGGACCCGCGATTCCTGAACTGTACGAAAGATGACCTGAGCAGCCCTCGCCAGGCGCGTCTCGGTGAGTGTTAGAATACCCCTCCAGCTGGATAGGAATTCGATTCGAATCGCCGTCGCTCCCGGTTAGTGAGCACTTGACTTGAGCAGCGGCAACGTAGATCTCATTAATTGAACAGATGGTTAAGTGAATGATACAATGTTGCCACAAATTATGCCTGCTATGGAAATAATATGAATAATTGTTTGATGATAATCAAGTGCATGTTTAGTACAGGTGCTAAGATAGGTAAATGCTAAAAATAACTGCTAGTACAGGTTATAAGAGTTTCAACTACTTATGCCTTTATGCAAAATGTGGTGTCAGCTAGCCTCTGGTGTAAGCCTTGCATAATCCTTGGTGTCTTCTTATTTCTGGTTTATGACGGGTAAGTCTAGCTGAGTACATTCCAGTACTCAGGGTTTATTCCCTCCTGTTGCAGATGACATGCTTTATCAGGGATTCTGCAAGACGTGTCTCCACCCTGTGGGTGATGATGACTAGATCACTAGGGCGTGATCATCTTTATGTACTTTCCTTTTGCTTTTGCGAGATGTCGATCGTCCAGACTGGCAGTATTTAAGTAACTAATGTGTGTGTTATGGTTCCGCTACTTTCAAACTTGGTTTGTAATATTTGCTACTCCGCGGTGTAAACTTATTTCGGAACTACTTGTGAAATGTAACGTATGATGTGTATGTTGAATGATGCGATCCTGGTTGTAAGCAGTTTGGTTTGAAATCCTTCGTGATTTCGATTGACTACCGGGATTATATGGGCTCAAGTTTGAAAATTTGAGCGCTTCGGTGCTTGTTTTCGTACTTGTGCTCTTATAATTTGGTCGGTTCTGTTACACACATGATTTCCGAGCCGATGGTACATTTGACACAAACCGCGCACGTTTCTTGCGTCAAGATTACCCCTATCTCCAAACAGACTCAAACAAGCTTCCACTTCAGGCTCAACACCTAGGAGTATTGTCGGGTGTGTAGAAAACGATTTATGAGCCTATTGTACGTTCGTTGCAAACTGTGCACCTATATTGCACCGACACTAACACTGTGTCCAAACGAACTGAAACGAGATTCCACATGACCCACTCACCAGGAGTTCCATCGGGTGCGTCCAACATGATTTCTGAGCCGATGGTACATTCGACACAAACCGCGCACCTTTCCTACAATGTGATTACCGCTATCTCCAAACGGACTCAAACAAGCTTCCACTTGAGCCTCGTCACCTAGGAATGTCGTCGGGTGCGTCCAAAACGATTTCTGAGCTTATGGTATGTTTGGCATAAATCGTGCACCCATATTGCACTAACACAAACACTGTCTCCAAATGGACCAAAATGAGATTCCACAAGACCCACTCACTTAGGAGTTCCATCGGGTGCGTACAAGACGATTTCCTATCCGATGGTACATTCGACACAAACCGTGCACCTTTCTTGCAATGTGATTACCGCTATCTCCAAACGGAATCAAACCAGCTTCCACTTGAGCCTCGTCACCTAGGAGTATCGTCGGGTGCGTCCAAAACGATTTCTAAGCCTATGGTACGTTTGGCACAAACTGCGCACCTATATTGCACCAACGCAAACACTGTCTCCAAAAGGACCAAAAGGAGATTCCACAAGACCCACACACCTAGGAGTTCCATCGGGTGCGTCCAAAACGATTTCCTATCAGATGGTACATTCGACACAAATCGTGCACTTTTCTTGCAATGTGATTACCACTATCTCCAAATGGACTCAAACAAGCTTCCACTTGAGGCTCGTCACCTAAGAGTATCGTCGGGTGCGTCCAAAACGATTTCTAATCCTATGGTTCGTTTGGCACAAACCGTGCACCTATATTGCACCGACACAAACACTGTCTCCAAATGGACCAAAATGAGATTCCACATGACCCACTCACTTAGGAGTTCATTCGAGTGCCTCCAAGACGATTTCTGATCCGATGGTACATTCGACACAAACCACGCAATGCATTGAGATTACCACTATCTCCAAATGGACTCAAACAAGCTTCCACTTGAGCCTCGTCACCTAGGAGTATCGTCGGGTGTGTCCAAAATGATTTCGGAGCCTATTGTACGTCCGGCGCAAACCGTGCACCTATATTTCTCCGACACTGACACTGTCTCCAAACATACCGAAATGAGATTCCACAATACCCACTCACCTAGGAGTTCCATTGGGTGCGTCCAACATGATTTCTGAGCCGATGGTACATTCGACACAAACCGCGCACCTTTCTTGCAATGTGATTACCGCTTTCTCCAAACGGACTCTAACAAGCTTCCACTTGAGCCTTGTCACCTAGGAATATCATCGGGTGCGTTCAACATGATTTCTGAGCCGATGGTACATTCGACACAAACCGCACACCTTTCTTGCAATGTGGTTACCGCTATCTCCAAACGGACTCAAACAAGCTTCCACTTGAGCCTCGTCACCTAGGAATATCGTCGGGTCCGTCCAAAACGATTTCTGAGCCTATGGTACGTTTGGCATAAACCGTGCACCTATATTGCACCGACACAAACACTATCTCCAAATGGACCAAAATGAGATTCCACAAGACCCACTCACTTAGGAGTTCCATCGGGTGCGTCCAAGACGATTTCCTATCCGATGGTACATTCGACACAAACCGTGCACCATTCTTGCAATGTGATTACCGCTATTTCCAAACGGACTCAAACAAGCTTCCACTTGAGGCTCGTCACCTAAGAGTACCGTCGGGTGCGTCCAAAACGATTTCTGATCCTATGGTACGTTTGGCACAAACCATGCACCTATATTGCCCCGACACTAACACTGTCTCCAAACGGACTGAAACGAGATTCCACATGACCCACTCACCTAGGAGTTCCATCGGGTGCGTCCAACATGATTTTCAAACCGATGGTACATTTGACACAAACTGCGCACCTTTCTTGCGTCAAGATTATCCCTATCTCCAAACGGACTCAAACAAGCTTGCACTTGAGCCTCGTCACCTAGGAGTATCGTCGGGTGTGTCCAAAACAATTTCTGTGCCTATTGTACGTCCGGCGCACACTGTGCACCTATATTGCACCAACACTAACACTGTCTCTAAATGTACCGAAATGAGATTCCACCTGACCCACTCACCTACGAGTTCCATCGGGTGCGTCCAACATGATTTCTGAGCCGATGGTACATTCGACACAAACCGCACACCTTTCTTGCAATGTGATCACCGCTATCACCAAACGGACTCAAATAAGCTCCCACTTGAGCCTCGTCACCTAGGAGTATCGTCGGGTGCGTCCAAAATGATTTCTGAGCCTATGCTACGTTTGGCACAAACCGTGCACCTATATTGCACCAACGCAAACACTGTCTCCAAATGGACCAAAAGGAGACTCCACAAGACCCACTCACTTAGGAGTTCCATCGGGTGCGTCCAAGATGATTTCCTTTCAGATGGTACATTCGACACAAACCGTGCACTTTTCTTGCAATGTGATTACCACTATCTCCAAACGGACTCAAACAAGATTCCACTTGAGGCTCGTCACCTAAGAGTATCGTCGGGTGCGTCCAAAATGATTTCTGATCCTATGATACGTTTGGCACAAACCGTGCACCTATATTGCACCGACACAAACACTGTCTCTAAATGGACCAAAATGAGATTCCACATGACCCACACACATAGGTGTTCCATCGGGTGTGTCTAAGACGATTTCTGATCCGATGGTACATTCGACACAAACCACGCGACTTTCTTTCATTGAGATTACCACTATCTCCAAATGGACTCAAACAAGCTTCCACTTGAGCCTCGTCACCTAGGAGTATCATCGGTAGTGTCCAAAACGATTTCTGAGCCTATTGTACGTTCGGCGCAAACCGTGCACCTATATTGCACCAACACTGACACTGTCTCCAAACGTACCGAAACGAGTTTCCACATCACCCACTCACCTAGGAGTTCCATCGGGTGCGTCCCACATGATTTCCAAACCGATGGTACATTTGACACAAACTGCGCACCTTTCTTGCGTCAAGATTACCCCTATCTCCAAACGGACTCAAACAAGCTTCCACTTGAGCCTCGTCACCTAGGAGTATCGTCGGGTGTGTCCAAAACGATTTCTGTGCCTATTGTACGTCCGGCGCACACCGTGCACCTATATTGCACCAACACTAACACTGTCTCTAAATGTACCGAAATGAGATTCCACATCACCCACTCACCTAGGAGTTCCATCGGGTGCGTCCCACAAGATTTTCGAGCCGATGCTACATTTGACACAAACTGCGCACCTTTCTTGCGTCAAGATTACCCCTATCTCCAAACGGACTCAAACAAGCTTCCACTTCAGGCTCGACACCTAGGAGTATTGTCGGGTGTGTAGAAAACGATTTCTGAGCCTATTGTACGTTCGTTGCAAACTGTGCACCTATATTGCACCAACACTAACACGGTCTCTAAATGGATCGAAACGAGATTCCACATGACCCACTCACCTACGACTTCCATCGGGTGCGTCCAACTTGATTTCTGAGCCGATGGTACATTCGACACAAACCGCACACCTTTCTTGCAATGTGATTACCGCTATCTCCAAACGGACTCAAACAAGCTTCCACTTGAGCCTCGTCACCTAGGAGTATCGTCGGGTGCGTCCAAAACGATTTCTGATCCTGTGGTACGTTTGGCACAAACCGTGCACCTATATTGCACCGACACAAACACTATCTCTAAATGGACCAAAATGAGATTCCACATGACCCACTCACTTAGGAGTTCCATCGGGTGCGTCTAAGACGATTTCTGATCCGATGGTACATTCGACACAAACCACGCAACTTTCTTTCATAGAGATTACCACTATCTCCAGATGGACTCAAACAAGCTTCCACTTGAACCTCGTCACCTAGGAGTATCATCGGGAGTGTCCAAAACGATTTCTGAGCCTATTGTACGTTCGGCGCAAACCGTGCACCTATATTGCACCGACACTGACACTGTCTCCAAACATACCGAAACGAGATTCCACAATACCCACTCACCTAGGAGTTCCATCGGGTGCGTCCCACATGATTTCCAAACCGATGGTACATTTGACACAAACTGCGCACCTTTCTTGCGTCAAGATTACCCCTATCTCCAAACGGACTCAAACAAGCTTCCACTTCAGGCTCAACACCTAGGAGTATTGTCGGGTGTGTAGAAAACGATGTCTGAGCCTATTGTACGTTCGTTGCAAACTGTGCACCTATATTGCACCGACACAAACACTATCTCCAAATGGATCAAAATGAGATTCCACATGACCCACCCACTTAGGTGTTCCATCTGGTGCGTCCAAGACGATTTCTGATCCGATGGTACATTCGACTCAAACCACGCAACTTTCTTGCATTGAGATTACCACTATCTCCAAATGGACTCAAACAAGCTTCCACTTGAGCCTCGTCACCTAGGAGTATCATCGGGTGTGTCCAAAATGATTTCTGAGCCTATTGTACGTCCAGCGCACACCGTGCACCTATATTGCACCAACACTAACACTATCTCTAAACGTACCGAAATGAGATTCCACATTACCCACTCACCTAGGAGTTCCATCGGCTGCGTCCCACATGATTTTCGAGCCAATGCTACATTTGACACAAACCGCGCACCTTTCTTGCGTCAAGATTACCCCTATCTCCAAACGGACTCAAACAAGGTTCCACTTCAGGCTCGACACCTAGGTGTATTGTCGGGTGTGTAAAAAACGATTTCTGAGCCTATTGTATGTTCGTTGCAAACCATGCACCTATATTGCACCGACACTAACACAGTCTCCAAACAGATCGAAACGAGATTCCACATCCTCACCTAGGAGTTCCATCAGATGCGTCCAACATGATTTCTGAGCCAATGGTACATTCGACACAAACCGCACACCTTTCTTGCAATGTGATTACCGCTATCTCCAAACTGACTCAAACAAGCTTCCATTTGAGCCTCGTCACCTAGGAATATCATTGGGTGTGTCCAAAACGATTTCTGAGCCTATGGTACGTTTGGCACAAACCGTGCACCTATATTGCACCGACACAAACAATGTCTCCAAATGGATCAAAATGAGATTCCACATGACCCACTCACTTAGGAGTTCCATCGGGTGCGACCAAGACGATTTCTGATCCGATGCTACATTCGACTCAAACCACGCAACTTTCTTGCATTGAGATTACCACTATCTCCAAATGGACTCAAACAAGCTTTCACTTGAGCCTCGTCACCAAGGACTATCGTCGGGTGTGTCCAAAACGATTTCTGAGCCTATTGTACGTCCGGCGCACACCGTGCACCTATATTGCACCAACACTAACACTGTCTCTAAACGTACCGAAATGAGATTCCACATCACCCACTCACCTAGAAGTTCCATCGGCTGCGTCCCACATGATTTTCGAGCCAATGCTACATTTGACACAAACCGCGCACCTTTCTTGCGTCAAGATTACCCCTATCTCCAAACGGACTCAAACAAGGTTCCACTTCAGGCTCGACACCTAGGTGTATTGTCGGGTGTGTAAAAAACGATTTCTGAGCCTATTGTATGTTCGTTGCAAACCATGCACCTATATTGCACCGACACTAACACAGTCTCCAAACAGATCGAAACGAGATTCCACATCCTCACCTAGGAGTTCCATCAGATGCGTCCAACATGATTTCTGAGCCAATGGTACATTCGACACAAACCGCACACCTTTCTTGCAATGTGATTACCGCTATCTCCAAACTGACTCAAACAAGCTTCCATTTGAGCCTCGTCACCTAGGAATATCATTGGGTGTGTCCAAAACGATTTCTGAGCCTATGGTACGTTTGGCATAAACCGTGCACCTATATTGCACCGACACAAACACTGTCTCCAAATGGACCAAAATGAGATTCCACAAGACCCACTCACTTAGGAGTTCCATCGGGTGCGTCCAAGACGATTTCCTATCCGATGGTACATTCAACACAAACCGTGCACCTTTCTTGCAATGTGATTACCGCTATCTCCAAACGGACTCAAACAAGCTTCCACTTGAGGCTCGTCACCTAAGAGTATTGTCGGGTGCGTCCAAAACGATTTCTGATCCTGTGGTACGTTTGGCACAAACCGTGCACCTATATTGCACCGACACAAACACTGTCTCCAAATGGACCAAAATGAGATTCCACAAGACCCACTCACTTAGGAGTTCCATCGTGTGCATAGAAAACGATTTCTAAGCCTATTGTACGTTCGTTGCAAACTGTGCACCTATATTGCACCGACACTAACACTGTCTCCAAATGGACTGAAACGAGATTCCACATGACCCACTCACCTAGGAGTTCCATCGGGTGCGTCTAAGACGATTTCTGATCCGATGGTACATTCGACACAAATCGTACAAATTTCTTGCATTGTGATTACCACTATCTCCAAATGGACTCAAACAAGCTTCCACTTGAGCCTCGTCCCCTAGGAGTATCGTCGGGTGTGTCCAAAATGATTTCTGAGCCCATTGTACGTCCGGCGCACACCGTGCACCTATATTCCAGCAACACTAACACTATCTCTAAACGTACCGAAACGAGATTCCACATTACCCACTCACCTAGGAGTTCCATCGAGTGCGTCCCACATGATTTCCGAGCCGATGGTACATTAGACAAAACCACGCACCTTTCTTGCGTCAAGGTTACCCCTATCTCAATTCGGACTCAAACAAGCTTCCACTTCAGGCTCAACACCTAGGAGTTCCATCGGGTGCGTAGAAAATGATTTCTGAGCCTATTGTACGTTCGTTGCAAACTGTGCACCTATATTGCACCGACACTAACACTGTCTCCAAACGGACTGAAACGAGATTCCACATGACCCACTCACCTAGGAGTTCCATCGGGTGTGTCCAGCATGATTTCTGAGCCGATGGTACATTCGACACAAACCGCGCACCTTTCCTGCAATGTGATTACCGCTATCTCCAAACGGACTCAAACAAGCATCCACTTGAGCCTCGTCACCCAGGAATATCATCGGGTGTGTCCAAAACGATTTCTGAGCCTATGGTACGTTTGGCATAAACCGTGAACCTATATTGCACCGACACAAACACTGTCTCCAAATGGACCAAAATGAGATTCCACAAGACCCACTCACTTAGGAGTTCCATCGGGTGCGTCCAAGACGATTTCCTATCCGATGGTACATTCAACACAAACCGTGCACCTTTCTTGCAATGTGATTACCGCTATCTCCAAACGGACTCAAACAAGCTTCCACTTGAGGCTTGTCACCTAAGAGTATCATCGGGTGCGTCCAAAACGATTTCTGATCCTGTGGTACGTTTGGCACAAACCGCGCACCTATATTGCACCGACACAAACACTGTCTCCAAATGGACCAAAATGAGATTCCACAAGACTGACTCACTTAGGAGTTCCATCGGGTGCGTAGAAAACGATTTCTGAGCCTATTGTACATTCGTTGCAAACTGTGCACCTATATTGCACCGACACTAACACTGTCTCCAAATGGACTGAAACGAGATTCCACATGACCCACTCACCTAGGAGTTCCATCGGGTGCGTCCAACATGATTTCTGAGCCGATGGTACATTCGACACAAACTGCGCACCTTTCCTGCAATGTCATTACCGCTTTCTCCAAACGGACTCTAACAAGCTTCCACTTGAGCCTTGTCACCTAGAAATATCATCGGGTGTGTCCAAAACGATTGCTGAGCCTATGGTACATTTGGCATAAACCGTGCACCTATATTGCACCGACACAAACACTGTCTCCAAATGGACCAAAATGAGATTCCACGAGACCCACTCACTTAGCAGTTCCATCGGGTGCGTCCAAGACGATTTCCTATCCGATGGTACATTCAACACAAACCGTGCACCTTTCTTGCAATGTGATTACCGCTATCTCCAAACGGACTCAAACAAGCTTCCACTTGAGGCTCGTCACCTAAGAGTATCGTCGGGTCCGTCCAAAACGATTTCTGATCCTGTGGTACGTTTGGCACAAACCGTGCACCTATATTGCACCGACACAAACACTGTCTCCAAATGGACCAAAATGAGATTCCACAAGATCCACTCACTTAGGAGTTCCATCGGGTGCGTAGAAAACGATTTCTGAGCCTATTGTACGTTCGTTGCAAACTGTGCACCTATATTGCACCGACACTAACACTGTCTCCAAATGGGCTGAAACGAGATTCCACATGACCCACTCACCTAGGAGTTCCATCGGGTGCGTCCAACATGATTTCTGAGCCGATGGTACATTCGACACAAACCGCGCACCTTTCCTGCAATGTGATTACCGCTATCTCCAAACGGACTCAAACAAGCGTCCACTTGAGCCTCGTCACCTAGGAGTATCGTCGGGTGCGTCCAAAACGATTTCTGAGCCTATGGTACGTTTGGCATAAACTGTGCACCTATATTGCACCGACACAAACACTGTCTCCAAATGGACCAAAATGAGATTCCACAAGACCCACTCACTTAGGAGTTCCATCGGGTGCGTCCAAGACGATTTCCTATCCGATGGTACATTCGACACAAACCATGCACCTTTCTTGCAATGTGATTACCGCTATCTCCAAACGGACTCAAACAAGCTTCCACTTGAGGCTCGTCACCTAAGAGTATCGTCGGGTGCGTCCAAAACGATTTCTGATCCTATGGTACGTTTGGCACAAACCGTGCACCTATATTGCACCGACATAAACACTGTCTCCAAATGGACCAAAATGAGATTCCACAAGACCCACTCACTTAGGAGTTCCATCGGGTGCGTCCAAAACGATTTCTGATCCGATGGTACATTCGACACAAACCGTACAAATTTCTTGCATTGTGATTACCACTATCTCCAAATGGATTCCAACAAGCTTCCACTGGAGCCTCATCAACTAGGAGTATCGTCGGGTGTGTCCAAAATGATTTCTGATCCTATGGTACGTTTGGCACAAACCGTGCACCTATATTGCACCGACACAAACACTGTCTCCAAATGGACCAAAGTGAGATTCCACAAGACCCACTCACTTAGGAGTTCCATCGGGTGCGTCCAAGACGATTTCCTATCCGATGGTACATTCAACACAAACCGTGCACCTTTCTTGCAATGTGATTACCGCTATCTCCAAACAGACTCAAACAAGCTTCCACTTGAGCCTCGTCACCTAGGAATATCATCGGGTGTGTCCAAAACGATTTCTGAGCCTATGGTACGTTTGGCATAAACCGTGCACCTATATTGCACCGACACAAACACTGTCTCCAAATGGACCAAAATGAGATTCCACAAGACCCACTCACTTAGGAGTTCCATCGGGTGCGTCCAAGACGATTTCTGAGCCTATTGTACGTTCATTGCAAACTGTGCACCTATATTGCACCGACACTAACACTGTCTCCAAATGGACTGAAACGAGATTCCACATGACCCACTCACCTAGGAGTTCCATCGAGTGCGTCCAACATGATTTCTGAGCCGATGGTACATTCGACACAAACCGCGCACCTTTCCTGCAATGTGATTACCGCTATCTCCAAACGGACTCAAACAAGCTTCCACTTGAGCCTCGTCACCTAGGAGTATCGTCGGGTGTGTCCAAAACGATTTCTGAGCCTATGGTACGTTTGGCATAAACCATGCACCTATATTGCACCGACACAAACACTATCTCCAAATGGACCAAAATGAGATTCCACAAGACCCACTCACTTAGGAGTTCCATCGGGTGCGTCCAAGACGATTTCCTATCCGATGGTACATTCAACACAAACCGTGCACCTTTCTTGCAATGTGATTACCGCTATCTCCAAACAGACTCAAACAAGCTTCCACTTGAGGCTCGTCACCTAAGAGTATCGTCGGGTGCGTCCAAAACGATTTCAGATCCTGTGGTACGTTTGGCACAAACCGTGCACCTATATTGCACCGACAGAAACACTGTGTCCAAATGGACCAAAATGAGATTCCACAAGACCCACTCACTTAGGAGTTCCATCGGGTGCGTAGAAAATGATTTCTGAGCCTATTGTACGTTCATTGCAGACTGTGCACCTATATTGCACCGACACTAACACTGTCTCCAAATGGACTGAAACGAGATTCCACATGACCCACTCACCTAGGAGTTCCATCAGGTGCGTCCAACATGATTTCTGAGCCGATGGTACATTCGACACAAACCGCGCACCTTTCCTGCAATGTGATTACCGCTATCTCCAAACGGACACAAACAAGCTTCCACTTGAGCCTCATCACCTAGGAGTATCGTCGGGTGCGTCCAAAATGATTTCTAAGCCTATGGTACGTTTGGCATAAACCGTGCACCTATATTGCACCGACACAAACACTGTCTCCAAATGGACCAAAATGAGATTCCACAAGACCCACTCACTTAGCAGTTCCATCGGGTGCGTCCAAGACGATTTCCTATCCGATGGTACATTCGACACAAACCACGTACCTTTCCTGCAATGTGATTACCGCTATCTCCAAACGGACTCAAACAAGCTTCCACTTGAGCCTCGTCACCTAGGAATATCGTCGGATGCGTCCAAAACGATTTCTGAGCCAATGGTACGTTTGGCATAAACCGTGCACCGATCTTGCACCGACACAAACACTGTCTCCAAATGGACCAAAATGAGATTCCACAAGACCCACTCACTTAGGAGTTCCATCGGGTGCGTCCAAGACGATTTCTGAGCCTATTGTACGTTCATTGCAAACTGTGCACCTATATTGCACCGACACTAACACTATCTCCAAATGGACTGAAACGAGATTCCACATGACCCACTCACCTAGGAGTTCCATCGAGTGCGTCCAACATGATTTCTGAGCCGATGGTACATTCGACACAAACCGCGCACCTTTCCTGCAATGTGATTACCGCTATCTCCAAACGGACTCAAACAAGCTTCCACTTGAGCCTCGTCACCTAGGAGTATCGTCGGGTGTGTCCAAAACGATTTCTGAGCCTATGGTACGTTTGGCATAAACCATGCACCTATATTGCACCGACACAAACACTATCTCCAAATGGACCAAAATGAGATTCCACAAGACCCACTCACTTAGGAGTTCCATCGGGTGCGTCCAAGACGATTTCCTATCCAATGGTACATTTGACACAAACCGTGCACCTTTCTTGCAATGTGATTACCGCTATCTCCAAACGGACTCAAACAAGCTTCCACTTGAGGCTCGTCACCTAAGAGTATCGTCGGGTGCGTCCAAAACGATTTCTGATCCTATGGTACGTTCGGCACAAACCGTGCACCTATATTGCACCGACACAAACACTGTCTCCAAATGGACCAAAATGAGATTCCACAAGACCCACTCACTTAGGAGTTCCATCGGGTGCGTCCAAGGCGATTTCTGATCCGATGGTACATTCGACACAAACCGTACAAATTTCTTGCATTGTGATTACCACTATCTCCAAATGGATTCAAACAAGCTTCCACTGGAGCCTCGTCAACTAGGAGTATCGTCGGGTGTGTCCAAAATGATTTATGATCCTATGGTACGTTTGGCACAAACCGTGCACCTATATTGCACCGACACAAACACTGTCTCCAAATGGACCAAAGTGAGATTCCACATGACCCACTCACGTAGGAGTTCCATCGGGTGCGTCTAAGACGATTTCTGATCCGATGGTACATTCGACACAAACCATACAAATTTCTTGCATTGTGATTACCACTATCTCCAAATGGACTCAAACAAGCTTCCACTTGAGCCTCGTCACCTAGGAGTATCGTCGGGTGTGTCCAAAACGATTTCTGAGCCTATTGTACGTCCGGCGCACACCGTGCACCTATATTCCAGCAACACTAACACTATCTCTAAACGTACCGAAATGAGATTCCACATTACCCACTCACCTAGGAGTTCCATCGGGTGCGTCCCACATGATTTCCGAGCCGATGGTACATTTGACAAAAACCGCGCACCTTTCTTGCCTCAACGTTACCCCTATCTCCAAACGAACTCAAACAAGCTTCCACTTCAGGCTCAACACCTAGGAGTAATGTCGGGTGTGTAGAAAACGATTTCTGAGCCTATTGTACGTTCATTGCAAACTGTGCACCTATATTGCACCGACACTAACACTGTCTCCAAACGGACTGAAACGAGATTCCACATGACCCACTCACCTAGGAGTTCCATCGGGTGCGTCCAACATGATTTCTGAGCCGATGGTACATTCGACACAAACCGCGCACCTTTGCTGCAATGTGATTACCGCTATCTCCAAATGGACTCAAACAAGCTTCCACTTGAGCCTCGTCACCTAGGAGTATCATCGGGTGAGTCCAAAACGATTTCTGAGCCTATGGTACGTTTGGCACAAATCGTGCACCTATATTGCACCGACACAAACACTGTATCCAAATGGACCAAAATGAGATTCCACAAGACCCACTCACTTAGGAGTTCCATCGGGTGCGTCCAAGATGATTTCCTATCTGATGGTACATTCAACACAAACCGTGCACCTTTCTTGCAATGTGATTACCGCTATCCCCAAACGGACTCAAACAAGCTTCCACTTGAGGCTCGTCACCTAGGAGTATCGTCGGGTGCGTCCAAAACGTTTTCTGATCCCGTGGTACGTTTGGCACAAACCATGCACCTATATTGCACCGACACAAACACTGTCTCCAAATGGACCAAAATGAGATTCCACAAGACCCACTCACTTAGGAGTTCCATCGGGTGCGTAGAAAACGATTTCTGAGCCTATTGTACGTTCGTTGCAAACTGTGCACCTATATTGCACCGACACTAACACTGTCTCCAAATGGACTGAAACAAGATTCCACATGACCCACTCACCTAGGAGTTCCATCGGGTGCGTCCAACATGATTTCTGAGCCGATGGTACATTCGACACAAACCGCGCACCTTTCCTGCAATGTTATTACCGCTATCTCCAAGCGGACTCAAACAAGCTTCCAATTGAGCCTCATCACCTAGGAGTATCGTCGGGTGCGTCCAAAATGATTTCTGAGCCTATGGTACGTTTGGCATAAACCGTGCACCTATATTGCACCGACACAAACACTGTCTCCAAATGGACCAAAATGAGATTCCACAAGACCCACTCACTTAGGAGTTCCATCGGGTGCGTCCAAGACGATTTCCTATCCGATGGTACATTTGACACAAACCGTGCACCTTTCTTGCAATGTGATTACCGCTATCTCCAAACGGACTCAAACAAGCTTCCACTTGAGGCTCGTCACCTAAGAGTATCGTCGGGTGCGTCCAAAACGATTTCTGATCCTATGGTACGTTTGGCACAAACCATGCACCTATATTGCACCGACACAAACACTGTCTCCAAATGGACCAAAATGAGATTCGACAAGACCCACTCACTTAGGAGTTCTATCGGGTGCGTCCAAGACGATTTCTGATCCGATGGTACATTCGACACAAACCGTACAAATTTCTTGCATTGTGATTACCCCTATGTCCAAATGGATTCAAACAAGCTTCCATTGGAGCCTCGTCCACTAGGAGTATCGTCGGGTGTGTCCAAAATGATTTATGATCCTATGGTACGTTTGGCACAAACCATGCACCTATATTGCACCGACACAAACACTGTCTCCAAATGGACCAAAGTGAGATTCCACATGACCCACTCACTTAGGAGTTCCATCGGGTGCGTCTAAGACGATTTCTGATCCGATGGTACATTCGACACAAACCGTACAAATTTCTTGCATTGTGATTACCACTATCTCCAAATGGACTCAAACAAGCTTCCACTTGAGCCTCGTCACCTAGGAGTATCGTCGGGTGTGTCCAAAACGATTTCTGAGCCTATTGTACGTCCGGCGCACACCGTGCACCGATATTCCAGCAACACTAACACTATCTCTAAACGTACCGAAATGAGATTCCACATTACCCACTCACCTAGGAGTTCCATCGGGTGCGTCCCACATGATTTCTGAGCCGATGGTAGATTTGACAAAAACCGCGCACCTTTCTTGTGTCAAGGTTACCCCTATCTCCAAACGGACTCAAACAAGCTTCCACTTCAGGCTCAACACCTAGGAGTTCCATCGGGTGCGTAGAAAATAATTTCTGAGCCTATTGTACGTTCGTTGCAAACTGTGCACCTATATTGCACCGACACTAACACTATCTCCAAACGGACTGAAACGAGATTCCACATGACCCACTCACCTAGGAGTTCCATCGGGTGCGTCCAACATGATTTCTGAGCCGATGGTACATTCGACACAAACCGCGCACCTTTCCTGCAATGTGATTACCGCTATCTCCAAACGGGCCCAAACAAGCTTCCACTTGAGCCTCGTCACCTAGGAATATCATCGGGTGTGTCCAAAATGATTTCTGAGCCTATGGTACGTTTGGCATAAACCGTGCACCTATATTGCACCGACACAAACACTGTCTCCAAATGGACCAAAATGAGATTCCACAAGACCCACTCACTTAGGAGTTCCATCGGGTGCGTCCAAGACGATTTCCTATCCGATGGTACATTCAACACAAACCGTGCACCTTTCTTGCAATGTGATTACCGCTATCTCCAAACAGACTCAAACAAGCTTCCACTTGAGGCTCGTCACCTAAGAGTATCGTCGGGTGCGTCCAAAACGATTTCAGATCCTGTGGTACGTTTGGCACAAACCGTGCACCTATATTGCACCGACAGAAACACTGTGTCCAAATGGACCAAAATGAGATTCCACAAGACCCACTCACTTAGGAGTTCCATCGGGTGCGTAGAAAATGATTTCTGAGCCTATTGTACGTTCATTGCAGACTGTGCACCTATATTGCACCGACACTAACACTGTCTCCAAATGGACTGAAACGAGATTCCACATGACCCACTCACCTAGGAGTTCCATCAGGTGCGTCCAACATGATTTCTGAGCCGATGGTACATTCGACACAAACCGCGCACCTTTCCTGCAATGTGATTACCGCTATCTCCAAACGGACACAAACAAGCTTCCACTTGAGCCTCATCACCTAGGAGTATCGTCGGGTGCGTCCAAAATGATTTCTAAGCCTATGGTACGTTTGGCATAAACCGTGCACCTATATTGCACCGACACAAACACTGTCTCCAAATGGACCAAAATGAGATTCCACAAGACCCACTCACTTAGCAGTTCCATCGGGTGCGTCCAAGACGATTTCCTATCCGATGGTACATTCGACACAAACCACGTACCTTTCCTGCAATGTGATTACCGCTATCTCCAAACGGACTCAAACAAGCTTCCACTTGAGCCTCGTCACCTAGGAATATCGTCGGATGCGTCCAAAACGATTTCTGAGCCAATGGTACGTTTGGCATAAACCGTGCACCGATCTTGCACCGACACAAACACTGTCTCCAAATGGACCAAAATGAGATTCCACAAGACCCACTCACTTAGGAGTTCCATCGGGTGCGTCCAGGATGATTTCTGATCCGATGGTACATTCGACACAAACCGTACAAATTTCTTGCATTGAGATTACCACTATCTCCAAATGGACTCAAACAAGCTTCCACTTGAGCCTCGTCACCTAGGAGTATCGTCGGGTGTATCCAAAATGATTTCTGAGCCTATTGTACGTCCGGCGCACACCGTGCACCTATATTCCAGCAACACTAACACTATCTCTAAACGTACCGAAATGAGATTCCACATTACCCACTCACCTAGGAGTTCCATCGGGTGCGTCCCACATGATTTCCGAGCCGATGGTACATTTGACAAAAACCGCGCACCTTTCTTGCCTCAAGGTTACCCCTATCTCCAAACGAACTCAAACAAGCTTCCACTTCAGGCTCAACACCTAGGAGTAATGTCGGGTGTGTAGAAAACGATTTCTGAGCCTATTGTACGTTCATTGCAAACTGTGCACCTATATTGCACCGACACTAACACTGTCTCCAAACGGACTGAAACGAGATTCCACATGACCCACTCACCTAGGAGTTCCATCGGGTGCGTCCAACATGATTTCTGAGCCGATGGTACATTCGACACAAACCGCGCACCTTTGCTGCAATGTGATTACCGCTATCTCCAAATGGACTCAAACAAGCTTCCACTTGAGCCTCGTCACCTAGGAGTATCATCGGGTGAGTCCAAAACGATTTCTGAGCCTATGGTACGTTTGGCACAAATCGTGCACCTATATTGCACCGACACAAACACTGTATCCAAATGGACCAAAATGAGATTCCACAAGACCCACTCACTTAGGAGTTCCATCGGGTGCGTCCAAGATGATTTCCTATCTGATGGTACATTCAACACAAACCGTGCACCTTTCTTGCAATGTGATTACCGCTATCCCCAAACGGACTCAAACAAGCTTCCACTTGAGGCTCGTCACCTAGGAGTATCGTCGGGTGCGTCCAAAACGTTTTCTGATCCCGTGGTACGTTTGGCACAAACCATGCACCTATATTGCACCGACACAAACACTGTCTCCAAATGGACCAAAATGAGATTCCACAAGACCCACTCACTTAGGAGTTCCATCGGGTGCGTAGAAAACGATTTCTGAGCCTATTGTACGTTCGTTGCAAACTGTGCACCTATATTGCACCGACACTAACACTGTCTCCAAATGGACCAAAATGAGATTCCACAAGACCCACTCACTTAGCAGTTCCATCGGGTGCGTCCAAGACGATTTCCTATCCGATGGTACATTCGACACAAACCACGTACCTTTCCTGCAATGTGATTACCGCTATCTCCAAACGGACTCAAACAAGCTTCCACTTGAGCCTCGTCACCTAGGAATATCGTCGGATGCGTCCAAAACGATTTCTGAGCCAATGGTACGTTTGGCATAAACCGTGCACCGATCTTGCACCGACACAAACACTGTCTCCAAATGGACCAAAATGAGATTCCACAAGACCCACTCACTTAGGAGTTCCATCGGGTGCGTCCAGGATGATTTCTGATCCGATGGTACATTCGACACAAACCGTACAAATTTCTTGCATTGAGATTACCACTATCTCCAAATGGACTCAAACAAGCTTCCACTTGAGCCTCGTCACCTAGGAGTATCGTCGGGTGTATCCAAAATGATTTCTGAGCCTATTGTACGTCCGGCGCACACCGTGCACCTATATTCCAGCAACACTAACACTATCTCTAAACGTACCGAAATGAGATTCCACATTACCCACTCACCTAGGAGTTCCATCGGGTGCGTCCCACATGATTTCCGAGCCGATGGTACATTTGACAAAAACCGCGCACCTTTCTTGCCTCAAGGTTACCCCTATCTCCAAACGAACTCAAACAAGCTTCCACTTCAGGCTCAACACCTAGGAGTAATGTCGGGTGTGTAGAAAACGATTTCTGAGCCTATTGTACGTTCATTGCAAACTGTGCACCTATATTGCACCGACACTAACACTGTCTCCAAACGGACTGAAACGAGATTCCACATGACCCACTCACCTAGGAGTTCCATCGGGTGCGTCCAACATGATTTCTGAGCCGATGGTACATTCGACACAAACCGCGCACCTTTGCTGCAATGTGATTACCGCTATCTCCAAATGGACTCAAACAAGCTTCCACTTGAGCCTCGTCACCTAGGAGTATCATCGGGTGAGTCCAAAACGATTTCTGAGCCTATGGTACGTTTGGCACAAATCGTGCACCTATATTGCACCGACACAAACACTGTATCCAAATGGACCAAAATGAGATTCCACAAGACCCACTCACTTAGGAGTTCCATCGGGTGCGTCCAAGATGATTTCCTATCTGATGGTACATTCAACACAAACCGTGCACCTTTCTTGCAATGTGATTACCGCTATCCCCAAACGGACTCAAACAAGCTTCCACTTGAGGCTCGTCACCTAGGAGTATCGTCGGGTGCGTCCAAAACGTTTTCTGATCCCGTGGTACGTTTGGCACAAACCATGCACCTATATTGCACCGACACAAACACTGTCTCCAAATGGACCAAAATGAGATTCCACAAGACCCACTCACTTAGGAGTTCCATCGGGTGCGTAGAAAACGATTTCTGAGCCTATTGTACGTTCGTTGCAAACTGTGCACCTATATTGCACCGACACTAACACTGTCTCCAAATGGACCAAAATGAGATTCCACAAGACCCACTCACTTAGCAGTTCCATCGGGTGCGTCCAAGACGATTTCCTATCCGATGGTACATTCGACACAAACCACGTACCTTTCCTGCAATGTGATTACCGCTATCTCCAAACGGACTCAAACAAGCTTCCACTTGAGCCTCGTCACCTAGGAATATCGTCGGATGCGTCCAAAACGATTTCTGAGCCAATGGTACGTTTGGCATAAACCGTGCACCGATCTTGCACCGACACAAACACTGTCTCCAAATGGACCAAAATGAGATTCCACAAGACCCACTCACTTAGGAGTTCCATCGGGTGCGTCCAGGATGATTTCTGATCCGATGGTACATTCGACACAAACCGTACAAATTTCTTGCATTGAGATTACCACTATCTCCAAATGGACTCAAACAAGCTTCCACTTGAGCCTCGTCACCTAGGAGTATCGTCGGGTGTGTCCAAAACGATTTCTGAGCCTATTGTACGTCCGGCGCACACCGTTCACCTATATTCTAGCAACACTAACACAATCTCTAAACGTACCGAAACGAGATTCCACATTACCCACTCACCTAGGAGTTCCATCGGGTGCGTCCCACATGATTTCCGAGCCGATGGTACATTTGAAAAAAAACCGCGTACCTTTCTTGCGTCAAGGTTACCCCTATCTCCAAACGGACTCAAACAAGCTTCCACTTCAGGCTCAACACCTAGGAGTTCCATCGGGTGCGTAGAAAACGATTTCTGAGCCTATTGTACGTTCGTTGCAAACTGTGCACCTATATTGCACCGACACTAACACTGTCTCCAAACGGACTAAAACGAGATTCCACATGACCCACTCACCTAGGAATTCCATCGGGTGCGTCCAACATGATTTCTGAGCCGATGGTACATTCGACACAAACCTCGCACCTTTCCTGCAATGTGATTACCGCTATCTCCAAACGGACTCAAACAAGCTTCCACTTGAGCCTCGTCACCTAGGAATATCATCGGGTGTGTCCAAAATGATTTCTGAGCCTATAGTACGTTTGACATAAACCGTGCACCTATATTGCACCGACACAAACACTGTCTCCAAATGGACCAAAATGAGATTCCACAAGACCCACTCACTTAGGAGTTCCATCGGGTGCGTCCAAGACGATTTCCTATCCGATGGTACATTCAACACAAACCGCGCACCTTTCTTGCAATGTGATTACCGCTATCTCCAAACGGATTCAAACAAGCTTCCAATTGAGGCTCGTCACCTAAGAGTATCATCGGGTGCGTCCAAAATGATTTATGATCCTGTGGTACGTTTGGCACAAACCGTGCACCTATATTGCACCGACACAAACACTATCTCCAAATGGACCAAAATGAGATTCCACAAGACCCACTCACTTAGGAGTTCCATCGGGTGCGTAGAAAACGATTTCTGAGACTATTGCACGTTCTTTGCAAACTGTGCACCTATATTGCACCGACACTAACACTGTCTCCAAATGGACTGAAACGAGATTCCACATGACCCACTCACCTAGGAGTTCCATCGGGTGCGTCCAACATGATTTCTGAGCCGATGGTACATTCGACACAAACCGCGCACCTTTCCTGCAATGTTATTACCGCTATCTCCAAACGGACTCAAACAAGCTTCCACTTGAGCCTCGTCACCTAGGAGTATCGTCGGGTGCGTCCAAAATGATTTCTGAGCCTATGGTACGTTTGGCATAAACCGTGCACCTATATTGCACCGACACAAACACTGTCTCCAAATGGACCAAAATGAGATTCCACAAGACCCACTCACTTAGGAGTTCCATCGGGTGCGTCCAAGACGATTTCCTATCCGATGGTACATTTGACACAAACCGTGCACCTTTCTTGCAATGTGATTACCGCTATCTCCAAACGGACTCAAACAAGCTTCCGCTTGAGGCTCGTCACCTAAGAGTATCGTCGGGTGCGTCCAAAACGATTTCTGATCCTATGGTACGTTTGGCACAAACCATGCACCTATATTGCACCGACACAAACACTGTCTCCAAATGGACCAAAATGAGATTCGACAAGACCCACTCACTTAGGAGTTCTATCGGGTGCGTCCAAGACGATTTCTGATCCGATGGTACATTCGACACAAACCGTACAAATTTCTTGCATTGTGATTACCCCTATGTCCAAATGGATTCAAACAAGCTTCCATTGGAGCCTCGTCCACTAGGAGTATCGTCGGGTGTGTCCAAAATGATTTATGATCCTATGGTACGTTTGGCACAAACCATGCACCTATATTGCACCGACACAAACACTGTCTCCAAATGGACCAAAGTGAGATTCCACATGACCCACTCACTTAGGAGTTCCATCGGGTGCGTCTAAGACGATTTCTGATCCGATGGTACATTCGACACAAACCGTACAAATTTCTTGCATTGTGATTACCACTATCTCCAAATGGACTCAAACAAGCTTCCACTTGAGCCTCGTCACCTAGGAGTATCGTCGGGTGTGTCCAAAACGATTTCTGAGCCTATTGTACGTCCGGCGCATACCGTGCACCTATATTCCAGCAACACTAACACAATCTCTAAACGTACCGAAACGAGATTCCACATTACCCACTCACCTAGGAGTTCCATCGGGTGCGTCCCACATGATTTCTGAGCCGATGGTACGTTTGACAAAAACCGCGCACCTTTCTTGCGTCAAGGTTACCCCTATCTCCAAACGGACTCAAACAAGCTTCCACTTCAGGCTCAACACCTAGGAGTTCCATCAGGTGCGTAGAAAACGATTTCTGAGCCTATTGTATGTTCGTTGCAAACTGTGCACCTATATTGCACCGACACTAACACTGTCTCCAAATGGACTGAAACGAGATTCCACATGACCCACTCACCTAGGAGTTCCATCGGGTGCGTCCAACATAATTTCGGGTGCGTCCAACATAATTTCTGAGCCGATGGTACATTCGACACAAATCGCGCACCTTTCCTGCAATGTGATTACCGCTATCTCCAAACGGACTCAAACAAGCTTCTACTTGAGCCTCGTCACCTAGGAGTATCGTCGGGTGCGTCCAAAATGATTTCTGAGCCTATGGTACGTTTTGCATAAACCGTGCACCTATATTGCACCGACACAAACACTGTCTCTAAATGGACCAAAATGAGATTCCACAAGACCCACTCACTTAGGAGTTCCATCGGGTGCGTCCAAGACGATTTCCTATCCGATGGTACATTTGACACAAACCGTGCACCTTTCTTGCAATGTGATTACCGCTATGTCCAAACGGACTCAAACAAGCTTCCACTTGAGGCTCGTCACCTAAGAGTATCGTCGGGTGCGTCCAAAACGATTTCTGATCCTATGGTACGTTTGGCACAAACCGTGCACCTATATTGCACCGACACAACCACATGACCCACTCACTTAGGAGTTCCATCGGGTGCGTCTAAGACGATTTCTGATCCGATGGTACATTCGACACAAACCGTACAAATTTCTTGCATTGTGATTACCACTATCTCCAAGTGGACTCAAACAAGCTTCCACTTGAGCCTCGTCACCTAGGAGTATCGTCGGGTGTGTCCAAAACGATTTCTGAGCCTATTGTACGTCCGGCGCACACCGTTCACCTATATTCTAGCAACACTAACACAATCTCTAAACGTACCGAAACGAGATTCCACATTACCCACTCACCTAGGAGTTCCATCGGGTGCGTCCCACATGATTTCCGAGCCGATGGTACATTTGAAAAAAAACCGCGTACCTTTCTTGCGTCAAGGTTACCCCTATCTCCAAACGGACTCAAACAAGCTTCCACTTCAGGCTCAACACCTAGGAGTTCCATCGGGTGCGTAGAAAACGATTTCTGAGCCTATTGTACGTTCGTTGCAAACTGTGCACCTATATTGCACCGACACTAACACTGTCTCCAAACGGACTAAAACGAGATTCCACATGACCCACTCACCTAGGAATTCCATCGGGTGCATCCAACATGATTTTTGAGACGATGGTACATTCGACACAAACCTCGCACCTTTCCTGCAATGTGATTACCGCTATCTCCAAACGGACTCAAACAAGCTTCCACTTGAGCCTCGTCACCTAGGAATATCATCGAGTGTGTCCAAAATGATTTCTGAGCCTATAGTACGTTTGACATAAACCGTGCACCTATATTGCACCGACACAAACACTGTCTCCAAATGGACCAAAATGAGATTCCACAAGACCCACTCACTTAGGAGTTCCATCGGGTGCGTCCAAGACGATTTCCTATCCGATGGTACATTCAACACAAACCGCGCACCTTTCTTGCAATGTGATTACCGCTATCTCCAAACGGATTCAAACAAGCTTCCAATTGAGGCTCGTCACCTAAGAGTATCATCGGGTGCGTCCAAAATGATTTATGATCCTGTGGTACGTTTGGCACAAACCGTGCACCTATATTGCACCGACACAAACACTATCTCCAAATGGACCAAAATGAGATTCCACAAGACCCACTCACTTAGGAGTTCCATCGGGTGCGTAGAAAACGATTTCTGAGACTATTGCACGTTCTTTGCAAACTGTGCACCTATATTGCACCGACACTAACACTGTCTCCAAATGGACTGAAACGAGATTCCACATGACCCACTCACCTAGGAGTTCCATCGGGTGCGTCCAACATGATTTCTGAGCCGATGGTACATTCGACACAAACCGCGCACCTTTCCTGCAATGTTATTACCGCTATCTCCAAACGGACTCAAACAAGCTTCCACTTGAGCCTCGTCACCTAGGAGTATCGTCGGGTGCGTCCAAAATGATTTCTGAGCCTATGGTACGTTTGGCATAAACCGTGCACCTATATTGCACCGACACAAACACTGTCTCCAAATGGACCAAAATGAGATTCCACAAGACCCACTCACTTAGGAGTTCCATCGGGTGCGTCCAAGACGATTTCCTATCCGATGGTACATTTGACACAAACCGTGCACCTTTCTTGCAATGTGATTACCGCTATCTCCAAACGGACTCAAACAAGCTTCCACTTGAGGCTCGTCACCTAAGAGTATCGTCGGGTGCGTCCAAAACGATTTCTGATCCTATGGTACGTTTGGCACAAACCATGCACCTATATTGCACCGACACAAACACTGTCTCCAAATGGACCAAAATGAGATTCGACAAGACCCACTCACTTAGGAGTTCTATCGGGTGCGTCCAAGACGATTTCTGATCCGATGGTACATTCGACACAAACCGTACAAATTTCTTGCATTGTGATTACCCCTATCTCCAAATGGATTCAAACAAGCTTCCATTGGAGCCTCGTCCACTAGGAGTATCGTCGGGTGTGTCCAAAATGATTTATGATCCTATGGTACGTTTGGCACAAACCATGCACCTATATTGCACCGACACAAACACTGTCTCCAAATGGACCAAAGTGAGATTCCACATGACCCACTCACTTAGGAGTTCCATCGGGTGCGTCTAAGACGATTTCTGATCCGATGGTACATTCGACACAAACCGTACAAATTTCTTGCATTGTGATTACCACTATCTCCAAATGGACTCAAACAAGCTTCCACTTGAGCCTCGTCACCTAGGAGTATCGTCGGGTGTGTCCAAACGATTTCTGAGCCTATTGGGGTGTGTCCAAAATGATTTATGATCCTATGGTACGTTTGGCACAAACCATGCACCTATATTGCACCGACACAAACACTGTCTCCAAATGGACCAAAGTGAGATTCCACATGACCCACTCACTAGGAGTTCCATCGGGTGCGTCTAAGACGATTTCTGATCCGATGGTACATTCGACACAAACCGTACAAATTTCTTGCATTGTGATTACCACTATCTCCAAATGGACTCAAACAAGCTTCCACTTGAGCCTCGTCACCTAGGAGTATCGTCGGGTGTGTCCAAAACGATTTCTGAGCCTATTGTACGTCCGGCGCATACCGTGCACCTATATTCCAGCAACACTAACACAATCTCTAAACGTACCGAAACGAGATTCCACATTACCCACTCACCTAGGAGTTCCATCGGGTGCGTCCCACATGATTTCCGAGCCGATGGTACATTTGACAAAAACCGCGCACCTTTCTTGCGTCAAGGTTACCCCTATCTCCAAACGGACTCAAACAAGCTTCCACTTCAGGCTCAACACCTAGGAGTTCCATCAGGTGCGTAGAAAACAATTTCTGAGCCTATTGTACGTTCGTTGCAAACTGTGCACCTATATTGCACCGACACTAACACTGTCTCCAAACGGACTGAAACGAGATTCCACATGACCCACTCACCTAGGAGTTCCATCGGGTGCGTCCAACATGATTTCTGAGCCGATGGTACATTCGACAAAAACCGCGCACCTTTCCTGCAATGTGATTACCGCTATCCCCAAACGGACTCAAACAAGCTTCCACTTGAGCCTCGTCACCTAGGAGTATCATCGGGTGTGTCCAAAACGATTTCTGAGCCTATGGTACGTTTGGCATAAACCGTGCACCTATATTGCACCGACACAAACACTGTCTCCAAATGGACCAAAATGAGATTCCACAAGACCCACTCACTTAGGAGTTCCATCGGGTGCGTCCAAGACGATTTCCTATCCGATGGTACATTTGACACAAACCGTGCACCTTTCTTGCAATGTGATTACCGCTATGTCCAAACGGACTCAAACAAGCTTCCACTTGAGGCTCGTCACCTAAGAGTATCGTCGGGTGCATCCAAAACGATTTCTGATCCTATGGTACGTTTGGCACAAACCGTGCACCTATATTGCACCGACACAAACACTGTCTCCAAATGGACCAAAATGAGATTCCACAAGACCCACTCACTTAGGAGTTCCATCGGGTGCGTCTAAGACTTTTTCTGATCCGATAGTACATTCGACACAAACCGTACAAATTTCTTGCATGGCGATTACCACTATCTCCAAATGGATTCAAACAAGCTTCCACTGGAGCCTCGTCAACTAGGAGTATCGTCGGGTGTGTCCAAAATGATTTATGATCCTATGGTACGTTTGGCACAAACCGTGCACCTATATTACACCGACACAAACACTATCTCCAAATGGACCAAAGTGAGATTCCACATGACCCACTCACTTAGGAGTTCCATCGGGTGCGTCCAAGACGATTTCTGATCCGATGGTACATTCGACACAAACCGTACAAATTTCTTGCATTGTGATTACCACTATCTCCAAATGGACTCAAACAAGCTCCACTTGAGCCTCGTCACCTAGGAGTATCGTCGGGTGTGTCCAAAACGATTTCTGAGCCTATTGTACGTCCGGCGCACACCGTTCACCTATATTCTAGCAACACTAACACAATCTCTAAACGTACCGAAACGAGATTCCACATTACCCACTCACCTAGGAGTTCCATCGGGTGCGTCCCACATGATTTCCGAGCCGATGGTACATTTGAAAAAAACCGCGTACCTTTCTTGCGTCAAGGTTACCCCTATCTCCAAACGGACTCAAACAAGCTTCCACTTCAGGCTCAACACCTAGGAGTTCCATCGGGTGCGTAGAAAACGATTTCTGAGCCTATTGTACGTTCGTTGCAAACTGTGCACCTATATTGCACCGACACTAACACTGTCTCCAAACGGACAGAAACGAGATTCCACATGACCCACTCACCTAGGAATTCCATCGGGTGCGTCCAACATGATTTCTGAGCCGATGGTACAATCAACACAAACCTCGCACCTTTCCTGCAATGTGATTACCGCTATCTCCAAACGGACTCAAACAAGCTTCCACTTGAGCCTCGTCACCTAGGAATATCATCGGGTGTGTCCAAAATGATTTCTGAGCCTATAGTACGTTTGACATAAACCGTGCACCTATATTGCACCGACACAAACACTGTCTCCAAATGGACCAAAATGAGATTCCACAAGACCCACTCACTTAGGAGTTCCATCGGGTGCGTCCAAGACGATTTCCTATCCGATGGTACATTCAACACAAACCGTGCACCTTTCTTGCAATGTGATTACCGCTATCTCCAAACGGACTCAAACAAGCTTCCACTTGAGGCTCGTCACCTAAGAGTATCATCGGGTGCGTCCAAAATGATTTATGATCCTTTGGTACGTTTGGCACAAACCGTGCACCTATATTGCAACGACACAAACACTATCTCCAAATGGACCAAAATGAGATTCCACAAGACCCACTCACTTAGGAGTTCCATCGGGTGCGTAGAAAACGATTTCTGAGCCTATTGCACCTTCTTTGCAAACTGTGCACCTATATTGCACCGACACTAACACTGTCTCCAAATGGACTGAAACGAGATTCCACATGACCCACTCACCTAGGAGTTCCATCGGGTGCGTCCAACATGATTTCTGAGCCGATGGTACATTCGACACAAACCGTGCACCATTCCTGCAATGTGATTACCGCTATCTCCAAACGGACTCAAACAAGCTTCCACTTGAGCCTCGTCACCTAGGAGTATCATCGGGTGTGTCCAAAATGATTTCTGAGCCTATGGTACGTTTGGCATAAACCGTGCACCTATATTGCACCGACACAAACACTGTCTCCAAATGGACCAAAATGAGATTCCACAAGACCCACTCACTTAGGAGTTCCATCAGGTGCGTCCAAGACGATTTCCTATCCGATGGTACATTCAACACAAACCGTGCACCTTTCTTGCAATGTGATTACCGCTATCTCCAAACGGACTCAAACAAGCTTCCACTTGAGGCTCGTCACCTAAGAGTATCGTCGGGTGCGTCCAAAACGATTTCTGATCCTGTGGTACGTTTGGCACAAATCGTGCACCTATATTGCACCGACACAAACACTGTCTCCAAATGGACCAAAATGAGATTCCACAAGACCCACTCACTTAGGAGTTCCATCGGGTGCGTAGAAAACGATTTCTGTGCCTATTGTACGTTCATTGCAAACTGTGCACCTATATTGCACCGACACTAACACTGTCTCCAAATGGACTGAAACGAGATTCCACATGACCCACTCACCTAGGAGTTCCATCGGGTGCGTCCAACATGATTTCTGAGCCGATGGTACATTCGACACAAACCGCGCAACTTTCCTGCAATGTGATTACCGCTATCTCCAAACGGACTCAAACAAGCTTCCACTTGAGCCTCGTCACCTAGGAGTATCGTCGGGTGTGTCCAAAACGATTTCTGAGCCTATGGTACGTTTGGCATAAACCATGCACCTATATTGCACCGACACAAACACTGTCTCCAAATGGACCAAAATGAGATTCCACAAGACCCACTCACTTAGGAGTTCCATCGGGTGCGTCCAGGACGATTTCTGATCCGATGGTACATTCAACACAAACCGTACAAATTTCTTGCATTGTGATTACCACTATCTCCAAATGGACTCAAACAAGCTTCCACTTGAGCCTCGTAACCTAGGAATATCGTCGGGTGCGTCCAAAACGATTTCTGAGCCTATGGTACGTTTGGTATAAACCGTGCACCTATATTGCACCGACACTAACACTGTCTCCAAATGGACTGAAACGAGATTCCACATGACCCACTCACCTAGGAGTTCCATCGGGTGCGTCCAACATGATTTCTGAGCCGATGGTACATTCGACACAAACCGCGCAACTTTCCTGCAATGTGATTACCGCTATCTCCAAACGGACTCAAACAAGCTTCCACTTGAGCCTCGTCACCTAGGAGTATCGTCGGGTGCGTCCAAAACGATTTCTGAGCCTATGGTACGTTTGGCATAAACCGTGCACCTATATTGCACCGACACAAACACTGTCTCCAAATGGACCAAAATGAGATTCCACAAGACCCAGTCACTTAGCAGTTCCATCGGGTGCGTCCAAGACGATTTCCTATCCGATGGTACATTCGACACAAACCGCGTACCTTTCCTGCAATGTGATTACCGCTATCTCCAAATGGACTCAAACAAGCTTCCACTTGAGCCTCGTCACCTAGGAATATCGTCGGGTGCGTCCAAAACGATTTCTGAGCCAATGGTACGTTTGGCATAAACCGTGCACCTATATTGCACCGACACAAACACTGTCTCCAAATGGACCAAAATGAGATTCCACAAGACCCACTCACTTAGGAGTTCCATCGGGTGCGTAGAAAACGATTTCTGTGCCTATTGTACGTTCATTGCAAATTGTGCACCTATATTGCACCGACACTAACACTGTCTCCAAATGGACTGAAACGAGATTCCACATGACCCACTCACCTAGGAGTTCCATCGGGTGCGTCCAACATGATTTCTGAGCCGATGGTACATTCGACACAAACCGCGCACCTTTCCTGCAATGTGATTACCGCTATCTCCAAACGGACTCAAACAAGCTTCCACTTGAGCCTCGTCACCTAGGAGTATCGTCGGGTGTGTCCAAAACGATTTCTGAGCCTATGGTACGTTTGGCATAAACCATGCACCTATATTGCACCGACACAAACACTGTCTCCAAATGGACCAAAATGAGATTCCACAAGACCCACTCACTTAGGAGTTCCATCGGGTGCGTCCAGGACGATTTCTGATCCGATGGTACATTCGACACAAACCGTACAAATTTCTTGCATTGTGATTACCACTATCTCCAAATGGACTCAAACAAGCTTCCACTTGAGCCTCGTAACCTAGGAATATCGTCGGGTGCGTCCAAAACGATTTCTGAGCCTATGGTACGTTTGGCATAAACCGTGCACCTATATTGCACCGACACAAACACTGTCTCCAAATGGACCAAAATGAGATTCCACAAGACCTACTCACTTAGGAGTTCCATCGGGTGCGTCCAAGACGATTTCCTATCAGATGGTACATTCGACACAAACCATGCACTTTTCTTGCAATGTGATTACCACTATCTCCAAACGGACTCAAACAAGCTTCCACTTGAGGCTCATCACCTAAGAGTATCATCGCGTGCGTCCAAAAAGATTTCTGATCCTATGGTACGTTTGGCACAAACCATGCATCTATATTGCACCGACACAAACAATGTCTCCAAATGGACCAAAATGAAATTCCACATGACCCACTCACTTAGGAGTTCCATCGGGTGCGTCCAAGAAGATTTCTGATCCGATGGTACATTCGACACAAACCACACAACTTTCTTGCATTGAGATTACCACTATCTCCAAATAGACTCAAACAAGCTTCCACTTGAGCCTCGTCACCTAGGAGCATCGTCGGGTGTGTCAAAAATGATTTCTGAGCCTATTGTACGTCCGGCGCAAACCGTGCACCTATATTGCACCGACACTGACACTGTCTCCAAACGTACCGAAATGAGATTCCACATTACCCACTCACCTAGGAGTTCCATCGGGTGCATCCCACATTATTTCCAAGCCGATGGTACATTTGACACAAACCGCGCACCTTTCTTGTGTCAAGATTACCCCTATCTCCAAACGGACTCAAACAAGGTTCCACTTCAGGCTCAACACCTAAGAGTATTGTCGGGTGTGTAGAAAACGATTTCTGAGCCTATTGTACGTTCGTTGCAAACTGTGGACCTATATTGCACCGACACTAACACTGTCTCCAAACGGACCGAAACGAGATTCCACATGACCCACCCACCTAGGAGTTCTATCTGGTGCGTCTAACATGATTTCTGAGCCAATGGTACATTCGACACAAACCGCGCACCTTTCCTGCAATGTGATTACCGCTATCTCCAAACGGACACAAACAAGCTTCCACTTGAGCCTCGTCACCTAGGAATATCATCAGGTGTGTCCAAAATGATTTCTGAGCCTATGGTACGTTTGGCATAAACCGTGCACCTATATTGCACCGACACAAACACTGTCTCCAAATGGACCAAAATGAGATTCCACAAGACCCACTCACTTAGGAGTTCCATCGGGTGCGTAGAAAACGATTTCTGAGCCTATTGTACGTTCGTTGCAAACTATGCACCTATATTGCACCGACACTAACACTGTCTCCAAATGGACTGAAACGAGATTCCACATGACCCACTCACCTAGGAGTTCCATCGGGTGCGTCCAACATGATTTCTGAGCCGATGATACATTCGACACAAACCGCACACCTTTCCTGCAATGTCATTACCGCTTTCTCCAAACGGACTCAAACAAGCTTCCACTTGAGCCTTGTCACCTAGGAATATCATCGGGTGTGTCCAAAACGATTTCTGAGCCTATGGTACGTTTGGCAAAAACCGTGCACCTATATTGCACCGACACAAACACTGTCTCCAAATGGACCAAAATGAGATTCCACAAGACCCACTCACTTAGGAGTTCCATCGGGTGCGTCCAAGACGATTTCCTATCCGATGGTACATTCGACACAAACCATGCACCTTTCTTGCAATGTGATTACCGCTATCTCCAAACAGACTCAAGCAAGCTTCCACTTGAGGCTCGTCACCTAAGAGTATCGTCGGGTGCGTCCAAAACGATTTCTGATCCTATGGTACGTTTGGCACAAACCGTGCACCTATATTGCACCGACACAAACACTGTCTCCAAATGGACCAAAATGAGATTCCACAAGACCCACTCACTTAGGAGTTCCATCGGGTGCGTCCAAGACGATTTCTGATCCGATGGTACATTCGACACAAACCGTACAAATTTCTTGCATTGTGATTACCACTATCTCCAAATGGATTCAAACAAGCTTCCACTGGAGCCTCGTCAACTAGGAGTATCGTCGGGTGTGTCCAAAATGATTTCTGATCCTATGGTACGTTTGGCACAAACCGTGCACCTATATTGCACCGACACAAACACTGTCTCCAAATGGACCAAAGTGAGATTCCACAAGACCCACTCACTTAGGAGTTCCATCGGGTGCGTCTAAGACGATTTCTGATCCGATGGTACATTTGACTCAAACCACGCAACTTTCTAGCATTGAGATTACCACTATCTCCAAATGGACTCAAACAAGCTTCCACTTGAGCCTCGTCACCTAGGAGTATCGTCGGGTGTATCCAAAACGATTTCTGAGCCTATTGTACGTCCGGCGCACATCGTGCACCTATATTCCAGCAACACTAACACTATCTCTAAACGTATCGAAACGAGATTCCACATTACCCACTCACCTAGGAGTTCCATCGGGTGCGTCCCACATGATTTCCGAGCCGATGGTACATTTGACAAAAACCGCGCACCTTTTTTGCGTCAAGGTTACCCCTATCTCCAAACGGACTCAAACAAGCTTCCACTTCAGGCTCAACACCTAGGAGTTCCATCAGGTGCGTAGAAAACGATTTCTGAGCCTATTGTACGTTCGTTGCAAACTGTGCACCTATATTGCACCGACACTAACACTGTCTCCAAACGGACTGAAACGAGATTCCAACGTAGATTCCATTAAATTGAACGGATGGTTAATTGGATAACGATGGAAAGGTTGCCTCAATTTATACCTACTGTGGTTAATATTGTTTGCTCCTAATAAAGTGAGTGCTCTAGTACAGGTTCTAATATAGATGACAGGTTAATGATAATTAACTTGGTGCTTAAGCATTAATGATTACTTATCCATTATAAGCTTTTATGCAAAATGTTGTCAAGCTAGCCCACTTTACATCTGCCTTGCATGATCCTTGGTGTCACTTTATTTCTGGTTTCTAACGGGTAAGTCTAGCTGAGTACCTTCTCGTACTCAGGGTTTTATCCCCACTTGTTGCAGGTTGTGATGTATCATGGCTACTGCAAGAGTTGGTTGGCTCCTGCCGTAGAGGTGGAGTGTGATCACGGGCATGATCCTTCTAAGTTATCTTCTCTCTAATGCTTTTGTTGGAAGTCGACCTCGGTACTGGCATGTATTTGAAATAAGATTAATGTTAGCTTTAAATTACTTTGCTTCCGCTACTTTTGAACTTAAGTTGTAATAACTAGGTTGAGCTCCGATGTATTTTTGACTACTTGTGAAATGGTTGTAACATGTGACTTGTTATGTTGAATCACTACGATCTTGGCTTGTATGTTGGTTTGAAATCCCTCGTGATTTCATTGGACTACCGGAGTTATATGGGCTCAAGTGCGAGAATTTGATCACTTCGGTGATTGTTTTTTGTACTTGTGCTCTTATAATTTGGACGGTTCCGTTACATTCCACATGACCCAATCACCTAGGAGTTCCATCGGGTGTGTCCACATGACTTCTGAGCCGATCATACATTTGACACAAACCGCGCACCTTTCTTGTGTCAAGATTACCACTATCTCCAAACGGACTCAATCAAGCTTCCACTTGAGCCTCATCACCTAGGAATATCGTCGGGTGCGTCTAAAAAAATTTTGAGCCTATGTTACGTTCGACGCAAACCCTGCACCTATATTGCACCGATAGTAACACTGTCGCCAAACGGACTAAAACAAGATTCCACATGACCCATTCACCTAGGAGATCCAATGGGTGCGTCCAACATGATTTTTGAGTCGATGGTACATTTGACACAAACCGCGCACCTATCTTAAGTCAAGATTAGCACTATCTCCAAACAGACTCGTACAAGCTTCCACTTAAGCCTCGTCACCTAGGAGTATCGTTGGGTGCGTCCAAAATGATTTCTGAGCCTATGGTACGTTCGGCGCAAACCGTGCACCTATATTGCACTAACACTAACACTGTCTCCAAACGGACCGAAATGTGATTCCACATGACCCACTCACCTAGGTATTCTATTAGGTGCATCCAAGACGATTTCCTTGCCAAAGGTATGTTCGACACAAACTGCACACCTATCTTGCGTAAAGATTAGCACTATCTCTAAACAGACTCAAACAAGCTTCCACTTGAGCCTCATCACCTAGGAGTATCATCGGGTGCGTCCAAAACAATTTCTGTGCTAATGGTACATTCGGCGCAAACCGTGCACCTATATTGCATCGACACTAACACTGTCACCAAATGGACCAAAACGAGATTCCACATGAACCACTAACCTAGGAGTTCCATCGGGCACGTCCAACACGATTTTCCAAGCCGATGGTACACTCGACACAAACCGCGCACCTTTCTTGCGTCAAGATTACCACTATCTCCAAACGAACTCAAACCAGCTTCCACTCGAACCTAGCTACTTAGGAGTATCATTGGGTGCATCCAAAACGATTTCTTGGCGTATGGAACGTTCGGCACAAACTGTGCACCTATATTGCACCGACACTAACACTGTCTCCAAATGGACTAAACTGAGATTCCACATGACTCACTTGTCTAGGAATTCCATCGGGTGTGTTCAAGACGATTTCCGAGCCTATGGTACATTTGGCACAAACCGCACACCTATCTTGCGTCAAGATTAGCACTATCTCCAAACGGACTCAAACAAGCTTCCACTTGAGCCTAGTCACCTAGGCGTACCATCGGGTGCGTCCAAAATGATTTCTGAGCCTGGTACATTTGATGCGAACTGTGCACCTATACTGCATCAACACGAACACTGTCTCCAAACAGACCAAAATGAGATTCCACATGACACACTCACCTAGGAGTTCCATCAGGTGCATCCAAGATGACTTCTGAGCCAATCGTACAATCGACATAAACCACGCACCTTTCTTGCATCAAGCTTAGCACTATCTCCAAACTGACTCAAACAAGCTTCCACTTGAGCCTCGTCACCTAGGAGTATTGTCAGGTGTGTCCAAAATGATTTCTAAGCCTATGGTACGTTCAGCGCAAACCGTGCACCTATATTGCACCGACCCTAACACTATCTCCAAATGGACCGAAACGAGATTCCACATGACCCAAACACCCTGAGTTCCATCAAGTGCATCCAAGACGATTTTTATGCCTATGGTGCGTTCGACAAAAACAGCACACCAATCTTGCATCAAGATTAGCACTATCTCCAAACAGACTTAAAGAGGCTTCCACTTGAGCCTCGTCACCTAGGAGTATCATCGGGTGCATCGAAAATGATTTCTGAGCATATGGAACGTCTGGCACAAACCGTGCACCTATATTGCATTGACACTAACACTGTCTCCAAAAGGACCGAAATGAGATTCCACATGACCCACTCACCTAGGAGTTCCATTGGGTGTGTCCAACACGACTTCCGAGCTGATGGTACATTCGAAACAAAGCACGCAACTTTCTTGCGTCAAGATTACACTATCTCCAAATGGACTCAAACAAGCTTCCACTTGAGCCTCATCACCTAGGAGTATCATCGGGTGCGTCAAAAACGATTTCTGGGAGTATGGTACATTCAGTGCAGATCCTGCACCTATATTGCACTGACACTAACACTGTCTCTAAATAGGCAAAAATGAGATTCCACATGACCCACTCACCTACGAGTTCCATTGGGTGCATCCTAGACAATTTTGGAGCCAATGGTACATTTGACACAAACCGCGCACCTATCTTGCGTCAAGATTAGACCTATCTCCAAACGGACTCAAACAAGCTTCCACTTGAGCCTCGTCACCTACGAGTATCCTCGGGTGCGTGAAAAATGATTCCTGAGCCTTGGGTAAGTTCAGCGCTTGACGCAAGATAGGTGCGTCGTTTGTGTTAAATGTACCATCGGATCGAAAATCATCTTGGACGCACCCGATGGAAATCCTAGGTGAGTGGGTCATGTAGAATCTCGTTTCGATCTGTTTGGAGACGTTGTTACTATTGGTGCAATATAAGAGCAGGATTTGCTCCGAACGTACCATAGGCTTATAATTCGTTTTGGACGCACCCGACGATACTCCAAGGAAATGAGTCTCAAGTGGAAGGTTGTTTGAGTTTGTTTCGAGTTAGTGGTAGTCTTGACGCAAGAAAGGTGCACAGTTTGTGTTGAATGTACCATCGGCTTGGAAGTCATGTTGGACGCACCTGATGGAACTCCTAGGTGAGTGGGTCATGTGGAATCTTGTTTCAGTCTATTTGGTGACAGTGTTGGTGTCGGTGCAATATAGGTGCACGTTTTGCGCCGAACACATAATAGGCTCAGAAATTGTTTTGGACACACCCAACGATACTCCTAGGTGACAAGGCTCAGGTGGAAGCTTGTTTGAGACCGTTCGGAGATAGTGGTAATCTTGACGCAATAAACGTGCGCGGTTTGTGTCGAATGTACCATCGGCTTAGAAAATCATGTTGGACGCACCCGATGGAACTCTAAGGTGAGTGGGTAATGTGGAATCTTATTTCGGTCCATTTGGAGATAGTGTTTGTCTTGGTGCAATTTAGGTGCACAGTTTAAGCCAAACGTACAATAGGCTCAAAAATTGTTTTGGATGCACCCGACGATACTCCTAGGTGATAAGGCTCAAGTGGAAGCTTGTTTGAGTCCGTTTGGACATAGTGCTAATATTGACACAAGATAGGTGCACGGTTTGTGTCGAATGTACCATCGGCTCGAAAATCGTCTTGGACGACCAGATGGAACTCCTAGGTGAGTGGGTCATGTGGAATCTCGTTTCGGTCTGTTTGGAGACGGTGTTAGTGTCGGTGCAATATAGGTGCATGGTTTGCACCGAACGTACAATAGGCTCGAAAATCATTTTGGACGCACCCAACGATACTCCTAGGTGACGAGGCTCAAGTGAAAGCTTGTTTGAGTCCGTTTGGAGATAGTGCTAATCTTGACACAAGATAGGTGTGTGGTTTGTGTCGAACGTACAATAGGCAAGGAAATCATATCGGATGCACCTAATGGAACTCCTTGGTGAGTGGGTCTTGTGGAATCTCGGTTTGGTCCGTTTGGAGACAGTGTTACTGTTGGTGTAATATAAGAGCAGGGTTTGCCCCGAACATACCATAGGCTCAGAATTCATTTTAGACCCACCCGACGATACTCCTAGGTGAGTGGGTCCTGTGGAATCTTGTTTGAGTCCGTTTGGAGGTATTGGTAGTCTTGACGCAAGAAAGGTGCACGATTTGTGTCGAATGTACCATCCGGCACAGAAGTCGCGTTGGACGCACCCGATGGAACTCCAAGGTGAGTGAGTCATGTGGAATCTCGTTTCAGTATGTTTAGAGATAGTGTTAGTGTCAATGCAATATAGGTGCACGGTTTGCACCGAACTTACCATTAGCTCAGAAATCATTTTGGATGCACCCGACGATACTCCTAGGTGACGAGGCTCAAGTGGAAGCTTGTTTGAGTTCGTTTAGAGATAGTGGTAATCATGATGCAACAAACGTGCACGGTTTGTGTCGAATGTACCATCGACTTAGAAAATCATGTTGGACGGACCTGGTGGAACTCCTAGGTGAGTGGGTGATGTGGAATCTTGTTTCGGTCCGTTTAGAGACATTGTTACTGTCGATGCAATATAGGTGCACGGTTTAAGCCGAACGTACAATAGGCTTAGAAATTGTTTTGGACGCACCCGACGATACTCCTAGGTGACAAGGCTCAAGTGGAAGCTTGTTTGAGTCTGTTTGAAGATAGTGCTCATCTTGATGAAAGATAGGTGCGCGGTTTGTGTCGAACGTACCATCGTCTCGAAAATAGTCTTGGACGAGCAGATAGAACTCCTAGGTGAGGGGGTCATGTGGAATCTCGTTTCTGTCCATTTGGAGATAGTGTTAGTGTCGGTGCAATATAGGTGCACGGTTTGTGTTGAACGTACAATAGGCTCAGAAATCGTTTTGGATACACCCAACGATACTCCTAGGTGACGAGGTCAAGTGGAAGCTTGTTTGAGTCTGTTTGAAAATAGTGGTAATCTTGACGCAAGAAACGTGTGAGGTTTGTGTCAAATGTACCATCGGCTTGGAAAATCATGTTGGACGCACCCGATGGAACTCCTAGGTGAGTGGGTGATGTGGAATCTCGTTTCGGTCCATTTGGAGATAGTGTTAGTGTCGGTACATTATAGGTGCATGGTTTCCACTGAACGTACAATAGGCTCGGAAATCAGTTTGGATGCACCCAACGATACTCCTAGGTGACGAGGCTCAAGTGAAAGCTTGTTTGAGTCCATTTGGAGATAGTGCTAATCTTGACGCAAGATTGGTGCGTGGATCGTGGTGAATGTACCATCAGATCAAAAATCATCTTGGACGCACCCGATGGAAATCCTAGGTGAGTGGGTCATGTGAATCTTGTTTCGGTCCATTTGGAGATGTTGTTACTGTCGGTGCAATATAATTGCAGGGTTTGCGCCAAACATACAATAGGATTAGAATTCGTTTTGGACGCACCCGACGATACTACTAGGTGATGAGTCTCAAGTGGAAGCTTGTTTGAGTCTGTTTGGAGATAGTGGTAGTCTTGACGCAAGAAAGGTGCGCGGTTTGTGTCGAATGTACCATCGGCTCTGTTGACGGTCCTTAAGTATCAATTATAACTATCAAATAAATAGAGAAAAGGATCCAAATGAAACCAACACCTAGACTTAGGGTTTTATCTGACAGAATTCCACGAGTTTTGCTGTTTATCTATTTCTGCAGGGGGTTATCAGGAAATACTGAGGAAAGGCCCACATGTCGGGTTAATGACGGGATATTAACCTAGCACGCAAATATCTTGCATCTAGAAGACTCCAGAAGCCACGGGAACGAACAGGAGGCGTAACGGGGCCGGAGACAGGGCGCCCGCCCTAGTCTCCAGGGCGCCCGCCCCCTCCTGTGGGCCAATCAAGCTCCACCTCGAGGATTATGCTCCACCGACCTAGAGGATCAAGGAAAACCGTCCGTTCAATGTCGGTTTGATCCGACGGCCCAGATTCATCCGAAAGGGCTATATAAGCAAGGCCCCTGCCCCTGGAGGAGAGGCCCTCGTCTCATACTTCAAACCCTAATTCAAGAGGAGAGCCTCTGATCAAGCCCTAGAGCCACCACATCAACTAGATCTCTAGTTAGCATAGCTACATAGGATTAGAACTAGAAGGAGTCAATCTTCGATTGGTTCCCGGATCTGTCAAGAGGATTCTTGGTAATTCCTATCTTGTTCTTCAATTGTTCATCTTTGTTCTTCAATATTATGAATATGACTTTGTTCTATTTCAATATATTGGTTATGACTTTGCTCTACTTGATTATATTTGCAATTATATTGTTCTTAGTTTATCATAGTTATATGCTTGGCTTAGTTAGATTGGAATTATATACATGCCTAGGATCGTATAGCGTTTATCCATGTGTACAGTGGGTGAATGATAATTATTGTGTAGACGTGGTGTCTATACCGTATTTATCTGCGATTGCACCCTATATGCCGGATTGTGGGGTAGTTCGCGATAGTGACAGCTTCATTGATTCTTATATAGTCCCCCTCTCGTGTATAGGGCAGGCAGAGCAACACTATTACAGGGGAGTGATTGCTATGTTCTTCATCTTCCTTGCTAATATTCACTATGCATGGATATAGTCTTTTCTCACCATGATTGCCAAGTATAATTGCACTAACTATGATATGCTAGACTTTATAGTTAATAATAACTTAGGGAATATCTTTGTAGTTCATCCTAATTCCATGCTAATGACTTGCTAGAATATCTGTTGAGGTGCTTATCATTAATATATGTGGCTAGCTGATCAGATTAATTATCTTTGTCACCATTATCACTTTACCTTTACTTAATGTGACATTTATACCTGTATAAAGAGATTGATAAATACTCTCGGTTATACATGCAATGATGTGTACTCAGTTCCATATTCTCATTCCATTATCAACCATGATACTTAGAAATCCCTTCCCAGTGGTAAAAATATAAATAACGATACCTGGAATACTTCCCGGTTAAAATGCTACATCGGTATTAATCTGTGCGCTTGCAGATCCCTTTTATTATTTATCTTGATGAGCAAATGCATATTTCAATACCGCGTCTCTCATGTCATGCTGGGGATGACAACTTGGCTTAAGTGGCATGAGGGATAGGTTTGGCATTTTTGGCGCCGTTATCAGAATTAGAAAACTAAGTCTACTTTTGGTAGTGACGTTAAGAATGCCCAACAGGCTCCGAAGTTGTGTTGGACGCACCCGATGGAACTCCTAGGTGAGTGGGTCATGTGGAATCTCGTTTCAGTCCATTTGGTGACAGTGTTAGTGTTGGTGCAATATAAGTGCACGTTGTGCGCCGAATGTATAATAGGCTCAGAAATCATTTTGGACGCACCCGACGATACTCCTAGGTGGCGAGGCTCAAGTCGAAGCTTGTTTGAGTCCGTTTGGTGATAGTGGTAATCTTGACTCAGGAAACATGCGCGGTTTGTGTCGAATGTACCATCGTCTTAGAAAATCATGTTGGACACACCCGATGGAACTCCACGGTGAGTGGGTGATGTGGAATCTTGTTTCGGTCCATTAGGAGACAGTGTTTGTGTTGGAGGAATATAGGTGCACAGTTTAAGCCGAACGTACAATAGGCTCAGAAATGGTTTTGGACGCACCCGACGATACTCCGAGGTGACGAGGCTCAAGTGGAAGCTTGTTTCAGTCCGTTTAGAGATTGTGCTAATCTTGACACAAGATAGGTGCATAGTTTGTGTCAAACGTACCACCAGCTCGAAAATTGTCTTGGATGACCAGATGGAACTCCTAGGTGGGTGGGTCATGTTGAATCTCATTTCGGTCCATTTGGTGATAGTGTTAGTGTCGGTGTAATATAGGTGCACGGTTTGCGCCGAACGTACAATAGCCTCAGAAATCATTTTGGACGCACCCAACGATACTCCTAGGTTACGAGGCTCAAGTGAAAGCTTGTTTGAGTCTGTTTAGAGATAGTGCTAATCTTGACGCAAGATTGGTGCGTGGATCGTGTCAAATGTTCCATCGGATCGAAAATCATCTTGGACACACCCGATGGAAATCCTAGGTAAGTGGGTCATGTGGAATCTCGTTTCAGTCCGTTTGGAGACATTGTTTCTGTCAGTGCAATATAAGGGCAGGGTTTGCGCCGAACGTATAATAGGCTTAGAATTCATTTCGGACGCAGCCGACGATACTCCTAGATGATGAGTCTCAAGTGGAAGCTTGTTTGTGTCTGTTTGGAGATTGTGAAAGTCTTGACGCAAGAAAGGTGCGCGGTTTTGGTCGAATGTACCATCAGATCAAAAATCATCTTGGAAGCAACCGATGGAAATCCTAAGTGAGTGGGTCATGTGGAATCTCGTTTCGGTCCATTTAGACACAGTATTACAGTCGGTGTAATAAAAGTGCAGGGTTTGCGCTGAATGTACCATAGGCTCAAAATTCATTTTGGACGCACCCGACGATACTCCTAGGTGAGTGGGTCATGTGAAATCTTGTTTGAGTCTGTTCTGAGATAGTGTTAGTCTTGACGCAAGAAATGTGCGCAGTTTGTGTCTAATGTATTATCGGCTCGGAAGTCGTATTAGACGCAGCCGATGGAACTCCTAGGTGAGTGGTTCATGTGGAATCTCGTTTTGGTCTGTTTGGAGACAGTGTTAGTGTCGATGCAAAATAGGTGCATGATTTGCACCGAACGTACCACAGGGTTAGAAATCGTTTTGGACGAATCCGATGATACTCCTAGGTGACGAGGCTCAAGTGGAAGCTTGTTTGAGTCTGTTTGGAGATAGTGGTAATCATGACACAACATACGTGCGTGGTTTGTGTCGAATGTACCATCGGCTTAGAAAATCATGTTCAACACAGCCGATGGAACTCCTAGGTGAGTGGGTGATGTGGAATCTCATTTCGGTCCGTTTGGAGATAGTGTTAGTGTCGATGCAATATAGGTGCATAGTTTAAGCCAGACGTACATTAGGCATAGAAATTGATTTGGACGCACCCGACGATACTCCTAGGTGACAAGGCTCAAGTGGAAGCTTGTTTGAGTCTGTTTGGAGATAGTGGTAATCTTGACGCAAGACAGGTGCGCGGTTTGTGTTGAACGTACCATCGGCTCGAAAATCGTCTTGGATGACCAGATGGAACTCCTAGGTGAGAGGGTCAAGTGGAATCTCGTTTCGGTCCATTTGGAGATAGTGTTAGTGTCAGTGCAATATAGGTGCACGGTTTGCGCCGAATGTACAATAGGCTCAAAAAATCATTTTGGATACACCCAACGATACAACTAGGTTACGAGGTCCAGTGGAAGCTTGTTTGAGTCCATTTAGAAATAGTGTGCGGTTTGTGTCGAATGTACCATCGGCTTGGAAAATCATGTTGAATGCACCTGACGAAACTCCCAGGTGAGTGGGTGTTGTGGAATCTCGTTTCGGTCTTTTTGGAGATAGTGTTAGTGTCGGTGCAATATAGGTGCACGGTTTTCGCCTAACGCACAATAGGCTCGCGCACCCAACGATACTCCTAGGTGACGAGGCTCAAGTGAAAGCTTGTTTGAGTCCGTTTGGAGATAGTGCTAATCTTGACGCAAGATTGGTGCGTGGATCGTGGTGAATGTACCATCAGATCGAAAATCATCTTGGACACAACCGATGGAAATCCTAGGTGAGTGGGTCATGTGAAATATTGTTTCGGTCCATTTGGAGACATGTGCAATATAGGTGCACGTTTTGCTTCGAACGTATAATAAGCTCAGAAATTATTTTGGATGCACCCCACGATACTCCTAGGTGACGAGGCTCAAGTGGAAGCTTGTTTGAATCTGTTTGGAGATAGTGGTAGTCATGACGCATCAAACGTGCGTGGTTTGTGTTGAATGTACCATCGGCTTAGAATATTGTGTTGGACGCACCCGATGTAACTCCTAGGTGATTGGGTGATGTGGAATCTCGTTTCGGTCTGTTTGGAGATAGTGTTAGTGTCGATGCAATATAGGTGCACGGTTTAAGTTGAACGTACAATAGGCTCAAAAATTGTTTTGCACGCACCCGACTATACTCCTACGTGACGAGGATCAAGTGGAGGCTTGTTTGGGTCCATTTCTAGATAGTGCTAATCTTGACGCAAGATAGGTGCGTGGTTTGTGTTGAACGTACCATAGGCAAGGAAATCGTATTGGGTGCACCTAATGGAACTCCTTGGTGAGTGGGTCATGTGGAATCTTGGTTTGGTCCTTTTGGAGACAGTGTTAGTGTCGGTGCAATATAGGAGCATGGTTTGCGCCGAACGTACAATTGGCTCAGAAATCGTTTTGGACGCATCCGACGATACTCCTAGATGATGAGGCTCAAGTGGAAGTTGTTTGAGTCAGTTTGGAGATAGTGGTAATCTCGACGCAAGAAAGGTGCAGGGTTTGTGTCGAATGTACCATCGGATTGGAAATCTTCTTGGGCGCACCCGATGGAACTTCTAGGTGTGTGGGTAATGTGGAATCTTATTTCGGTCTGTTTGGGGACAGTGCTAGTGTCGGTGCAATATAGGAGCACGGTTTGCGCTGAACGTGCCATAGGCTTAGAAATCATTTTGGATGCATCAGACGATACTCCTAGGTGACGAGGCTCAAGTGGAAGCTTGGTTGAGTCTGTTTGGAGATAGTGTTAATCTTGACGCAAGATAGGTGCGTGGTTTGTGTCGAATGTACCATCGGATCGAAAATCAACTTGGACGCACCTGATGGAAATCCTAGGTGAGTGGGTCATGTGGAATCTTATTTTGGTCTGTTCGGAGACAGTGTTACTGTCGGTGTAATAAAAGAGCAGGGTTTGTGCTGAACGTACTATAGGCTCAGAATTTATTTTGGACGCACCCGACGATACTCCTAGGTGATGAGTCTCAACTGCAAGCTTGTTTGAGTCCGTTTGGAGGTAGTGGTAGTCTTGATGCAAGAAAGGTGCACAGTTTGTGTCGAATGTACCATCGCCTCAGATGTTGTGTTGGACGCACCCGATGGAACTCTTAGGTGTGTGGGTCATGTGGAATCTCGTTTCGGTCTGTTTGGAGACAGTGTTAGTGTCGATTCAATATAGGTGCACGGTTTGCGCCGAACGTACCATTGGCTCAGAAATTGTTTTGGATGCACCCGACGACACTCCTAGGTGACGAGGCTCAAGTGGAAGCTTATTTGAGTCCGTTTAGAGATAGTGGTAATCATGATGCAACAAACGTGCGTGGTTTGTGTCGAATGTACCATCGGCTTAGAAAATCATGTTGGACACACCCGATGGAACTCCTTGGTGAGTGGGTGATATTGAATCTCGTTTCGGTCCGTTTGGAGACAGTGTTAGTGTCGATGCAATATAGTTGCACGGTTTAAGCAGAACATACAATAAGCTCAGAAATTAATTTGGACGCACCCGACGATCCTCCTACGTGACGAGGCTCAAGGGGAAGCTTGTTTGGGTCTATTTGGAGATAGTGCTAATCTTGACACAAGATAGGTGCGCAGTTTGTGTCGAACGTACCATCAGCTCAAAAATTGTCTTGGACGACCAGATGGAACTCCAAGGTGAGAGGATCAAGTGGAATCTCGTTTCGGTCCGTTTGGAGACAGTGTTAGTGTCGGTGCAATATAGGTGCACATACAATAGGCTCAGAAATCGTTTTGATACACCCAACGATACTCCTAGGAGATGAGTTCAAGTGGAAGCTTGTTTGAGTCTGTTTGAAAATAGTGGTAATCTTGACACATGAAACGTGTGTGGTTTGTGTCGAATGTACGTTCGGCTTGGGAAATCGTGTTGGACGCACCAGATGAAACTCCTAGGTGAGTGGGTGATGTGGAATCTCATTTTGGTCCATTTGGAGATAGTGTTAGTGTCAGTGCAATATAGGTGCACGGTTTGCGTTGAACGTACAATAGGCTCGAAAATCATTTTGGACGCACCCAACAATACTCCTAGGTGACGAGGCTCAAGTGAAAGCATGTTTGAGTCCGTTTAGAGATAGTGCTAACCTTGATGCAAGTTTGGTGCGCGGTTTGTGTGGAATGTACCATCGGATCCAAAATCATCTTGGACGCACCCAACAAAAGTCCTAGGTGAGTGGGTCATGTGGAATCTCATTTTGGTCCATTTGGAGATAGTGTTAGTGTCGGTGCAATATAGGTGCACAGTTTGCGCCGAACGTACAATCGGCTCAGAAATCGTTTTGGACGCACCCGACGGTACTCCTAGGTGACAGGGCTCAACTGGAAGCTTGTTTGAGTCTGTTTGGGGATAATGCAAATCTTGACGCAAGATACGCGTGCGTTTTGTGTTGAATGTACCATCGGATCGAAAATCATCTTGGACGCACCCGATGGAAATCCTAGGTGAGTGGGCATGTGGAATCTCGTTTCGGTCTATTTGGAGACATTGTTACTGTCGGTGCAATATAAGAGCAGGGTTTGCACCAAATGTACCATAGGCTCAGAATTTGTTTTGGACGCACCCGACAATACTCCCAGGCGATGAGTCTTAAGTGGAAGCTTGTTTGAGTTTGTTTGGAGATAGTGGTAGTCTTGACGCAAGAAAGGTGCGCGGTTTCTATCGAATATACCAACAGCTCAGAAGTCGTGTTGGACAAACCCGATGGAACTCCCTGGTGAGTGGGTCATGTGGAATCTCGTTTCGGTCTGTTTGGAGACAGTGTTAGTGTCGGTGCAATATACGTGCACGTTTTGCACCAAACGTACAATAGGCTCAAAAAGCGTTTTGGACGCACCCGATGATACTCTTAGGTGATGAGGCTCAAGTGGAAGCTTGTTTGAGTCCGTTTGGAGATAGTGGTAATCTTGACACTAGAAACATGCGTGGTTTTGTGTCGAATGTACCATTGGCTTAGAAAATCATGTACGATAGAACCAATGGAACTCCTAGGTGAGTGGGTGATGTGGAATCTTGTTTCGGTCCATTTGGAGATTGTGTTAGTGTTCGTGCAATATAGGTGCTCGATTTAAGCCGAACGTACAATAGGCTTAGAAATTTTTTTGGACGCACCCGACGACACTCCTTTGGTGACGAGGCTCAAGTGCAAGCTTGTTTGAGTCCGTTAAGAGATAGTGCTAATCTTGACGCAAGATAGGTGTGTGGTTTGTGTCGAACGTACCATAAGCTCGGAAATCATCTGGAATGCACCTAATGGAACACCTTGGTGAGTGGGTCATGTGGAATGTCATTTCGGTCCGTTTGGAGATAGTGTTATTGTCGGTGCAATATAGGTGCACGGTTTGCACCGAACGTAACATAGGCTCAGAATTCATTTTGGACGCACCCAATGATACACCTAGGTGATGAGGCTCAAGTGAAAGCAT